>CM041790.1:54328634-54899534 GCA_023375725.1 Nephotettix cincticeps
ATGTATATACATATATGTATATATGTATATATATATATGTATATTATATATATGTATATTATATATGTATATTTTATATATATATATATATATTAACGACAATTGTTTTTGGTCTCTGGGCACCTAAAGAAGAAAAAATAACATGGTCTCGGGCTTAACTCTTGCCATGAGACCTACGGTAATAGCTTCTTCCCTATGGGAAATTCGCTAAAAGGTGTCAAGAAGCTAATAAACCAAAACCAACTCAGGGAAAAATATAGAAATTACCAAATTTCAAGTACTCATGTCAAGATCTTTTCAGAAATCAATCAATATACAGAAAAGAAGGTATAAAGTAATAATGCAGAAAAACCACCATTCCCACCTCGGTTCATAATTTAAATAATAAAACACTTCCTTCAGGAGATGGAAACAAATAGAATTCTTAATTTATATTTTTAGACCCTCCTGACTTTCACGGGTTTAAAAAATTAAGCAACAACATTTCTTCACACGCTAATACAGCTTCTCGATGTGATTGCAAAATGGATACAGTACTGTGACGTTCTATAATAATTGGAAAGCTTTAACAGCAATGGGGCTATTGCAATTGATATTTAGTACCCTTATTTGAAAATGGAGCAGAACATATACGCTTAATCCAAATTTTTTCATTATTAAATATATGCAAATTTAGTTTTAAAATAGTTTTTTTTATTTAGTGAGTAAATTTTAAATGAAAAAATTGTCTTGGGACTTCTTTCAGGAGGTAGCCTTATAACGACCAAAATCAAAATTTTCGGTAAATGTTTTTCTGGTTGTAATTTTTAAACGTCTTTGAACATTTTTACAAAAATAACGGTTGGCTTTTCGAAGAAAAAAGTGGTGTATCCTGGTTTTTAAAAGGTTGTCTGCGCGGAGGTTCTATGTAGTTTACCAGCAGCTGCCACACCACTAACCCAACTGACTAACACATCTTCGTTAACACCTTTTTTTAAACACAGATACACATAAATGGAAACTGCATGGTAACAGATATTTTGATAAAATTTAAGTCAAACTATATTTATTGCATATTGAAGCTTTGGGACTAAAACTAAAAATATAATAAATAATAATGATTACGAAATACGGAAAAAATTAGTTTTGTAAAAAATCATAGATATATTTGTATTCACTATATATTTACAATCCTGATACCAACATACTATAAGATATATAGCTTCAACTATACAAAATTTGAGCTGCTTATGAAAAGTAGTTTAAGAGATATGTGTACCTAAAGTATTACAATTTAACATTGGGCCTTAAGGAGCGTTGGACTCACCTTAACAAGATTGCTAGAAAATGTACCATCATTATAATAACCCCTACCCAGAGCTAAAACATATCTATGTCAAAGAAATACTCTCTAATTAGGTCTATGTTGAACATTTCTAGGTGTTTATTATTTATAGTATAATTTTTTTCACACCTAACAACTTTAACGTTATTACAACCTGGCTATGGATGAAATATTAGACTGATGATTTCAATGGTACTATCACAAATCGCTACCAACAAAACTAGCTAATAAGCTGGAATACAAACGTATTAAAACCAATAGTAAATACTTTAGTATGAATAAGTGTATAGACGATTTAACATGATTATAAAAATACGTACACTTACCCCTTCCAATTGATACCTACTGATAAGTTGTTCTATACTCTGTAAAGAAATCAATCGCATTATCTAACATAGTTAAATGTTAAAAACAGTTGAGCAATGATACTTAAAATATTGTATTAATTGTAATTTTGTATACATTCTTTTGAAAAATGTGTATTGATAAAACTTAAGAATGGTACATTCTAGTTAGGGCCATGGGCCCACTCGAAATATAGAGTTTTTCATTCCATTTTATTTCGTTGATGCCCAAAGGATAAGAAAACCCGGCCAATGGATACATAATACAATATTCCTAGCAGAGACAATATAGATGGGTATATATGAATGAGATCTAAATATATATATAAAGTCGTGTTAGTTACGCTCATTATAACTCGCGAACGGCTGGACCGATTTTAATGATCTTTGATTTTTCGATTCGTCTCTACTCCGGTCATGGTTTAGGCATATTCAGTTTCCATAAATTCAATTAGTTTCCATTTTATAGCGTTTTACATTTCTAATGTTAACTTTATGGGGACTAAGTTTGTTTACAAATATTCTGCAATAAAAACATTTAATTTATTAAGCTACAGCTGTTGTTTTACTTTCCATTAGTAATATGCGTTACTATCCAATGCCATCTGAATCATTCATTAATGTAAAACTATGAAGTAAATGTGTGTACAAAATGAACGGATCTATTCACCACGTTAATAGTTTACGGTTTTGGGGGATTAAGTATTTATATTTTTATTTTCTGTCTGATTAAATGACACGTGTTTATAATTATTTCGGCGAAATAAAAAAAATTGTGATTATGCATATTACGTTTGTTATTATAATCAGCTGTAGTATATCTTTCCTATAAAACCTATAATACAGTTAGGTTTTGTGGTTTTAGGTTGGATTAGAAAAATTGTGAATCAATCCACTCAGATTTTTTGTTTTATGAGAATGCTATTAATATGTTTTATCGTTTTAGTATTGTTATTAACTTGCCGCAGCCCAGAATATATAATTTTTCACAACGAAATCGTAATGTTATTCGACCTCAGAACTAATAATAATCTATATAATTAAAATTAAAGCTATGCTTATGCACTGCTCTAATTTCTTTTGGTTACTATTACATTTCATATTTTTAGAAAGCGGAATCGTGTCTTGCCTGGTTATTCGTTTGTCCATTCGTACAAACAGAGGTTGGATATGTCCATGTGTAATGTTTAATAAGTCTGTGTTTGTCTCCCTTATAAATAGGAAATCACCTATACTGTAGTAAAACTTAATTCAAGTTACAGTACTTACGTCGTCTATTGACCTTCCTTCTACCTGTAAAAGGTCACATGTCGACAGGTTGTTGAGTGGGGACGTGGAAGGGTCTATCTGTGTAAGGTCCCTTGTTTCCTGGTGGTGGAAGGTGGCTGTCTCGTCATCCAAACTGTCGCAATGCATGAACGGGAACTCGAACTCATCGTCACACTGTCAAAAGATAAATCAATGACTAACGGATGGTTGACAAACTCGACTCTAAACACTGCGAAAGAGAAACATGTATCTGGGGTCTTGAATAAAAACATGGTCAAAATATTAGCAAACTTAGAGGGAACTAATAGTACGTGTATTTTGACGAATTTTCAATAAAGTATAATTTTTAAGAATCAATTAAAATTAATTTTGATAGTTAATTTTAGAAAGACTAGTTAACATTTAACAGAAATTTAGCTTTGGCAGTTGGGTAAACATTTCTAAAGGCAGAATTTTCGAACTTAAGCACATATCCGAGACATTGCTTAGCAAAAATATGTTTTTGTTCTGAACATCAATCATTTTGATAATAAACAAGGTGTCAAGAAGCTAATCAACCAACTCAAGAAATCAAATATAGAAAATACCAAACTTCAACTGCTCGTGTCAAGATTTTTTCAGAAATCAAACGATATAAAGGAACAGAAGGTATAAAGTAATATTCCAGAAAAAACCACCATTCCCACCTCGGTTCATAATTTAAATAATGAAACACTTCCTTCAGGAGATGGAAACAAATAAGATTCTTAACTTGTATTTTTTAACACTCCTAAATTTCACAGGTTTTAAAAACTAAGCAGGTTCTATGAGGTTCTAAGAGGTTCTATGCAGTTTACCAGCAGCTGTCGCACCACTAACCCAACTGACTAACACATCTTCGTTAAAACCTTTTTTTAAAACTTTTTAAAACAAATAACATGAAAATTGCAACAGATATTTTGATAAAATTTTAGTCACACTATATTTATTGCATATTGAAACATCTGAACCAAAACAAAAAATATAATTAATAATAATGATTAAAAATACGATAAAAAATCATAAATATATTTGTATTCATTACATATTTATAATCCTAATACCAACATACTATTAGATATTGAATATCAACTATGCAAAATTTTAGCTGCTCATGAAAAGTAGTCTATGAGATTTGTGTACCTAAAATATTAAAATTTAACATGATGCCTTAAGGAGCGTTGGACTCACCTTCACAAGATTCCTAGAAAATATACCATAATTATAATAACCCCTACCCAGAGCTAAAACATATCTATGTCAAAGAAATACTCTCGAATTAGGTTTATGTTGAACATTTCTATGTGTTTATTACTCATAGTATATTTTTTTACACACATAACAACTTTAACGTTATTACAACCCGGCTATGGATGAAATTATAATCCGATGATATCAATGGTACTATCACAAATCGCTACGAACAAAACTAGCTAGTAAGCTGGAATAAAAATGTATGAAAATCTATAATAAATACTTTAGTATGAATAAGTGTATAGACGATTTAACATGATTATAAAAATACGTACACTTACCCCTTCCAATTGATATCTACTGATAAGTCGTTCTATACTCTGTAAAGAAATCAATTGTATTATCTAAAATAGTTTAATGTTAAAAACAGTTAAGGAACAATGTTATAAATATTGTATTAAACGTAATTTTGTATACATTCTTTTAAAAAGTATTGATAAAACTTTAGAATGGTACATTCTAACCATGGTACATTCGAGAGGCCATGGGGCCTCTCGAAAGAGAGAGCTTTTCATTCCATTTCATTTCATTGATGGCCAAAGGATAAGAAAACCCGGCCAATGGATACATAATACAATATTCCTAGCAGAGACAACACAGCTGGGCATATATGAATGAGTAGTTTTAAATAAATGGTTTGACTTGTGTAGTTTTGATATAGGTAAAGAAAGAAGCAGCTCTGATTAATATAACCATTAATTAATCTATATAAATGAAATTAAAGCTATGCTCTTGCATTTCTCTAATTACGTTTGGTTATTACTACATTCTGAGTCTTGCCTGGAGATCCGTTTCTCCATTTGGACAACAGATGTTGGATGTGTCCATGTTTAATGATTAATAAGTCATCTGTGTTTGTTTTCTTTGTAAATACGAAATCACCTATACTGTAGTAAAACTTAATTCAAGTCATAGTACATACGTCGTGTATTGACTTTCTTTCTTCTTCTCCCATTTTTCATTTATGAATCTCCATGTCTCCAAATAAGCAGCAAAAATACTCCAGCAGAAGCAGGCCTGCTTCCGAAAGGAATATCCACTAAATTAGGTATAAATTAAAATAATACAAACTATTCCTGATATAAGGTTCAGCCACAAGATGAAGTAACGTAAATTTATTGATTATCTCAGGGAGTAACATGGATAAAGAGTGATTGAGTTTGGTGCAACAAGGGATAAATAAGAAAAATAAACTGTGTGGTTCAAGGAAAATAATCACACGATTGTTTTATATAAGCGAAAATAATAAGTTTTCATTTTTTGTAAAAATGGTAAACACATGTATTCTTTACAACCTGGAATAACAATTATAAGTGTTTGAATTAGAGGTGATTATTCGAACTGCACCTCTTTTTTTTGTTTGCAATTTATTATTGGTAATCGTGGAATATGTAAATTTTTATTACGGACATTTTTGATACAGAAAACAGAATCACAGAGGCAAAGTAACCTATGCACTTCTGTTTTGTGTTCTTATTTTGCTTTAGGCAATGCGGATTTGTCAATGAAATTTAGATAAAATTTGATTTCAGTAGTTCTTGATTATCTTCAGTTCAATTCAATAACGCTCATATAATGTGAAATTACTTGGACAATATCCAAATGAAATACTTTCTTAACATCCTTTCTTTATCAGTTTTTCAGAGTTGAATTTAAAATCAGCTACTCCGTTAACAAGCTGTATCTTAACAATATCTCTGCTATACATCTCACAAAATTCAGCTCACACATTATTTTTGTGAAATTAAACAAAACTTTCACTTGGAGACATTCCTGATAAAGTACTAAAATCAGAAAATATCTTGTGGTATGTTTTCACCCTCTTGTTTTGCCTATTTCGCTTGACATTGTATCGAACACAACACAGCACTATATTTCAAATGAATAATATTCTTTCCGCCACGCGCTGGCTACGTCCCCTTGTTTTCTCTGTGTGCGCTAATCCTGATATAGTACGTGATACTGAGAAGTGTATTTTCAAAATTAATATACTTATAATATTACTACGCGATATACCAATAACGATAGTAAAATAACTATATAATTGCAAAAACTTATGCACACTGAAATAAGCAAATCTGAGACCAATCATTTCGTTTAAGAACGTGCAATGAATATCATGAAACAATTCATAATAAATGTCAGTTTTGGCTGACAGTTGCACCCTTGTCTGTCACCCCACTTGCCAACCCTTAGCTACGGCCTTGATCGTCATGACTTATGTACCTATCATTGCAAAATATATTGAAATAAACATACCTTTCTGCATGGTTTATCGCTGCCTTAAGTAAATTAAGTAATTTTGAACCAGTAATTGCATTTATTTTTTTTCTACACCTTGTTTGTACCTTGAACTTGTGTTTGTTTCTTATTTAACCTACAATATCTCTAAAAACTGAATTCATATGATATGAATCTCCTTCATGTAAATATACATTTCATTTTACATTAAGTGAAAAGCATCTCACAGTCGAGAAAGATCAGAGGCAACAAATGTCACCAATAAAACTTCGTTTAATCAAGCTATATGTGATGGTCTGCGATGCACAATATTTCGTGAGTTCATTTATAGGTAATTTAAATACACCATTCGCAGCAGAACAGAATTAATTATGCAAATCTTTGTGAACAGATCGACACATTCAAGAAAATTCAATTGAATTTAAAAATGACACGGAGATTGAATTACGACCTGTAGATGCTATGGTTCATTTCTGTAAAATAAGGTATCACCTAATGGGTCTTATATTTACAAATTTTGTGTTGCCTTACTTATACCTCATGTAGGGGGTATAAACTATATTAGGACAACCTCATTTAACCCATTTAAATGTTTGGAAGGAAGAGGCACACTTTTTAGTAACGCATTATACCTCAGTAAACAATTTATAGGGAAAAAATATAGAGTAATAAAATGATTGATTTTATTTTTTACCTTCTCCCCTATACGATAGTACACTTCCCTTAAAACCAAATTGTATGTTTAATACCCTGTGGGAAATAGGTCAGATCATGGATATGTCTAAAGGGAATGTTTTTAGTTCCCCTAAACAGCCGTCTTAATAGCCAAATGACGTCACTAACCATTTGACGTCTCTGTTTTAAAATTTGGTCGTGCCATTTGCCAACACCCCACAGAGCTAAGACATATATCTATGTCGATATAAGATTATAAATATTTTTACGAATATAAATTCGGGGTAGATTAATACAAAGATAAATTATACAGGTCAAATAATTAACAACAGTGGCCAGTGCCACACATAAGTTACATTAATCAGTTTTTTAATTCAACAGAAATTTAATATTTTCCCCAGGTGGACCTCACCACTTTCCCACCTTGCAACCAGCCAACATGGGACTTCCTACAACCAGCCAACATGGGACTTCGTGCAACCAGCTAACATGGGACTTTTTCAGGTAGGCATACACATGAGTACTTTGACGTAAAACCGATATTATTGTTCATACTGGCAATTCTAGAGAGTCAATCCATTTTCATATAATATCTTGAAAAATTCCTTTCTTAGTGTGTCTTTTGACCTCTTCATGAAATATGTGTACTTTTTTCAGAAAACAAGTTTCTCCAGTTCAAAAAAGGTCATACTACTACATGTAAAAACGTGACTATTTTAAGAATATACTTCCCGCACTGGCCCCTTCCCCACCCAAGCAGTTCCATTCCGTACCCAGGCAGTCAAATACAACCAAGTCCTTCTCTTTATCAGTCTGGTCCCGTTTCTAGCCTTCATACTAAGGTACGGACAGATATTTTACTCAGGCAGGACCCCTAATATACAGAACGTGGTGAGTAATGCATGGTACAATATGGAATGAATTTCGTTAATGTATTATATATTATAAAACAAAATATATAGAGTAACTGATAATAATATTAACAGAATATAAATAGTTGGCTTTAATTAAAATAAGTCTGCCGTGGTAATGATCATCATGAAAACCTATTTTGAAGGTGCTTCTATAGTGATTAAAAAAAGTCGATTAATCATAGTTTTATGAGAAGCACGGTGGCCTTTCCTACTGGGGTACTTGTTTTTTTATAGTATGTGACGAATCTATATAGTATAATAATTTAAATTATTCTTAAGTACTTGAGGCTTGCACTGCATCTTCATTGGTAGTTAATGATAAATTTAAATTACCTTTATATGGTATTTAATACCAATAAAATGGTAGCTAAGGCTTTGATTGGCTGTTGTGAACCGTTTAGAGGTATTTATCAACATTTAAGTATTTTATTTCACTTCGAGCACTTTTAGATAAAATAATTAAAAACGCTTTCTGTTTGTGATACATACTTGGCATGCTTTGTTGTTGCCTTATAAATATAGAGTTTTATATTTTGATTTATGACAGGTAAGTATACTATTATTGACAACATGATATAATTAAAGTCGGTAACTTAACATTAATTTTTTTAATCATTACATAACTCTGTGTATCTAAAACACAAGAACGATAGGAAAAGTACAACTAATTGTAAAATAAATAATTAAACATACATTGCTATCATGAATTTCAAACAAATAATCTCAAGAGTGTCGGACTCACACAGACGGACTCCTACAAATTCTGTGTTGAGTCGAATACATATTCTGGTTCGACTTGTGTGGCAACGAGACAGAAAAGCTTTAAAACCCTTGGTCGGGTCTTCCCAGGTAAATTGTAAGAAGCTGGGTGCCACAGTTATTGGGCTTTGTGAAAGGACTAGAACTGTGTGACTAAATCAATCAGGGTGATACAAAAGATATTTAGGTCGAGGTAGCACAGGGTAGCTAATACCCTTGCCCTGTTTTTATGAAAAAACTACACACACAGTATTATACACTACATCACCATCTACCCAGCATTATCATGAACACCACCGAGCTAAATTATATCCGGATCAACGTTCTTCAGTCTACATACACCAGGGTATCGGTGGTGTGACCTCAAATACCTTCCAGCTAATGATATCCACAGGTGGCGACGTCCTGTAATCCAGCTACTTGGAGGTCACGAATTTTGGATAGTTGCGGGAGATGGTCGGTGGATGTAGTGTTCTCTTGCGTGGATTAACGTCCGCACTATTGAATACTACGTTAATCCACAAAGACCATCCTCATAATTAGACCAATTCGTAATTCAGAGGCCGTGGTTCGGATTCCACGTTAAACTGTAGGTCCATTAATTGCCATCGGCTGTTGGGCTATTAATTTACAGTCCTGTCTAAGGAACATGTCAGCCTTAGTCAGTAACAAGACTACAAGATCGCGCCACAATCATCCTACATTCATTCCTCATTCATACTTGGCTTAAAATACCTACCTAGGGAGGTCGCCATTTCAGTTAAAAGTATAAAGTAAGTATAAGATACGATGGGACGAGACAGTTGCAGCTACATTGTAGGAGCTTACCTCCATGTTGTTACCTCCGTGAGTTCCTGCGTAACCACTTCCTCTGTACAAACTTCTGTATAACTTCCCTCTCTCTGCTTACGGAAGATATGTGAAATACACTTAACTTCCATATGAGAAAAGAGGAAGTTGTATTAAATGTGTTTAAAAAATACCTCTTGTGAAAAAATTAATGAAAAATTGTAGTCATACTATCCCTTTATATCCCCAGCCATTTTAGTTTTACATTTTATTAATAAAAAGTAACATAAAAGTATTTAAAATAGGTCGGTGTTGATAAAAGTTAAATTATGCTATTATTTAAAGGTTGTAGATTTCGTCCAGTAACACCGGACATTATCAGACCCAAACAGAGACCGTTATGATGCAGTATGTTTACCAGTTTCTGCATGTCAGTAGCCGATTGACAAAGAGCGAAGATTCCTACAAATAAATTGATTGTTTTTCACTTGGATATGTCTTAGCTCTGGGGGTGTTAGTAATTTTTGAGACCAAAATTTGAAACAGTGACGTCATTTGGTTAGTGACGTCATATGGCTATAATGGCAGCTGTTTAGAGACATTAAATACATTCCTTAAGACATATCCATAATCTAACCCGTTTCCCACAGGAAAGGATATGACATTTTTATCTGATTCCAATGATGCTAATAAAAATTTAATTTTAAAACAGACCCCCCAATGGGGTATTGGGGGAAAAGATAGAAAGGAATTCACTCTATAAGGTGTATTATGCTCATACTAATTAGCAAAGAGATCCAAATTGTGGGTTGAGCTGCACGAGGTTCGAGTCTCAAGTAGGTACATTTTTTGTTTGGTTTGTTTGAAGCAAAAAATTACATTTGGAAACAACGAACACGAAACATTAAAAACCAATAAAAATATCTTTTAACCGAGTAGCTAAATAAACATAATTAAATAAGTACGTAAAATAAGCAATAAGTAGCATTTTGATAATTGAGTATTGATTTGAAATATTTTTATGTTAGTGGTCTTTGTTTGTACTGAAAATCAGCTGGCTATTCCTTCAATAAGATGTCTCATTCGATTGTTGTCTTCCAGTAAGTGTTTACTACGTATTTTTTATGACCTGAAGAAGCAATTGAAGTAACTATTTACTATTTTCAATTCAGTTTTTCACATGCCAGATAAAATTATTAATAAGGCATTAACTTATTAAATAGGTAGGGGGGATGATGCACTAAATGGAGACATGCGTGAGAAGGGAGTGAATTACAACGGAAGGACCTAAAATAAGTTTAGTATCATAATTTCATATTATTTATTACATTTTGAAATTGCAAACGAATAGCCGAATACATTTTTTCACTGATGTATCGGAATCCTCATTATTGTTAGGTTGATATATACGGTAGATAAATTATCTAACGTATATCCATTTTATAGCATCGGCAGAATCGTTCACGGAAATGTAGCCTATATCAGGGCAAATATACATTCTATTGCGTGTATGCACACCACTTGACAGTATAGATTCAAAATCATTTCTCTCCAAAAGAGTTAAGGAAGCTGACCGGAACAGGGAATACGAGAGTGGATTTAGTCTCCGAAGCTATGGAGTTCAACGTTTGCAAATACCTAAGCTGCAGAGTGACAGGGTTCTGCATCATGATTCCTGCAGCTTCCTTCAAGCTCTGGGAGGCTTTCAGCTCCCCCTCGGCGGCGATCAGCTTGGCCCTCGCCTCCCTGGAGGCTTCGGCCTCTGCAGCCATGGCTCTCTGCATCTGGACGGGCAGACGGACGTCCTTCAACTCCACCCTCTCCACGACGATGCCCCAGGGCTCCGTCGCCTCGTCGAGAGCACTCTGCATGCCGCGGGCGAGAGCCTCTCTCTGTGTCAACAGCTCCGCCAACGTAGATGTTCCCATCATGTTCCTAAGGGTCGTGGCTGCCAACGTTTGAGTGGAGAAGCTGTAGTTGTCGATGTTGAGCACAGCACTCAGCGGATCCCTCACCCTGTAGAAAACCACCGCGTCCACGGCAACGGTGACGCAGTCTTTGGTCAACACTTCCTGACAGGGGACGTCGAAAGTGACGGTCCTCAGGTTGACTACGAAGTAAATGTCGGTACAGGGGAGTACGAAGAAGAGTCCTGGACCACGCGGACCTCCTTCCTTCAAACGACCCAGCCTGAATATCACAGCCCTCTGGTACTCCGTCACCGTTGTAAACACGAAAAACAAGGAAATCGGGAAACATAGTACAACTACGGCCATGCTAGCGATGACGATCATCCGTTCAAACGCGGTGTTCTCTCGAGCCGACCTGCGATCCGTGAACTGGGTGTTGGTAACGGTCAGTGATTTGATGTCGTTCATTTGAACTGTGTAAATAGTTGACATGTAAATATACGTTAAATATTATTTAAAATCTATATAGTATCAATACATGTGTTGTCACAAATAAATATAAATTCAACTAAACGTTTCAATCATCCAAAAACATTGTTTGATTAGCTATGAGCAGCTGAAACATTTGCTCATCGACCCCGAGTCATTTCAGACAGACTGGAGAAAAATAAAAAATATTCGTATGAATAACAGAATATCCAGAATCATTTAATTTTAAAATTATTGTTATACATAGTTTAATGAGATTAGTTCTTTAACGGTTAGAATGACTACATACAACTGGGGGTGAGTATGAATTCAATAGGTCTAATGGTTCTTAATGAACTAATTTTCAACATGTCAAGCTTTTGAATAAAATTAAATTTCTCCTAATGATTTTGAAAAGATATTTAAAGGTGCCAGAATATTAGGACATGTACGGATGAGTAGGAATCGATGCTGCGGTACACCCAAACACTTCGTCATATAGCATGAGCGTAGTCAGTACACTCTCCTTGGGATTGCTAGGGATTTAAAACAAAGAATACTTCAACCCAAGTCCAGGGTGATGTTTTAGTGAATGACTACGTCGTTTTGATTGATCAACAATGACATGGTATTTTCTTGGAAGTTTTCCGTTTGAGGGCAACACTCCCACTTCGAGGTTACTCAAGAGTTGGCAGGACTTGGACCTAGGCAGTGTCGTGGTGCGCGAAGGACTTTTGCAAGGTTAGGGCTAGGGCAGTAACTACTGTTCTTTTTATTTTAATCTTAAACCTACTCAGTCCAATTTAGTGTATAGTGACATATTATTGTTGTATAGTGTATAGTTTAGAGTATAGTGACATATTAAATATCTTTAACATTTGGAATACAATATACAAACTTAACTACACCTTTGCTATGCACTTACAAATTGGCATCAGAAATGATTGTAATTGCAACAAATACGCTCAATAATACGTATGTTCTCAACACGTGACCTCAACACGTCAACACGTAATCCTCGTGCGTTGCTCGGCTCGATACAATGATACAATATTTGACTGGGACGGTGGTGACGTCCTGTAATCTAGCTACTTGAAGGTCACGAATTGTGGATAGTTGTGAGCGATGGCGGTGAGTGTAGGGTTAACGTCCCCCTTAGTTAAACCAGAGAGGAACGTATTATAAGCTTTACTATCCACTCATCTATGGTTAAACCCACGTTAGATTCCTTAGTAACCATCGACTGTTGGGTTATTAACTAACAGTCCTGTCTAAGGAACATGTCAGCCTTAGTCAGTAACAAGACTACAAGATCGCGCCACAATCATCATACAATCAATCGTCATTCATACTTGGCTTAAAATACCTACATTGTGTATGGTTGCCATTTCAGTGATCTAATCTAATCTAACAATGATCTGCATGACCGTCTTAGTGAGGCCGATGTAACAACATGCAATCATCGTTCGTCGTTATGATCTATTCATACATTCACCTTACGCAATGGCCTGGCCGAGACCTCTACACATCATACTCGAGCGTCGTTTGGCTCAACGCCGCAATACATTCACCTTACGCAATGGCCTGGCCGAGACCTCTACACATCATACTCGCGCGTCGTAATTCTAGAGTGTCTCAACGCCGCAATACATTCACCTTACGCAATGGCCATGCCACACCACATCCATACTCGAGCGTCGTTTGGCTCAACGCCGCAACATACACGCAATAAGTCCATCATTCTTGATTTTGTTAAGAGAAATACACGCAAGATTATATACCCCTCATTATTCACAATATACTTACTCTCATATTGACATTCCTCAGTCAGAAAAATCTCATCAAATATTTATATGTATATTCTTTCTAAAATTACAACAAGCATTTTTAACGCCGCAATACTTACCATAGATGGCTACATAAGGGATTACAAATTTTGTTTGGTCTCTGAGACAAATTCCTCATCATGTTTTAACTTGTCAATCTCTTCACATTAGATACCCCACAGAGGCAGGCATATGGAACGTACCCATCATGTGTGTAAATCGCTAGGGGCTCAGCCCCCAGGTACCTTGCATGTTGTTAGGCAGTACACAATTATACATTTTAATGTAATCGCCACATCTATATAATCAAAATTAGAGTTTTGTCTGTAAATTGCTCAGAAGTATTCATTTTTTCGTTATTTTTACGTTTCGTGTGTTAAAGAAGCCGAAACCAGTCTTATCTCAATTTGTGTATGTTTATCTGTGACGCTCCAGGAGGTATTTTACGGCGTCTTCTCCGAAAATATGGGGCTACTGATAACAATGAAACTTATTTCATGCATTCTCTACATTCCATAGAAGGTTTTTCAATGCTTGAAATTACCCGCCACCCCATGAAAAGTAAATAACGAGCATTTAAAAACCCACTTTTTACGCGATTTTTGTCGCATTTTGCTTCAGTTTTCAATGAACACCCTACTGGTAATAATCAGCTGTCTTTGTAATTTAAAGGTTTAATAGAAAGAAAACAAACAGCTGTCAAATCAATATTAGTTAGTTTATATTGGTCATTGATTTTAAACCCATTTCGAAATCATACTATGTTAAAAAGTTATTTTAACGTATAACTAATTATAATAATGGTACAAATATTCTAATCTATTTAATTGTAAAGTAATGCTAAATAATAAAGCTGGGTATTGGTTTATTTTCTTTGTATTGATTTGTTTAGGATTTCAGGCTCACACTTTGGTATGATGATCTTTCTCCTTTAAACTGAATCGTAAACCCCGTACAAAGGATGGGCTTACTGCTAGTCTCTACTAAAATCATGATCGAGTGACGGTTAAGTTGTAATGTACTGTATGTTCCAGTGTTTCGATATTTTTTTTATTTCATAAAACACTCATATTACATAAACCTGTATTGTTTTGTCAATGTATATCACAATATTATTTTTTATTATTATTAAAATCGTAATAATCATTTTATATGCTGTTCTTAAATGAAATTCTATCTACAGTGGTTAATTTATTTATATCGTCTCTGTATTCGGTTAACCTCTACAGTATTGTTCTAAGTTACAGATATTAAATGCTTCTAACAACGATAAATGTATGTATTTTTCGAGAAATATGTTTTTATGTTTTATTCTATGAGGAAATTTTTCGGTTTGTGTATTTATGATGACTACCTTTATGTTGAACCACATTATGCTCGCAAACTCAAGAACAATTTTACGTTACACCTCAAAAACCGAATACAAACTATTAACTTCAAATTAATGGAAGCATGTCTCCCCCAAGCCTTTAGTTATAAACCCTGTCAATTGTTACTATTATGGTTTAATGTTTTAAGATAAGAAAGTGGACATTGAGATAGAGTAACTAAATCAACCTTTATTTAGTGCCCAGAACCATGTTGGGAGAACATATGGTGCTTTAAACTAATTTTGTAGTGAGTCTTGAAGTCGCATTGGGTGCAGCTTAACAGAGGAGAAATGTTACATCCGAGCTTCTGGTGCCGCACTAGGTTTTTTTCCCTGATGTACTCGCATCCGCACTTGGAGCACGTGTAGTGGTGATCTGTGGGCACACACCATCAGAGTCTAGAGGGATACAAATTTAAGAGGGTTTATAGGTTTCTACATTATTATAGGTTTGATTACTACATCTAACAAAGGAGTTCATCGGTAACAAAACATCTATCGGGAAGGTAACTATATACTATACACTGTACATACGTCGTCATTCATCTGCTTCACTCATCTGTCTGACATTATACTCTCGGGCGTAAACTTACTTTTGAAAATCTCGGAGAATATATCAACCTTTATGAACGTCAAGATGTTCAGTAGTATCTTAGACTAAGAGCAGATACTAATTTTCCCCAATGTAGGCTGGTAAAGTCTAAACAGTTTTACTGAACATCTGGACATTTAAAGTGGCCATAGAATGAAGTACTCGTTTCGCTCGCTCGCCAGGCCCCCGTTCTAGTTGTCGTAATCACCGACCACAACGGAAACTCTAACACATAAGCCTCATTTATAAACAATTCCCACACTTAATGCCCTAACACCCTAGACAGGGATTATATACAAACGTTTGCGCACTCAAGGTAGTTGGATCATTCAAATAAACATGCTAAAACACGAATATTTAATTAATAGTACAGTATGCGGTCAACTACCCAAAAAATAGCGTGATACACAGTAGTATTAATATGCGTATAACATTCAAACAAGTCCCATGTATGAGTAACATAAGGAGATCATTTCAGTTGTTGGTTTTGTAAAACTCTGTTTTAAACTATACAAGTTAAATCACACAAGGTGGTTGTTGTGACTTATTTTAATATCTAATAAAACCCATAGGAAGGTTGGTACTAATAAGCCAGCGTTGACAAAAGCGGCAACCCAAGTAAATTGACGTAAAATAAATAAGTAAAGACTTTCCAGAGCAATTTTTCTGTCGGTTGTGGACCAAAAGGAAAGTCCACAACCGACTCAAATTTCTCAAATTTCAAGTTCCTAACACTTTTAGAAGTGTGTTAGAATTTGTATCACTAGTGAGTGAGTCAGTCACTGAGCTACACACGCCATCTTTTATATACATATTTGATAATAAATATTTACCTGGTTCGATATTGGAATGTATCGCTTTAATGTGCACCTGAAGGCTATCGCGCCTTAAAAAACGTTTTCCGCAGTCGTCGCACTTAAATATAACACGGCCTTCATCATGTACAGTGTTCATATGTCGATCGAGGTTATATTTTGATTTAAAGTGCTTATCACAGAGTTTGCACTTGAATGCCACAGTTTGAAATTCAACCTGAAACGAATATATACTATTAGGATTATGAACTGGATAAATAAAACTAGTTTTGTTTCTCACACAAAATATACCACGTAAATCACCCTCAGGCTCTGTGTAGGTTAAATGAGACACCTTTATGACTAAATCATAATATCAAAGTTAAAACTATGGGTTGGATATAACATTATGAGATATTAGAAGGCTCTTTAAAAGTCGTCTTCATAAAGTTCAAGATAAATAGAGATTATTTTGACAGAAAATGGATGTTTTTATCTTGGATCCACGTTCAACTCTGTTATTTTACTTCTTATTATAATAGTTGGAAACAAGCGTAAAATAAAAGGGGCTCCAACCTCATGAGTGTCTGCATCCATGTCCACAGCCGAAGATTCATCAACAGTGTCTTCGAGGGGCTGCTCCGTAAGCGATGGACAATTACGGATGTGACGTAATCTGCAGCTAGCTGACTTGAACGTAATGCCACATTTGGAACATGGATACTCTGATCCTGAAAGCAATCCTTACAGTCTCCAACTAGGTTTCATGAATATCTTTATAAATATTACAAAAAAGTATCGGAATACATTCTGCAGCACTATGTAAAAACTTGGCCATATTTAACCTCAGAAACTATACCTCAATTTAGACTTAACGGCTTATTAATATTCATGGAGAAAAAAGAAAGTTAAAATCATAGAATATTACGTTTACATTTAGTCGAATCAAATATATTACTAATATGTATAGAATGTATGGTTTACGTAACCATAAATATATCGATGTGTCTATTCTTACGTCCAAATGTAGACACTGATACTTGGGTTGGTTTAGGTTAGGATAGGTTACGACAGTTTCTTTGAAAAAATATAAGATAACCATTTTGGCAAAGGATTAATGGTTTAACGCCATAGGATGATTCGATGATTCGTTGTTTTTTTAGAGAAGATTATTAAAGATTATTATTATAGATTGTTATTATAGAAGATTATTATTATAGATTATTAAAGGTAAAGGATAGTACAGCATGGAAATTAGTAGAAGGCACAGTGAATTTTATGGCGCATAAATGTTTCTTGAAACTATTTACCAATGCCAATGCAATCCAAGGATCCGTCTTATGATATTTTGTCTATCTTGAAAACGTTTTCACACCTTTTCAAAGGTTTCTAGTGTCAGGCCTACACGAAGTCTTCAAGAGGAGTATAGTGTCTGAGTACAAGTTTGTAAGGACGAAGAGAGAGTTTCAATATTCTGTGTCATTGAAATTAATTTAGGGAACTTACATTGATATGTACAGTTAACAGCGGTCGAATAATCTAAAGACAAAAAGGGCAAAACTTAAAACGGTAAGCTTAAATGGACCATGTCAGTCTCATGATGTCCAACAAATCCTAGATCGATTGAAACAAGTTGAACAACAAAATTCAGATCCACCAACGATAGAGGTCCAACCTATTAGCGAAAGAGTGGACGTTCTACATCAACCATATGGACCAAAAGGAGTTAAAGAAAGACCCCAGCCTAATTGGCACAGACACTATACAGTTATTTCATTT
The DNA here is from genome assembly GCA_023375725.1 of Nephotettix cincticeps. Classification (NCBI taxonomy): domain Eukaryota; kingdom Metazoa; phylum Arthropoda; class Insecta; order Hemiptera; family Cicadellidae; genus Nephotettix; species Nephotettix cincticeps. The sequence continues at coordinate 54,346,960 of CM041790.1, forward strand.
AAAAGTTTTCCATTAAATATGGTGGTATAATAATATGAATAATAGTAACTGTTAAACATAATAATCAGCTGTTTTAAATAATACACAGAGTGTCCATGAAAAACGTTTCAGGACTTTAGTGAGTGATTAGGTACATTAAAAGGAAGAAAAAAGTTCCAATAGAGGTATGGCCTAAAACGCTTATTTTCTCAGATATCTGCCATTTTGTATTTTCCACGAAATGTTTTAGTTAAAACATTTTTAACGGATTAGTACGTGTTTTAAACTAGTATACTACTATTAGTAAAAAAAACAACTAGCATGATCCAAGCTCAAAATCCAAACTGGCGGCCAATTAAAATTTTTAAACTTAAATACTTTGTTAACGGTAAAATTTAAAATGGCCGCAATTTTTAATTATGAGCTTGAATCATGTTTGTTATTTTTTAATAATACTAATCTGCTAGTGTAAAACACATACCAAATTTCAAAATAATCCGTTAAAAATTGTTTGAATTAAAAAGTATTTTGTGAAAAATACAAAATGGCGGATATCTGAGTAAATAAGCGTTTTAGGCCATACCTCTACTGGGACTTTTTTCTTCATTTTAACATCCCTAATCACTCACCGAAGTCCGGAAACTTTTTCATGTATATGTTCTTTTTTACATTATTCTAGTCGAACAAATAAAATAATGTATACAAATGTGCATACTTAATTTCATAATTTCAATTAGGGTACTAAAATTTGTATCATGTTTAAATTATTAGTATTTAACTGTTTCAACTTCCTTATCTTATTTTGTGTAAACTAAGTTGTACGAAAAGTAATAAAACTTTTAATATTAACTACTGCAAAAAATGTAATCTACCTGGCTCTTTGTCAGAATGAATCGCTCTAATATGCCGTCGAAGGCTGTCGACCTTTATAAAATATCTCCCGCATTTTTTGCACCTTAAGGAATTATCCAAACTTAATCCATGTACCGAACGAATATGTCGCGCGAGGTTGGATTTGGTTGAATATGCCCCTTCGCAGTGTGGACACTTGAATTTTATGGTTTGTGATTCAATCTGAAACGATAGCATATTCAGTACGGTATTGTCATCTATATGTATAAAATTAATTATTTTGTTTCCAACATAAAACGATAAACCCCAGAAGCAGAAACCTGAAAATTAAGCAATTTAGGAATTAATTGTGGTGATTCATACTGAAATATATACTTAAAAAAAATTAAATGTACTACCCCTCGAAGAACAAACTAATTTAGATTTTTAAATATACAGTCGTGAAACTTCAATAGATGAAGCAATGATGAAGCTGTGTACCAGGTTTAATCACAATATTCAATGTAATAAGATAGAGTTATATACTAAAACAATTTAAATGACTGCTATTCAATAATCCAAGTTTGTTGCATGGGACGCTTAGTTTCGGTTCCAAGGAGGCATCATCAGGCGAGGAAAGATGCAGTTCATATTACTTTACATGAAGATCGTTATATTTGTTAAAGCTTTTTACTACACAACAAATTGGAACATTAAAATCATCAAACGAAGTGACTATTTGTACGATTAAATATATATAATAATACTAGGGTTAGGTTTGCTTCTTTGTACAGTTATAAAAGATACCTTCAACCATTTTGCCAAATAATGAATATATACAGCTCATGAGTATCAGTATTTCTAAGAATATATGTGAAAAAATGCAACGTGCGAACAGTCTGTGACTACATTTAACGGTGCGAACGAATGTAATACAGCTAGACATTGAGTCGTCATATTACCACCTTTGTGGTACCTCACCTCGTCGCTTCTATCACTTGGCGGTCGTATTCCTTTCTTTTTCTTCGATATTGTTAATATAGTGTCAAATATATAATTTTATTGCAAAAATAATTTCTCATCGAGACTATTGTTATGGTCTGTCTTAACTGATTTATAAATTGGAAATCCAACCTGGGTGTTCATATGAAAATATCGATTTGAAAAATTGACAATGTTCATATTGCTTATAATGTCAGAGTATGATATTGTGTGACTAAATGTTGGATAAATGCTGAAGTTTAAGTGGAAGTTGATTTTCTAGGTAAACGATCCTTGAAGTCTGGCCTCTTCTTCCGGGAAATTATTGCATTCATGTTTATTAACTCCGGTTCTTTCATACGTGGATGTTTAGGTATCTGGCCACGCTTACAACGAGCCAAGTTCGTTTTTGGTCTTAATGGTCACTGATATTTTGTTTTGTTTCATTAAATTACTAAACTTGTAGCTGATCCAAATTTCACAGAGGTGTAATGAGTACGGAAAATGGGTGTTATTTCTATGTTTCAAAATTAGTTTTGTCAATACGACTGCTGTTATATCCATTGTTTACTGCTGTCTTCTTCCAAAAGTAAGTTGCTCCTAGCAACAAACTTGGATTATTGAATAGTAGATATTCTTCATTCTGCTTCTGGCACTTAAGTTGAACGGACGCCACCTTAGCTTTCACTTCGAGTTTTTGTAACAAGAGTGTATTTTCTTTGTTAAACCTCAACTGCTGTTCGGTATGGTTAATCATAGTATTAAACACTACCGTAAGATCTGTTGAAGTTTCACGTCTGTAGCAGTAGTATCTAAAATGAGAATAGTATGAAACAGAACACGTACCAAAATCTGTCATGGGGCAAGGACATAGCTTGGATATGCTATAACAAGTACAAGAGCAGAGGTAGCTCTGTAAGTATACCTCAAACTACCAATATTATTGATGACGAAATAAAAAAAGGATTAAGGCCCTAGCTCCTTGCCTTAATCCATTGACTTCAATATATATTGCCATCTCATTAATTGTGTTCTTATTCTGTTAAAATAATACTTAACACCTTTTGGTAATACTTTGTAAAAATATCATCGTGCTCATTATTACTATTATTTATAGAAAAAAGTTAAACTTTTGGTCATCTGTGTTTATCTGTACTCTGATATCCTCAGTAACAGTTTGTATGACTATCATATTTTCTTATTTACTGTTCGGGATTCGGATGACCTATTTACGATATATTTTAGATAAACCTATTTCGTAATAATAAAAAATCATTGAAAATGTATTCCATAAAAATTTTAATGAGTCTAACTCGTTTAAATTAAGTTTTTATGTAACAGTTTATCTTCATACTTTGGGTGATTCGGTGTCAGAAAACGGTCCGTTAAGTACCAAGCAACCAAGCTTTGATTTCAAAGTAGGTATTCGATTTTTATTTTTTTTTACTAAAGTAGTTATCACTAGTTTTATCAGCTGCTGGCTGGCATTGTTTTAAATGTCTGTTATATACAGTAACACTAAAAGGGTCATGATTATGTTTTCATTCAAGGTTTTTAATTGTTGTTATTGTTACTGTTTGTTATTGTTCTTGTTAAGCTATGTAACTTCTTTAAATAATGCCAAGATTAATTAATAAATAATTAAAAAGTGAATGTCATTTATTAACATGATGAAACAGTTTGGTTATTTATTTTATTTTTGCTCTACCTAGCTTTATCCATAACACAGTCTACACCCTATAGGAATTAACAGCTATGCAATTTTGGAATATAGAGCACACAATTTCATATATTTTCTACTGTCATGCACAAAAAAAACTAATTTTAGAAACTCAGCTGCTTCAGAAAATCAAACATCCTTGCGGCTAAGACGTTCGATCTTTTTCTTAATATCTATGGTTAGTGTACAAGATCCACAACTTTCCAGCAAATAAATTTCATATTACCATGTATGTCAAATCAAATTAAAACCAATGATTTAGTAGGAAACTTGTTCTGTCCCAAAAGTAATGTAGAATATTTTTATGATTTGAATTACACATAAATAATTTAATATTAAATCGTATCTTACTCACTATGTTCTGTTTATGAGAAGGACCTGCCTCGTCAAGAGAAGGAACTGTCTGGCAATGAGGAGGATCTTCCTGGGTAAGAGAAGAATCTGCCTGGAAGGAGAAGGATTCCAACTGATACAATGAAGGATCTGTCTGGGTGGGACAGGGACCTGTTTGGGTATGGGAAGGACCTGCCTGAAACATCGTAATATAAAAATCGTTTAAGAAAGCCTTAGATGTAAGTGGCCGAAAGGTATAAAAACACAATGTTATTTCACTGTCTGGTGAAATACCTTTTTATAAACGGTGGTTCAAGTAAGTGGTTATAAACTTGAGTTCCATCATTTCCGATTGCTCTAAAGCTTCGAAGCAATTTGCTAACGCTTGGACATTGGGTTCGTAATTAATTTTATAAGTTTGTGCTTATATATTTTTTATATATTTATGTACATCATATTAATAGTATATTTTTAAAATTAATGTTCCGAATAAAATATAAAATATTCATCACATCTCGGGAATCTACTCAATGACCTCGTAGACTGTATTCAGTCCACGAGGTCATTGAGTAGATTAGTATTTGATTTGAGTAGAGTAGAGGGTATTGAGTAGACTAGGATATTTCCTAGTCAAGACTAAGGGTTAGGCTAGCAAGATGCTCCTTACTCATCATTCAATCCATCATTCAAAAATTCTTTATAATGAGTTACACTCAATGGGGCTTTACATTTTAAGTTTTCAGTTGTCCCAAAAAAATCTCCATGTTTTGAATACACGTATAACAATGATGGAAACAACCAAGAGGTAGTTTTTTTATCTCTTTGTAGATAAGATATAGCTGGTACAAATAATTACAGCATAAGACTAAGTTGGGTGACGTAGAGGAAAACATGTCAGTGGCGACGAGATAGCCACTTTGTTGTTTTGGAGTAATGTGCATAACACGTATCCCATCTTTAATGGGAGTGAAACGCAAGGACCAAATTTTAAGAAGTGATCGAAGCGTCTGAGCCTCCTAGAAAGAAAAGAATGGAACATTTTTTGGGATGATTGGTAGCCAAAAGTATGTATGGCACTGTAAAAGCTCATAAATAAATTTTTAGTTTTTTTTTTATTCTAATAGGCAATCTCTAGGATAATCTCTGAGAGGTCAGGTCAACTACTTTTCTAGTACGTAGGTTTTAAAATTCATACTCACTGGATCTTTGGATGCGAAATAATCATTGGCCCCAAAATCAGAATTCCCGACCCTGGTGTAGTCAACGCCTATTTTATTTTGAGGTATTATTTCTTCTAAGTCCCTAGGGGTTTCGGGTTTGGTCTGTAGACATTTGGTCAGAGGACTAAATTCTATTTTGGTAGGTTTGTAATTTTTTCTCTTCAGTGCAGCTCCCCTGGCTGGCACCTGGGGAGCAGTCCTCCTGTATGACGGACTACCCTGCGTCATCGAAGGAGAGCAAATCTCAGTTCCAGGAGGGTCGGAGGAGGGCCATGTTGAGCACCTTGGACTCCTCATCTCCTTAGTTACCCTGGATGGCTCTTCACTTAACTCTTGTACCCTCATCGCCTCCTCCTCATCATCCAGACACAATGTCTCCTCGTCTTCCAACCTCATCAGCTCCTCTTCGGTTATCTCCATTGCCTTCTCCTCCTCCAACATTTTTGCCTCCTCCTCCTCCAGCCGCATCAACTCCTCCTCTACCAGCCTCATAGTCTCTTCCTCTTCCAGCCATCTTCTCTCCCTTTCTGTGTTATTATATTGAGGTTGTGGAAGCCTGAATTCGTTTGGCTAAAATGAGATCAATCTATAAGATACACTTAACTAGCCAAGTGAATCAAAATATAATTTAAATGACTTTACGCAATCATTAATTATTGAAATTAACTGAAACATGTTCTATTTAATTGTTCTAACGATCAGTGACTTTAACAGGAGCCCTACTAAATTCTCTTTACCAAAAAACTAAATAAGTTTTTTTGTAAATAAATAAAGTATTTTTTCAACCATTCAATTTTTTACGTAGTACCGTATTTTTGACTGATGGTGTTTGTAAGTTCTAGTAACGCTCCAAAGCTCATCAACCTGATACTTTATTTCTCAAACGATTGATATTATACAACGTTTCATTTCACCCGTTTATTCATAAAAACAAGTCAATTTCATACAAAATACAATGATTCATAGCTCATTTTATCTGTAAAATATATAAAACAACATGTTTAGATAAAAACTCCAAGTTTTGGTAGAAAACTAAAATGTATCTGACTACAGAAACCTGCCTGGGGATTAGAAGTATCTGCCTGGGTATAAGAAGGACCTGCCGGGTTGGAGAAGGGATCTGCCTGATAGAAGGAAGGACCTGCCTGTGTGGGACAGGTTTCTGTCCGGGTGAGGCTGGGGCATGCTTGGTTATGGGAGGGATCTGCCTGATATAACAAAAAATATTATTTATGAAATACATTTATTCTATCGCAATAGAAATTATTGAAGGAAATAAAATTTGTTTCGTACAATAAGGCAAATGTTTAGTTAAAAAATGAAAAGGTCAAAGAAATCCAGAACATAGCCTTGACTTGGTAATTTGACATTTCTATTTTAGCTATATTCAATTGCTCTATACCTTCCAATATGTTTTTATGTTTATAGATTAAGCATGAAATAAATCCATTCGACAACGTTTTACTTACGGGTAAAAAAGTGTATATATTTACAGGACGGATCCTGTAAATATATACACCACTACTCTTTACACCAACATAACTTTCATGGACTGTCTAATTGAAATTATTTTAACAAAACGTAAAAGATTAAATTATGGAAATTGTGTACATCATATTAGATTATATTATATTAGATTGTTGAAATGGTGACCAAGGTAGGTATTTTAAGCAAAGTATGAATGAAGATTGAGTTTAATATGATTTTGGCGCGATCTTGTAGTCTTGTTACTGACTAAGGCTGACATGTTCCTTAGACAGGACTGTTAATTAATAGCTCAACAGCCAATGACAACTAAGGGACCTACAGTTTAACTTGGAATCCGAACCACGCCTCTGAATTACGAATTGGTCTAATTATGAGGATGGTCTTTGCGGATTAACTCAGTACTCAATAGTGCGGACGTTAATCTTCACAAGAAAATACTACACCCACCGATCATCGCTCACAACTATCCACAATTTTTGACTTGCAAGGAGCTGTATTACAGGACGTCGCCACCGTCCCAGTCAAAATATCTCTGGAAAGTAAGGATTACCTTAATGTCCTTAATCCACTAGAGTGTACTGTTAGATCAGCAACCAATAATTTAGGAATCGTTAAATCCCCTTATTACCGACTTGCGATAACGTACAAAATAAAATAATGCAATGTTTACATTTACAGAGAATTCAAGAGCACCAATACTGAAAGATAGCGGAATACTTACGTCTTTTAGTATTCGGGTTTCTCCCATTTTCAGTGTATAAGCTTACATGCCTACAAAACAAGCATTACGATCAATTTAATAATGTCAGTATTTTCAACATAAGTACAATCTTAAAGTCAATTCCAGGGTGTTATAGTTTCATCCCGATGAGAATAATGCTACTTTTTGCATTAACAGTTGGTAAGACTGCCTTTTTCATGGGTTGTATGGCTAAGAAGCAAGATGTGACCACATATTTACTTAAAATGAAAATGTGTCAAACATAGATAATATTTCAGTTGAAATAATTAGTATTGATTTTGAATGATATAAATTAAATCGAATTAAAAATGTAAAAATATTAAAAAATCCTAATTATTTATAAATATTTATGATTAATGTAAACATAATATTACTGATTATAATTTGACATTTGCTTATTAATTTCTGTTAAATTACTGTAAAATATCACATATTCAATAAAAATTTCTAAAATTATTCAAAATTGAGTTTTTGAGGTCACATTGCTTAATTTTCCTAAGGGTTTTTGTCAATTTAAAGTAAAAAATGTTTATATTCACTTCTCTGTAGGAAATAGGTTACAGCATGGATATGTCTAAAGGTAATGTTTTCACTTCATCTAAACAGCTGTTTTTATTCTTTTATATTAAAAATTCAACACAATAACTCTGGTGGTTTCTATAGAAACATGTTACATAATTTCCATCTTAAAAATCACCATCAACCCTCCAGAGCTAAGGCATGTCCATGTCAAAATCTTCTCAAATAGGTAATCAATCAGTAAGGTTAATAATTTTCAACAAAGTAAGTGTTCTGGTTTTATCAAAGAAGCGTTTAAAATACCTTTATAGCGTTATAGAAAGACAGACAGACAGATAGATAAACAGAACACATAAGTGTACATTAATATAAATAACTCCTTACGTAAATAACAGAAGATAAAATTCCTCCTACAGAAGATAAAATTAAACAGCTAAATATAATATAGCTAAATAATATAGCTAAACCTATAGCTTACCTAAAGGTTAATCTACTAGATTAACCTTTAGGTAAGCTATAGGTTTCATGGAAAGTAATCCTAAATAAATATAAATTTGTTTTTTATGACTTACTGCTACAAAGCTATGTTCATATATGTAAAAAGATTCATTTTCCAAATGAATTAAATATTTATTATTTTAAATTGTATTACTTTTGAAAATTTATGAATAGTATGCGTCCTACTCGCTCCTGTATTCTTATAAAATGCTAGTGTAAGCTACCTATCTCCAGAGATGTGTATGGTTCATGTTTCCATAAAGTATACATCATTTAGTGTTGGGCTTTTATTTTAATTTCCATTCTGGTTTCTTCCATTGTTAATTAATTGTTGTGTAACGCTGTTGGGTCTGTTTTATAAACTGAAAATGCACCGATAAACAGCATGCATAACCTGCTATTTTATGTTTTCCTTAAATTCAATTCCAAGTTAATACTATTTATACATAAATAAAAGGCTTAGGTCCCTGCTAAAATTTAATTTGAAGCAGGGATAAGTTGGTGTTTTTATTATATTACAAAGGACATTAATATCACAGAATTTTTAAATTTATTAAATTCCTTTTTACCTCGTACCAAAAGTAAAACTATAAATAATATACAAAGAAATATAAAATATCGTATAAAGTTCATTGTATGGGTTTTTTTTTATTTTCGTTGCTAAAAGCTAAACGCTATAAGCTTATTTACATGTTTTAAATGTTACGAAATGTCGTATATATGAGTGCAGTGGCCTCAAATAATCAGTCACATGCTATTCAGTTCTAAACGCGATACATTACTTATTATTAATAGAAGATATAGATTATAGCCACACATACCTTTTTCGAGTATCACTGTCTTAAGTAAACTAAACATTTTGAACCGACGATTAATTATAAGTATTTGTTATTAATTTTACATTTTCGTTGTAACTTGAACTTGTGCTTGTTTCTGAAATAATAACCTTTAATGCATCTGACAAGTGGATACATATGTTAAACAAATCCTCATCAAAAAACAGATATTTTACGTTGTGTGACATATTATGTGAGCGGTCTGGAAAGATCAGAGGAAAAGAAAGTCTTCAATGGAAGTGATTTTAACAATCAAAGTAATACAAGTAACATTATATGAAATGTCACGATAAAAATAATTAATGTCGATGTACATTTATTGATTATTAAAAAATAACACCTTTGCAGCACACTTGATTATGGCAACACAGCTAGGAACACGACGCCCGAGGACGATGGACTACGTGACTCATAGAGCAGGTCCAACCGTGGGTGGAACGGCGGCATGCTGAGGTGGATTACTACCTCACTCTGTTTTTGACAGGTCATGGCTATTTCAATTCGAACCTGTATCGGATGGGCAAAACCGGTTCACTGGATTTCATTTGCTGCCCAAGTGTTCTCGACGATGCGGAGCACACCTTCTTCCGCTGCTCCGTTGGGAAAGGTTCCACCTGGAGGCAGCACGAAAACTTGGTATTTTTTCGGTGGACACGATCTTCCACAAGAACATTGAGAAGAGGGAAACTGGGATTGTTTGTCACAGTTCGTCCGGGGCTTCCTTCTAGAGAAGAAAGGCGATCTGGACCACGAAGATGCCCAGATCACCCAAACAAGTGCCTGGACATGGAATGAGAGCCCCCTCCCCCCAAAAAAGCACACCTCATTACTCAAGCAAATATGACAATTATCAGAGGCAAATTACCACATAGTATGAAACGATGCTCATGATAATATAAGGAATATTCATTTAGGGTGTAAGTTTATTTATACATATTCTCCTCAAACCAAGCTTTGCTGACAAGAGAAACACGTTAAAAAGGATTATCCACTGTTAGGGTAGTCTTGTTTTAGGACGCATAATACTTTCCTGTTTTTATACTTATAGCTTAACTTATAGCTGAAGTGAAAACCTACGCAGGTAGGTATTTTAAGCCAAGTGTGAATGAGAAATGAGTGTCGGATTATTGTGGGGTGATCATTTAGCAAATACATATTATTATTTTGCAAATAATAAATTATTTAAATCAAATTTTATTCCTTCATACACAGAATGTAATACTAAAACTAAATCCACGAAGGTAGAAATGGGAAGCAATAAAAAGAGAAATGAAGTGTGGAGCTCTATATTTTAATAATATGAATATGAATGTTTCAAAACAAAATAAATATATAGTCTGGAGAAAAATACTATGTAATTAAAAAAAACAGGTTACAGAGATCAAAGTAGTGTTCACTGGGTGTGTCTATGTCCATGTTGAGTTAACATGTGCTTATTCAAAACAGTCTTAAAGTAGGATTTGTAGGGGCACTGGGAGCAGCAGAACAAAGGAGGGTGACACCCAAGAATAAGGTGCCGCGTCAGATTGGACTCACGGATGAACTCGCATCCGCACTTGGGGCACCTGTAGCAACCTGTGGGCAATGGGCATACACTATCAGTCTACCAAGGTACAAAGCCAAGAAGGCTTAAAGGTTTCTTAATTATTCTAGGCTTGGTTGCTATATCTAAATATAGGAGTTCATTGGTTACTACAGGATATTTTACTGTCGGAATTTACTATTGATTTCTCTTCTTTGCAGTGACTATACACCGGGACATAGTTATATTCCTCAAGGACTGTGTGCTGTTATCCACACAAAGGAAGCAGGATTAGATTGGACCACAAGAGCTGTTCTAGACGCGGTTACTCATAGCTTCTACTATTGAACCTTTGAATACTTTTTAAAAAGAAAAATATATTTCAAATTGCTGCCATAGCTGCTTGGGTTTCTTAGGCGTAAACCTAAGGGGTTTTACAAAAGCGTGGTTATCAATACATTTTAACTATAAGTTATATAGATTCCTTAATGTTATCAAAAATATATTGTTGATTTATTGCTGCACTGAAAAACTGCACAACGGGCTAGTGAGTTTATTAAAATGTCGCATGTTATAATAATAGAAATAAAGATGTTACAAATTTTTCCAGTCTTAACAACAAAAATGTAATAAAATAGATTATTATATTCAAAGTGATCAATATTTTTATATAAACTACATTATAAAACGGAATCTACCTGGTTTGCTACGAGAATGTACGGTTTTAATATGCTCTTGAAGACTATCACTCCTTGGAAATGTTTTTTCGCAGTGCGCACGCTCGAGGACAGTACGCCCTTCTTCATGTGCAGTATTCATATGCCGTCTAAGGTTGCCGTTTGTTGAAAATAACTTTTTGCAGTGTTTGCACTCCCTAAGCGATGGACAAGTAAACCGGCTGTGACGGTTCTTTTGATAAGCTGAGGTGAACTTGACACCACATTCGGAACATGGATCCTCTGTAAATGGAAGCAATATATAAGGTCTGTGTCTAAGGATTTCTTTATTAGTGTATCTATAGATCTTACAAAAAGGTTATGGAATATATACAGTTGTATTGTGTGAAAAATCTATTCAATCTTTGACGTTAGAAATAATTCTTTAAACCAGTCTGAACCAAATGACTGGTACCGTGGCGTGTCCTGTAATCCAGCTACATGGAAGTCACGAATCGGGTGGTTGTAAACGGTGGTCGGTAGGTGAAGTGTTTTCTTGTGTGGGTTCCGGAGAACTGATAACAATGAAACAATGAATACACATACAACAATGATAACAATGAATTTCATACATGCTCTACATTTCAGAGAAGGTTTTTAAAGGCTTAAAATTGTCCGCCGACCTTTGAAAAGTAAATAACGAGCATTCAAAAACCCAATTTTTAGGCGATATTCGTTGGTATTATTTAGGTATTATTTAGTATTTTAAACCGGTTCAATGTATACTGAACCGTATACATAACTGTAATGTAATACAGTGTCGGGTGTAAAATTTTCTCAAATTCTTTGGTTTATATATTACCAATTAAAAATTCATTCAAATTAGTTAAAGACATTAATATTAATATTTCAACAGCAAAATTTAAACAGCAATGGGAGATATCAACTCAAGAGAGGAGAAATCTGAGAGAAGTTACGGTTAAAAATAATTTATTTTAATGAAAATTTCAATCAAAAACAAGAAAATGTGTCTTGTTTCTTTGAACGCTATGAACTACAGTATATCATGAATAACACTCGTTCTGGACGCACGCTATCTTAGGTGCCATGCTAGTTCGGACGTGGAATGTTGTGGCTATTTGTTGCGTTATCAATGCAGTTTTTTGCGTTTTGCATGATAGATAAATAAATAATTATTGGCAACATGATATAATAAATATCTCAAACTTAAACTTTAAATTTTAATGTAGATTATTGGGTACTTTATACTTTATACTTTTAACTGAAATGGCGACCTACCCAGGTAGGTATTTTAAGCCAAGTATGAATGAGGAATGAATGTAGGATGATTGTGGCGCGATCTTGTAGTCTTGTTACTGACTAAGGCCGACATGTTCCTTAGACAGGACTGTTAATTAATAGCCCAACAGCCGATGGCAAATAAGGGACCTACAGTTTAACGTGGAATCCGAACCACACCCTCTGAATTACGAATTGGTTTAATTATGAGGATGGTCTTTGTGGATTAACGTAGTATTCAATAGTGCGGACGTTAATCCACACAAGAGAACACCACAACCACCGCCATCTCTCACAACTATCCACAATTCGTGACCTCCAAGTAGCTGGATTACAGGATGTCGCCACCATCCCAGTCGTTATCACTTAAACACGTGAGGAATTTTTCCACCTCCAGTAACATTGTGTAATTAATACCCCGTCGCAGCACACCTGCGTACTCAGCGAATTTCCAAATCAATAATATAATAATAATAATATATGACAAGTTTTATAAAAATCTGTCCATAAACATGAGAGTTGTTTGCCTATTCTCCATAAGATTACAATGGGAAAGAGTGTGCAGGTTAGCTTCGGTGAGGAACACTGAAAGTAGTAATTTCTACCATAAATAATTTTTATCTTAACATTTATACCAACTTTCATCAACATCTGTCCATAAATAAAGGAGTTTGCCTATTCCCTATATCATTAATATGGGAAAAGAGTATGTAGGTTTGCTGCCATGATAAACACATAAAGTATGATTTTTAAGCATAAATGGATAGATCTCAACCATATGAAACTAAATATAAAGTTTTATCCAAAAATATTGATTAATATGGGAAATATTAATTTTTCCCTATCCTCCATAGGATTAACATTGGAGCCCCACAATACAACGTACTGTGTTTAGATTTTTTAATATCTCGGTAACCGTTGGAGATAGAGAAAAACTTAAAGAGACTTAATTGTGTAGTTTTTTAAGCTGATTCCAATGGTGAAATAGAAAATTATAAATCTTAAAAATTACATGTGAAACACGCAAAAAACCCCATTTTGGGGTACAAAACCCCCCCAAACTACCCGTTCCCATTGACCGATATGTCTGGTTTACGAACTCGTCCGAGCATTTGTAGAAATACACATCTCTACCAAATTTGGACTCGATCGGACCATTTTTACGAGAGTTATCGTGCTAGCAGACACACATATATATACATATATACATATGTACATATATATATATTTATATATATATATATTTTTTAACGACTATTGTTTTTGGACTCTGGGCACCTAAAGACGAAAAAATAACATGGTCCCGGGCTTAAGTCGTACCATGAGACCTACGGTAATAGCTTCTTCCCTATGGGAAATTCGCTAAAACCAATGGCGCGTTGGAAAGGTCCAATAAAAATATTCAATAATAGTATACTTATTCAAGATGAAGCCTGACATAAACAAGTTATTTTTAACTGTCTCATTGAATGGATTATCTGGAAGCTTTAAAGTTGGATTATCTGGATTAAAGTTGTCTTTCCTATCAGAAAGTCGCCAGGTACGTGCAGAATGTGGAGTGTGGCCCGGGAAGTCCACAAAACATGATTGTCCACTACTTTCCCTTATAATTCTGTATGTATTCTCGTGTAAAATGCCATTGGCGTTGACATACCAAAAATTATTATTTCAATAAACCAACAGTTGGTCTACTGATTCAAAATTATGAAGTTTATTTTTGATCCTACTTAGGAAATACGATATAACAAGTTGGGAAAGTAGCAGTAAAAGTGAATTACAATTAACTATTAAAATAAATTGATTGATTTTTCAAATTTTACCCACAGGGGGATGCTGTTTTAGGATCAATCAATCAGAGCCCTTGGAACTAAATTCAGACCTGTGTATGAAGAAATGACTTGCCAGCTTTCTGTTTCTTTAGTATCTACACAAGGTAGTTCTGTTGAAGAAGACATAACAACCTTCACTCTAATTTGCTAAGAACAGGTGGATTGTTTTCCTTACTTTAATGTAACCCTCCAACACCTTAAACCACAACAAAATCCTAATCCACTTACGATATAAGTCCAAGCGCTCAACATCAACCATATGAAACAGAACCACTTAGAGAAAGACGTCAGCTTAACTGGCTCAGGCTCTATATAGTTTACGTTTAGACACTATAATGTTTTTCAATATTTATCGGAGGATGTTTATAGCCTTAATAATTAGTGCGTCATTGTTTCTCTTTGTTTTACTTATTTCATTAGAATAAATAAAATAATATACAAATATGTGCGTGCTAATTTTTGTGTAGTTTCAACTAGGATTCTCAGATTAGTATTGTGTTCTACTTATGGAAGTTTTTTTACAAATATTTTAGCTTACTTAACTAAATATTTGTAAACTAAAATGTGGCAAGACGTATATTTATATGAAGTGATACAAATTTATATATAAACTACAACATAATCTGGAATAATTTACCTGGTTGAGTATCACTGTGTTTGGATCTAATATGCCCTTGAAGGCTATCCTTCCTTCCAAAAATACTTCCGCAGTAGTCGCATTTAAAGTAAGAATGGTCTTTTTCATGTGCCGTTTGAATATGTCGCCTGAGGGTAGATTTTGATACAAACGCCTTTTTGCAGTCTGCGCACTTGACTTTTATAGTTTCTAATTCAATCTGAAACAATAATATATTATCAAGATTTTAATTTTTTCAAACAAAACACCTTCTAAGGACATCTAAGGAACCACAGTTTGACGTGAAACACAAACCACTTTTTCCTTTAAATGATGAACTGATCTAATAAGGAAAACGATCTTTGTGGATCAATGTAGGCTTCAATAAGCGGATATTAAACCACATCAAAGAATATTACATACACCAACCATCACCTATAACTATCCAAGATTCGAGACCTCAAAGTAGTTGGATTACAGGACCTGCCACCATCCCAGTCTGTATCAGGGCTGCAGCAGTAAGAACTGCAACAGCTTTAGGGTAAAACACCTACAGGGATCTTTCAGAGGACAAGAAGATAGCTTGGAAATGCTAGAATATGTGACAACACGTTGCCAAGTGGATTCTCTCTCATCCCTCTTAACTAAATCATACATTTTCCATTCCTAAGCCAATGATATCTTCTTTACGTTGGATTTGTTAGAAAAATACAATAAATTAAGTCTACTGAAAAGGTATTGTCTATCAATAATTATATGTAATTAGAACGTTATTGTAAATTCTAAAAAATAATTTTGGATTTTATATAATTGTATTTTAATGAGTTTTCCTCCTTATGATATTCACTGAGAAGTCAGTTCAACTTAAGCAGGAAAGTTTCTAAAATGGAGGTTTTCATAACTTATACTTACCGGATCTTCGGAAGCGGAATGATTATCGGCCCTAAAATCAAAATGCCCGCCTCTGGCTGTGTCAGGGTTTTTCTTGTTTTGAGGTCTTCTTTCATCTAAGTCCCTAAGAGCTTTAGGTTTTGTCAGTGGATGTTTAGCTAGAGGACTACATGGCCCCGTGGTCACCCTGGATGGCTCATCGCCCAGCTTCCTCTCTTGCAGCCTCGTTGCTTCCTCCTCCTCCTCCTCCTCCTCCTCCTCCTCCTCCTCCTTCAGACTCATCGCCTCCTCATCATCCAGACGCATCAGCTCTTCGTCCTCCAACCTCATCACCTCCTCCTCGTCCAGCCCTATCACCCTTTCCACCTCCAACATTTTCACCTCCTCCTCCTCCAGCCGCATCAACTCCTCCTCCAACCTAATCGCCTTCTCCTCCTCCTGTAGCCGTTTTATCTCCTCTTCCAGACATTTCGTCCCCTTCTTTCTTATCCTTCTTTTGTTAGGAGGATATGGACGCTTAAATTCGTCGAACTAAAATAAGATCAGTCAATTTAAAAAACTATTTTTACCATATGAAATTTGTAATCTATATAAATAAAATTAGAGTTTTGTCTGTAAATTGCTCAGAATCATTCATTTTTTATTATTATTACTTTTCGTGCGTTCGAGAAGCCGAAACCGGTCTTATCTCAATTTTTGTCTGTTTGTCTGTGACGCTCTAGGAGGCATTTTACGCCGTCTTCTCCGAAAAAACGGGAGAACTGATTACAATGAAACTTATTTCATGTATTCTCTAGATTCCAGAGAAGGTTTATAAATGCGTGAAATCGCCCGCCGCTCCTTAAAAGTAAATAACGAGCATTCAAAAACCCAATTTTACGCGATATTACTCGCATTTTGATTTAGTTTTCAATGAATAACCTACTGATAATAATCAGCTGTCTTTGTAGTTTGAAGATTTAATAGAAATAAAAACATCAGCTGTCAAATTAATATTTGTTAGTTTATATTGGTCATTGATTTTAAACCCATTTCGAAATCATACTATATTTAAAAGTTATTTTAACGTATAACTAATTATATAATTATATAAATGTTTATAATCTATTTAATTGTAAAGTAATGCTAAATAATAAAGCTGGGTATCGATTTATTTTTTTTGTATTGATTTGTTTAGGATTTCAGGTTTACACTTTGGTATTATTATCTTTCTTCATCAAACTTCATCCTACAACCCGTACAAAGGACGGGCTTACTGCTAGTATTAAATAAATCAAGGACAGTATTATATTTGATTGTTGATGTTATTTATATGTTACGTAAATTACGATTCGTTAAACATTTAAAAAACTGATCAAATCAGTTACTTGGTGCATGGTCACAAAATACTTGGTGGGTTGACATTACATAATTGGTCAAACCTATTACGGGGGGTCAAACTTGTCATCAAACTTTAGTATTTTGTGTTTATATTTTGAGTATCGTTAATACTCACAAGTGTAATTAAATGTCTTTTGAAATTCCGTTAGTATACTTAGTTAGACGAGTGAATAAAAAACTAAAATTTATACATCTTCATGCAAACATCCCTTTTTTATATAAGAATCAATATAAATAAAATTAGAGTTTTGTCTTTTTAAGCGATATTGGTCGCATTTTGCTTCAGTTTTAAATGAATAACCTACTGGCAATAATCAGCTGTCTTTGTAGTTTAAATTGTTAATAGAAAAAAATAACAGCTGTTGAATCAATGTTAGTTAGTTTATATTCGTCGTTGATTTAAACCCATTTCGAAATCATACTATATTAAAAAATTATTTTAACGTTAGACTAATAATAATAATTAATCCCGTCCGGCTTATTGTTAGTATAACATATAATCGTTAAATTCGTACAGGAATCAGTGACTTTGGGAAAGGTCCCACAACTTAACCAATAAATTTATGAATGTTCGGATAAGTCGTTGTTTCAGTGCCAAATTTCACAGATTAAATGCAAATTTGCAACAGTTACCAACGGTTTGTCATTTTAAACATTGTTTGGAAACTGTATGATACCTAAATCTATCAACTCCAAATATATTATATCTCACTCAACTGATTCCAGCTTAACCGTTAAATCATCAAAACAAATACATTACAAACCAAAATAAAAGAAAGAACAACATACAAATTCTACTTATTTTTCAATTTTTTTGTTTCTCAGTTATCCAATTAAATATATAAAACAACATGATTAGCTCAAAAATTTGTTTTGTGATAAAAATTGAAATGTAACTAACCAACAGCAACCTGCCTGAGTATGAGAAGGACCTGCCTGGTCGGAAAAGAGACTTGAATGATAGGAAGAAGGTCCTGCTTGTGTAGAACAGGGTCCTGACTGGGTGAGACTGGGACCTTCTTGGGTATGAGAAGGACCTGCCTGGTCGGAGAAGGGACCTGAATAATAGGAAGAAGGTCCTGCTTGTGGGGAACAGGGTCCTGACCGGGTGAGACTGGAACCTTCTTGGGTATGGGAAAGACCTGCCTGGTTGGAGAAGGGACCTGGATGATAGGAAGAAGGTCCTGCTTGTGGGGAACAGGGTCCTGACCGGGTGAGACTGGAACCTTCTTGGGTATGGGAAGTACCTGCCTGAAATAGAAATCATTTATTTGATATTTATTTTTATCAAAGAGAAATATGAATCCTACTTTTTTCATAGGTGTCATTGACTGTTTGGCTATTCATAAACAATCCTGTGAAATAAACATGTTAACCTTAGTCATTAACAAGACTACAAGATCGCGCCACATTCAACTTGTTCCTATCTCCTTAGTATGTTGCGCAGCCTGCTCCGTGAATAATGTTGACTGCGTCTATGCAACAATTACCAACTACTGGTTGCTTTGGAATTAAATGAGACCATATTTTACCTCCGCAGTTAGCGGATAATCACTACTTATTTGATTTCAATTCAACCATTAGTTGGTCATTGTTGGGTGACTGCATAATGTATAGCATGCTCCGTCCTTTAAAGTGTTGAATTTGTAATGTAGTTGATATCTAGCGAGTTACGTAAATACTATTTTAGTTTGTTTTCCGAAAGTATACCATTACCACGTGGTTATCCGTATGTATATATTAGTACACATGTTCAGATACATAACAATAAAGCTACATAATAGCTTAATAGATACATAAAGCTTAGAACATGTTTTTATGTTATAATGGATCCTGTAGTATGGTATGGGCATCAGATATAAAATTAGCTAAATGATACCTCAGTGGTCTACTGGTTGATTTATCGCATAACTTCTTACAAGGGGTCCCGTGTTCTATATGTACTACATTTATCTAGGAACTCATCAGTAATCTCATCGAGTAAGAAGCTACCCAACTTTGACCGCAAATTGACCACAATCATCCACAGTAGTGTTTTCACTGACCATCGCCTGCTGTACATTGACAACTAGCTTATGCTATATCAAGAATAGCCTTGTAAGACCACCAGTAAAAGTTCCGTTCAAGAGCATAAGTCAAACTCTGTCTTTGACCCCTCCTGCTGCTCATCCAAGGATAGTGAAACCTCAACCAGAGCCCGTAAACCTGAGTCTTACCTTAATTTCTGTCCAAGGATAGTGAAACCTCAACCAGAGCCCGTAAACCTGAGTCTTACCTCAATTTCTGTATGATGTGAATCCGAAACTATAAATGACATATTTATGTTTAAATTTTTGTGAATAAAATCTAAAGTACTTACGTTGTTTAATATTTCTTTTGTGTCTTCCATTTTAAATGTATAAATTCATGTGCCTGCAAAATAAGCATTAAAAACAAAGTTATTTAGTTCAGCATTTTCACCAAAACTATGATAGGAATATTTATAATAGGAATAGTAATTTATTTTCGTATATTATTTTATAATATACGAAATATATGAAATGACTGGGACGGTGGCGTCGTCCTGTAATCCAGCTACTTGGAGGTCACGAATTGTGGATAGTTGTGACAGATGGTCGGTGGATGTAGTGTTCTCTTGTGTGGATTAACGTCCGCACTATTGAATACTACGTTAATCCACAAAGACCATCCTCATAATTAGACCAATTCGTAATTCAGAGGTCGTGGTTCGGATTCCACGTTAAACTGTAGGTCCATTAGTTGCCATCGGCTGTTGGGCTATTAATTAACAGTCCTGTCTAAGGAACATGTCAGCCTTAGTCAGTAACAAGACTACAAGATCGCGCCTCAATCATCCTACATTCATTACTCATTCATACTTGGCTTAAAATACCTACCTGGGTAGGTCGCCGTTTCAGTTAAAAAAGTAAAAAGTAAAAAAGTATTAATATTTAATTGTTTTGCATATTTGTTTTTGTTGCTATTTATTTTTTGATATTTTCTCTAAGATGATCTTAATTCAAATTTTACCTTGCGATCTTTATTCAATGCCTATTTCAGATCTATTTGTTGTTTATCTATTTCGTTACTTCCATTATTATTCCATAGTATTGTTATTCTTACACATCGTCTTCATTACTAATCTTATTCATTCTCTCAGTATTTATCATTCTGCTTCGCTCACTTGCTTTGCGTTTTGTGTAATTTATTATGCATCTAATCTTTATTATGTTATGTCCCCATCTTGTTGTTATGATCCAGAATTAGTTTAATAATACATTGCGTTGAACTGGTTATATATTGACTAATGCCAATGCAATGAAATAAATAAATAAATAATTTGAATTAATAAATTAATAATTGAAGTCATCACTAACATTTTAACACACTGTACTTTCAAATAATTAAAATCAATTACTAATGTAAAAATCTGATATTGATTATAAACAGACATTATTGTTTTTTATTTCTGTTCACTTTAACAAATTCCACGTTCATTGATACTTATAAATACTGCTCAACAATGTTTTTGATGGCTCATAGCCTTATTGTATTAGATTTCGAGTCAATTCAAGGGTTTTTATTTTACTATACCTTGTCTAAAATGTAAAATAAAAAACGTATCGTGAAAGTAGGTGCTCTACTTTTCATAGAAAGACCCTTCAAATATTCCTTGTTTAACATAACAAAAAGACACATAAAGTATATTAAATGAAATAACTTTCTGACACGGATTAATCAATGCTTAAAATATATTAAAAGAAATAATATATATAAAATATATATATATATATATTATTTCAAGCATTTCTAAGCGATTCTAATGGTATTTTGTTATTTAAGAAATACCGCCGGGGTATTTATCATTACAAGATTCTGTACTGTATTTCAGTAAAGGTTGACTAATCTTTTTTATTTGGAATTTATTTATTTATTTGGATATTTATAATGAATGTGCGTTCTACTGCCTCCTTGATATTTTCTTATTAAGTGCTATTGTAAGCTACTTGTCATCAGGGTTTTATTAGTGTATGATTCATGTTAACGTAAAGTAAATATTTTTTGTTTTGCTTTCTTTTTTATTTCAAATCCGCTCAATTGTAACTCATTTTGGAAAGTTTTGACGAACAAAAATGAGACCATGAGTTGACATTAAACAACATGTATAACCTTTGTTTGATTTAGTCGTAGATATCACTCAAATTATTTATTACAATATCCGTTATATTACATTCAAAACATTACAAAGTCTTGCTTGCTGCAAAACATTCCTATAATATAGGGATAAGCCAGTGTTGTTACAGTATATTATATTGGATATACATAATAAAAATTTACAGTAGTAAAGGTTCGAATTACTTTTTACCTTGCACCACAAAACCAAATTTTGAAGGTATACGGACACATATAAAACATGATTAGTGTATGATTCATGTTAACGTAAAGTAAATATTTTTTGTTTTGCTTTCTTTTTTATTTCAAATCCGCTCAATTGTAACTCATTTTGGAAAGTTTTGACGAACAAAAATGAGACCATGAGTTGACATTAAACAACATGTATAACCTTTGTTTGATTTAGTCGTAGATATCATTCAAATTATTTATTACAATATCCGTTATATTACATTCAAAACATTACAAAGTCTTGCTTGCTGCAAAACATTCCTATAATATAGGGATAAGCCAGTGTTGTTACAATATATTATATTGGATATACATAATAAAAATTTACAGTAGTAAAGGTTCGAATTACTTTTTACCTTACACCACAAAACCAAATTTTGAAGGTATACGGACACATATAAAACATGATGTTACGTTATTTATAGTTTTCTCATTTTTATTGGTAACAATTGATTAAACGCTATATTTACATGTTTTAAATTAATTGTTCATAAATTCTTGTATACGATTTGAGTGACCTCAGTAAAACGGATAACCTAATATATCAAAACAAAACTTATTTATTTATCATTACAGTATATAATGAAATAAACATACCTTATTGAAGATTTTATCACTGTATTAAAAAAACTAAAAATTTAGGACCGACAGATTTACGTATTTATTTAAATTTTACACCTTTTTTGTACCTTGAACTTGTGTTTGTTTCTTATGTAACCTCTAATTAATCTGAAAAGTGTACACACATGTCAAAAGTGTTAATTATGTAAACAGACATTTCACGTTCGTTATATTAAGCGAGCACAGGCGGGAAATATCGGGGTTGAGGTCAATATCGTCAATGTTACTCGATGTGTCTAATACAGGTGAATATAAAAATCAATATAAATGAGTTTAATTAAGCTAATCATAGCTAATTTTTAAATGCCCTTTAGCAGCAAATCTTTGTACTCTAGTGTATTATACTTCATCATAGGCAATTTACCAAATGGTATGTTCTTTATGAAGGAAGATTTATATATACAATGTGTTTATTAAAGTCGGGGACAAACTTCGAGGGGTGGTAGTACTATTCAAAATAAACAAAAAACTTTACATGTCAAAAAATCCTTTATTTAGCCACTAACCGCCATTTTGTTTTTTATACAAAAAACGTTTTATATCAAGAACTATTTAAGATACAGAAACCAAACTTTGCTCACATATTTATTGGCCAAAAAGAGAAATATTCTCAAAGTATCATTTAGTTTGTTTTAATATTTTTATCTTATTTAAAAATTTATAAAGTTAATGATTTTTTTGTTATTTTAACTAAAAGATTTTAACCGTCACCATTTTGAAAATATTAAAGCAAACTAAATGATACTATGCGAATATTTTTCTCTTTGGCCAATAAATATGTGTGCAAAGTTTGGTTTTTTGTATCTTAAATAGTTCTTGATATAAAACGTTTTTTTGGAAAAATACAAAATGGCAGCTAGCGGCTAAATGAAGGATTTTTCAACATATATTTATAGGAGATTTTTTGTTTATTTTGATGAGTTTTATCACCCCCGAAGTTTGTCTCCGACTTTAATGAACATCCTGTATATTCTCTATCAGTTCATAAACACATAAAATCTTAGAATGGCTAGCCTATAGGTAAAGTAAATTTTCATCCATTCAAAAAAATAAATTGCTGACGATCTAATATAAATTGCTGTCATAGTATTTTAAACAATCAATTACTGTTAACCAAAATTTCTCTAATGTATTTTAAATCGGGCGGTAAGAGATGAGTCAGATTTATTTTAAATTCATAATCTCAATGTAAAGATTTGCGTGGTCGAGTGAAATTATCCCAGATAGTGAGAGCCGGGTACTTGGTGCAGATGCGAGGGAGAGGCGTGCGCACGTCACCTTCTTCAATCGTTAATCGTGAAAGTCACAGCCCAAAGTTACTACGATTGCGCGCGCACTCCTTGGGGCGGGGCCTTTTTTTTGGCAGGTGGTAACTCTGAGTACCCCTGCTCCTGCGAGGGTTATGTGGTGACTCCACCGTTAAGCGGTGTTTACCCAAACTAAACCCACCTTCCCCCATCCGTCCAGACGTGTATGCGCAACTTACATACGGGCGAAAGGACTTTATTTGAGCGAACCACAGCATTAGCGTTTACCGCTGTAGCTGCTGGATTACCTCTTGGAATGGCTAAAACAATCAAATCAGAACAGGAAATCAAAAGAGCAAGTGAAATATCAGATGTTAATCAAAATATAATAAACACAAACTTAAATTAAGAAGATTCAACACATTGCTGTGACAGGCTTTGGCTGGGCAGGTCATGCTGTTCCTACGGCGAATCATCCAGGATGGCGATAGGCCTAGGCCTCCAGATCTCTACGTCGTCATGTCGTCTACAGAGCTCCCTGATGTGTTCTAGGGTGGACTCGGCTGCTTTCTGAAACAGTCCATGGGCTTTTGTTCTGTTAAATAGATCAAGATTTGGGACTCCCAACATCCCTATGATAACGGAGTTTCTAACGAACCATGGTTGTCGTGTGATTCGTCTCAGCGACTTCGTCTGGATTGCCTCTAGGCGTTTCCTGTTAGTTTTGCTGGCCAGAATCCACCACGCTTCTGAAGCATACATGATACAAGAGCGTACAATTAGTAGAAAAATGGTGACCTTCGTCCTGACCGGAATTGGGCTCCTCGCTGCAAGAAGTGGCCACATCAGCCTCAGGATTGCCGTTGCCGCAGTGACTTTCCTGTCAACATGCTGTTTAAAACACAGGCGTGAGTCCAAGGTGACACCCAAGTACTTCACTCACGTCTTCCAACGGACGCGACCGCGTTGTTGCCATATTGAACGCTGCCTAAATGTAATGAATATATATTTTCTTATTTCTTATTAAATTCTAAACCAAATGTAAGTCTTTGATTTGTACTAGTTAAATTAAAATAATTTTACAGGCCTCTTAACATGAAAGAAAAAGTATTTTTTTGTGGTAGTCTGGATTTTAACCTATACCTACTCCTATTGAACATAAATAAAACAATATAACTTTCATATTTCTTGATAGCCCATTTTAATCTAGTTTTAAAAAATATATAGTTTTATAGCTCTAGGTTATAAAGTGAGATTTTTATAGCTATTTATGTAAATGTCTGCGCCAAGTGTCAGAAATAGCCTAGCGGTTATAATAGGATTAAGGATAAAATAGTATCACTAATAATAAATAATAATCTATAACTATAATTATCATGTAAATGTAATCTAATTATGTTCTTATACATATATATATATATATATATATATATATATATATATATATATATATATAATTGTATATACATATAATTGGAGATAAAATAGCTAGAAATGAGTTCAGCAACGTTGCGCGTAGCTGATTGGTGGACTCAAAATCACCAGCTGTCTTGGCCCCGCCTTCAACGGACTTCTCTCCTGGCGGCTGGCATAGGGGCGGTACTACACAGCCAGCACGAAACTCGGCCTTGCGATGTTTTATTGGCGAAAAAAATTTTACCGTGATAGATACGTCTATTAACTATAGATTGTCATATTGAGATATTGGTAGCATTGAAAGGCATGCAATTTACAGAGTCTATTAAAATATATTTTACTGTAAATACTAAATAATATAATTTTAGAATGCTCGTTTTGTTAGCAGTAAGTGCGGTCTTTAGTCGCTTTGCTAAGCTAAACAGGGGTAAGAAACACCTTATTAACTTAGGTTGAATCTATCTAATATTGGTTGATACATACAATTTACTAATGGATGATAATGCTTAGTATGGTATGACTAAAATTCGTCAGTTAAATTTACGTCAGCATTTGCTTTCATTTTATACATATGGGTAATATTAGTCTATTTTTGTAGGTCTAAAGCTACATACTCAGCTGTGTGGGGTTAGGTATTTGAATAGAGCTTTTACGTTTAACACTGAGTTCTGTTTGATCAATATAAGTACGGTAGACATTTTTAAAGTTAATTTGCTGTGTTTGAGTGTCAAAAATGTCTTCTATAAGTTATTTATTAGTCAGGCATTTGAATAGTAAATTTAGAATAAATACCACCGGTTAGCAAATGGGCACAATTTGTTTCCAAATATTGACAATGTAAACCCATGTGCAAATAATCCTTTTTTACCTTTGTTTATTTTACATTTAAGCAATAGCACAAAATTGTGTGACAAGGTAAATCATACAAATTACATGAAAATGTTTATGAGGCTGAGGCTGTCGGACTATAAAGCACTCTCTTATCTAGTATATATAACTAAAATGCCTGAGGGTATTAGAGTGATGGTATGTTCTATCGTGAAAGTTTCACACTAAAAAGTAAACATTATTGACGTATCAAATAAGCGTTAACATAATATATTTAGATGCTTAGATTATTGAAATGGCAACTTACCTAGGTAGGTATTTAAGCCAAGTATGAGTGAAAATGAGTGCAGGGTGATTGTGGCGCTTGATTGAAGATTGTGAAGGGTTATATTTTGGTTTCATCTAGATATGAATGTTTCTAAACAAAATAAACATATGGGCTGCAGTAAAATATTGTGTAATTAAAAAAACAGGTTACATAGATCAAAGTAGTGTTCACTGGGTGTGTCTATGTCCATGTTGAGTTAAAATGTGGTTGTTCAAAACAGTCTTAAAACCAGACTTAAAGGGGCACTGGGAGCAGCAGAACAAAAGAGGGTGACACCCAAGACTAAGGTGCCGCGTCAGATCGGGCTCACTGATGAACTCGCATCCGCACTTGTGGCACCTGTAGCAACCTGTTGGCAATGGACATACACTATCAGTCTAACAGGGTAGAAAACCAAGAAGGCTTATATGTTTCTACTTTATAAACTAGGCTTGGTTGCTATATTACTTACTACTATATACTATTTACTATTAATTTCTCTTCTTTGCAGTGACTATACCCCGGGACATGATTATATTTTACAAGGGCTGTGCTGTTATCCACAAAAAGGAAAAAAGGATGTGATTGGACCACAAGAGCTGTTCTAGGTGTAGTTATTGAGTTGCTTCTACTATCGAACCTTTAAATACGTTTTAAAAAGAAAAAATATATTTAAGCTTAAATTGGGAATTTTAAATCCTTCCAACATGTTTCCACTCTCCAGATATTGACCGTAGCTGCTTACGCCTAAGAGACTCAGGCGTAAACCTAAGTGATTTTAAAAAAGCGTAGTTTTCAATATATTTTAACTATTAGTTATATAGATTCCTTAATGCTATTAAAAAATATTGATGCATTAAAGCTGCACAGAAAAACCTCACAACGGGCTTCTGAGTTTAATGAAAACGTCTTATGTTATAATAATAGAAATACAGATGTTAACATTTTTTCCAGCAATGTCAAAAAAATGTAATAGGATAGATAATTATATTGAAAGTAATAATACTTAATATAAGCTACAACGTAAAACGGAATATACCTGGTTTGCTACGGGAATGAATGGCCTCGATATGCACTTGAAGACTATCTTCCCTTAAATATGTTTTTCCGCAGTGCGGACACTCAGAGACAGTACGGTCTTCTTCATGCACAGTATTCATATGTCGTCTAAGGTTAGCGTTTGTTGAAAATAACCTTTTGCAGAGTTTGCATTCCTTCAGCGATGGACAAGTGAACCGTCTGTGACGGTCCTTTTGGTAAGCTGAGGTAAACTTGACACCACATTCGGAACATGGATACTCTGTAAATGGAAGCTATATATAAGATCTGTGACTAAGGCTTTCATTAATGCATCTATAGATCGCAGAAAAATGTTACGGAATACCTAAAGCTGCGTGAAAAAGCAACTCAATCTTTGACGGTAGAAACAATTTTTGAAACTAGGCTAAATTATAGTGACTGGGGCCGTGACGTGTCCTGTAATCGAGCTACTTTGAAGTCACGAATTGGGAGTAGTTGCGAACTATGTAGGTGTAGTGTTCTCTTGTGTGTATTAACGCCCGCACTATTCAACAACGTTAATCTGAAAATACCATCTTCATTATAAGACTGAAGACTTCCATTGACTGGGATGGTGGCGACATCCTGTAATCCAGCTACTTGGAGGTCACAAATTGTGGATAGTTGTGAGCGATGGTCGGTGGGTGTAGTGTTCTCTTGTGTGGATTAACGTCCGCACTATTGAATACTACGTTAATCCACAAAAAAGACTATCATCATAATTAGACCAATTCGTAATTCAGAGGGTGTGGTTCGGATTCCACGTTAAACTGTAGGTCCCTTAGTTACCATCGGCTGTTGGGCTATTAATTAACAGTCCTGTCTAAGGAACATGTCAGCCTTAGTCAGTAACAAAACTACAAGATCGCGCCACAATCATCTTACATTCAATCCTCATTCATACTTGGCTTAAAATACCTACATTGTAGTATGGTTGCCATTTCAATGATCTAATCTAATCTAATCTAAGACCAGTTAGAATTTCAAGCAGTGGTTCGGATTCCACGAAGAAACTGTAGATCCTTCAGATATGCTATTGACTGTTAATTACAAGTCCTGTCTAAGGAATATGTCAGCCTTAGTCAGTAACAAGATTACTTGATCGCACCAGAATCATCCTCCACTCGTTTCCTATTCACGATTGGCTTAAAATACCTATCTTGTGGTACGGTCACCATTTGAATAATCTATTCCATTCTAATCCAAGCTTAGCAATTATAATGTACTTTTATTGTGGAATAACCTATTTTATGATAGTAACCTATTAGATAAGTTTTTTTGGTGTCAGGATATTGATTTTGTGAAAAAGAATGTCTTGAAATAACCTAAATTCAGTTGTTGAAATTTAACCCGACTTTAAAACTAAATTTAGAGTTTTAATTCAAACCTACTGAATACGTGAAAACTGTGCAAGCAAGTTGGAGAATGGCAATAGACGAACAAATACAGCAACAGTGCAGAACTCCACTAAAACCCATTAAGATACCATGTTAACGTTTAACGATTTTTTTATTCTGACACACGATTTCTAATTTAATCCAATTGTAAATAAATAATTATTTTTAGAGAATTTCTTCTTCTTTATACTTCTTTGTTTAGGATTTGAGGTTCATATTCTGTCATGATTATAATTATCTTGCTTCTCCACCCTTATTTATACGAGTTACATCTCGTAAGTTGAACGGCCTTGATAGCTTGCTTGTCTTAAAGATTTACACAAGGACCTGATAGGTTTAGGCTTTTTTTCTGGAATCATTTATGTTCTTTTTATTGTATTTTTCATTATATTCTTCTCGTGGAATGGATACAATAATGTACAGATATTACACTATTGTCTTATATATGTATTTTATGAGAATAATGAGGATTGTTTTAAACTATATATATAAAAGTATAATTTATTATTTTAAACTATTTCAATGCATACTAGTACAGTGCCGATTGTAAAGTTGTCTCAAATCTCTTGGTTTATATTTTACTAATGAAAAATTCATCCAAATTAGTAATATTAGAAACATTAATATTTATTATTTCAACAGCAGATTCAAAGGACATTGAGAGATTTAAACTCAAGAGAAGAGGCATCGGAGGGTAGTTATGGTTACAAATAATTCTTTTTCATGAAAATTTCAATCAAAAACAAGAAATGTATCTTGTTTCTTTGACCTCTATGAACTACCGTATATCATGAACAACACTCGTTCTAGACGCACGCTATCTTGTGTGCCCCGCTAGCTCGGAGGCGGAGTGTTAAGGCGGAGTGTTTGTTGCGTTATCAATACAATTTTTTATGTCTAACTTAGACTTTAAATTTTTAATGTAAATTATTAAGAAACCGCTTGAAAACGTGAGAACTTTCTCCAACGCCAGAAACATTGTTTATTTAAAACCATTGATGCGTTGGAAAAGGCCAATAAAAGATATTGAATAAAAGTAAACTTATTCAAAATGAGGCCTGATATGAAAAAGTGGCCGGCTTGGGTGAAAGTTGATGGCATTTGTAGACTTGATTGGGATTGCAGTAGACACCTGTTTTGCTTTTGTGGTTAGTGGTTGTAAGGGGGTGTATGTTTAATGCTATTTTGTTTAAACTTTTATATTTCAAGAATATATTAGTAATTATTTTTATGTTACAGTTAAGAGTAAAAAGCTTTCCACTTCTAGGGTTAAAGTTGTCTATCATGTCAGAGAGTCGCCAGGTACGTGCAGAATGTGGAGTGTGGCCCGGGAAGTCCACAAAACATGATTGTCCACTACTTTCCTTCATAATTGTGTATGTATTCTCGTGTAAAATGCCGTTGGCGTTGACATACCGAAAATGATTATTTCAATAAACCAACAGTTGGTCTACAGATTCAAAATTATAAAGTTTATTTTTTATCCTACTTAGGAATCAAGATATAACAAGTTGGGAAAGTAGCAGTAAAAGTTAATTACAACTAACTATTGAAATAAATTAATTTTGCAAATTTTACCCACAGGGGGATGCTGTTTTAGGATCAATCAATCAGAGCCCTTGGAACTAAATTCAGACCGGTGTATGAAGAAATGACTTGCCAGCCGTCTGTTTCTCTAGTATCTACACAAGGTAAGTCTGTTGAAAATGACATAACAACGTTCACTCAATTTTGCTAAGAAAAGGTGTTTGTTTTCTTTACTTTAAAATCCTCCAACACCAATAACCTCTCATGTAAGTATAATGACAAATCTTCGAGAGTGGGATAGAGTTTGAGTTGATATGGACAATAAGAGAGTTTGGTTATTTGGTATCATTGAGAGGAATTTAAAGAACCTCTATATACATTGTTAATCTAGATTGAGATTAAAAAACCAAAATACAATAGATCATCAGTGATATTTTCAAATGTCAAAACCTAAATGGACCAAGCTAAGTCTTATCAAATCCCAAATCGATTGCAACAAGTTAAACAACAAAATCCCAATCCACTTACGATATAAGTCCAAGCGTTCAACATCAACCATATGAAACAGGACCACGTAGAGAAAGACGTCAGCTTAACTGGCTCAAACTCTATACAGTTGAAGCTTGAAGATAAGTTTAGACACTATAAGTTTTTTCAATAATTGTGGGAGGATATAAACAGCCTTCATAGTCAGTGCGTCATTTTTGCTCTTTGTTTTTACTTAGTTTATTAGAATAAGTAAAATATTATACAAGTATGTGCGTGCTAGTTTTTTCAACCAAGATTCAAAGATTAGTAGTATTTTCTAATAATTATGGAATAAAAAATAGTTTTGCTTACTTAACTAAATATTTGTAAACTGAAATGTGGAAAGACGTGTATTTATATGAAGTAATACAAATTTATATACAAACTACAACATAATCTGGAATTTACCTGGTTGGATATCACTGTGTGTGGATCTAATATGTCCTTCAAGGTTATCCCTCCTTCCGAAATGGCTCCCGCAGTGCTCACATTCTAAGTAAGAATGGTCTTTTTCATGTGCCGTTTGAATATGTCGCCTGAGGTTAGATCTTGTTGCAAACACCTTATTGCAGTCTGTGCATTTGACTTTTATAGTTTCTAATTTAATCTGGAACGATAATATACTATCAAGATTTTGATCTATATAAATATATTTTTTTCTTCACAAAACAAAATACCTTCATAGTAGCAGATAGCCTACGTACTATGAATGAGAAATTATTGTAAAATGACTTTAGTGTGGTTGGAAGATCATCGGAAGGTTGGCAGAACTGCCGAGCAAGTTAAAATGGTCTCCGTACAAGCTCCTTATTAAACTTTAAATAATTAGTGTTGTGTGGTTTTAAAAGTCTATAAAGTACAACGTTTTTTTATTACCTTGAGACAAGAAATACTGAATCAGTTTACATCTGGAGGTGAAATATTCAATTTAACGTCGACTAGAAATCTGACGCTAGCACCAGACGACATCGCGCCATTTTGAAGACTACACTGCGCAAGGCCTTCCATCTAGTGTTAAAATAGGTAAAATATTCCTAGGAAAGACATACTCTCTCCTATGATGCGACTGTAAGGGGATAGCCACGCCAGAGGCTGCGGAGCAAAAATCGGACCGGTTAAAGGCTATGGAGAGTAGGCCATTGGGAGGATGCCTGGTGCACCATTGAAGGCTATACTAGGTGGTTTGGAGAGGGATCTGGAGAGGGAGAGTTTGAGTAGGAATATACCTCAGGAGCTATTCTCTAGTGGAGTGGTTAAGGATGCTCTTTCTGACCATCATGCCCAGGCAGCTGTAATTAGGTATTTTTCTGGAGTTGTATTTAACGCTAGTTGTATATAAATCGCTACGACTTATCTGAATCCTTCGAGCAATTCGTTGACGTTCAGACAAAGAATTCATATTACGTTTTGATATTATTTAAGATTTAATACGGTAAATTATTCATCTAAACTATTGGAGTGTATATCATATTAATCCTATATTACAGAAATATTCCTTAGTAAATATAGAATATATAGAATATAATAAAATATTTTTTTTCTCTTTTTCTCATACTAAAAAGAAACACAATATTGAACAAACTAAACAAAAAAATTAGCTA
This sequence comes from Nephotettix cincticeps, assembly GCA_023375725.1. Classification (NCBI taxonomy): domain Eukaryota; kingdom Metazoa; phylum Arthropoda; class Insecta; order Hemiptera; family Cicadellidae; genus Nephotettix; species Nephotettix cincticeps. The sequence continues at coordinate 54,379,235 of CM041790.1, forward strand.
GTCTAATGAATAAACCTAGATAAAAATTTAAGTTATGTTATAAAACAATGTATTTAAACATTAATATATTTAAAAAATGACCAGATGAACCAGATGAAGCTAAATAAGTTTTATACAAAAATATTCATTTATGGGGGAAATATGAATTTTTCCTTACCCTCCATAAGATTAGCATTGGAGCCCCACAATACAACGTACTGTGTTTAGATTTTTTAATATCTCAGTAACCGTTAGAGATAGAGAAAAACTTTAAGAAACTTAATCGTGTAGTTTTTTAAGCTGATTCTCATAGTGGAATATAAAATTAGAAATTTTTAAAAATTACATGTGAAAAACACAAAAAAACCCATTTTGGGGTACAAAACCCCCCCAAACTACCCGTTTCCATTGACCGATATGTCTGGTTTACAAACTCGTCCGAGCATTTGTAGGAATACACGTCTCTACTAAATTTGGCCTCGATCGGACGATTTTTACGAGAGTTATCGTGTTCACAGATACACACACACACACACACACACACACACACACACACACACATATATATATATATATATATATATATTTATCTTCTTGTCTTTAATGCGTAAGGAGGGCTACTAATTGTAATTGTTACTAAGTGTAAAAAACATTTAAAAATTTTTTAAATGTTTTTTACATTAGTAACAAATATATATATATATATATATATTTTAACGACTATTGTTTTTGGTCCATAGGCACCTAAAGAAGAAAAAATAACATGGTCCCGGGCTTAAGTCTTACCATGAGACCTAAGGTAATAGCTTCTTCCCTATGGGAGATTCGCTAAAAACTGCAAAATAATATCTACTTTTAGAAAAAAATATTACTGTAATACAAATTTATATGTGGGCCTACAATAATCTACATTTTTAAGAGAGAGAATAATTAGGGCCTCTTTATGCAAAACCTTTAGGCGGCTGATAGTCCCAAACCAAGGGTCGTCCCGCTTGTTTTGCAACCCAAAGCTCATTGCCATACAATACATAGTCCCTGAATGGCACACCATCTAAAATACGTCCTTAGAATAGAAAGGAAAATTAACTATATTAAGTGTTACAAGTGTTATGTTAAGTGTGTACAACACTCCCCCTGCCTTTGAATGGAGTGACATGCACGGTCCAAATGTTGAGAAATTACCTAAGCGTCTGAGTCTGTTGAAAATACGAGTAAAGGCCAATAATGGATTGATTTTTAGAATCGGTGCTGAATTTTAGAACGTTATTGTAAATTCGGATAAATAGTTTTGGATTTTATATTATTGTATTATGAGTATTTTTTAAGATATTCACTGAGAAATCTGTTCGACTGGAGCAGTAAAGTTTATACAATGGAGGTTTTTATAAGTTATACTTACCGGATCTTCGGAAGCGAAATGATCATCGGCCCTAAAATCAAAATGCCCGCCTCTGGCTGTGTCAGGGCCTTTCTTGTTATAAGGTCTTCTTTCGTCCAAGCCCCTAAGAGCTTTAGGTTTTGTCAGTGGATGTTTAGCCAGAGGACTACATGGCCCCGCGGTCACCCTGGATGACTCATCACCCAACTTACTCTCTTGCAGCCTCGTCGCCTCCCCTCCTCCACTCACAGACTCATTGCCTCCTCGTCATCTAGGCGCATCAACTCTTCGTCCTTATTAATCTTCATAAAACTTTGGTATATTGTGTTTATATTTTGAGTAATGACGTAAGTGTAGTGCAATGTCTTAAAAAAAGCCTTTGGTGCACTTAATTGGACGAGTGAATAAAATAAAATTTAAACGTCTTCATACATTTTCAGCAATCAGTGACTGGGAAAGAGTGCCACTCGTTAACCAAAAAATTAATAAATGTTCCGATAAGTCACTATTTTACTTCATTCCATATCTTTCACAGATGTAATGCCAAATTTTTCATTAGTTATCAACGGTTGATCATTTTATACATTGTTTTATGATTACAAAACCTATCAACCTCAAATACTATATCTCACTCAACGAATTCCAGCTAAACCGTTAAGTCGTCGAAACAAGTACATTAGAAACAAAAAAAAATTATGAACAACAGTTATAAGGTCTTCTTTCGTCCAAGCCCCTAAGAGCTTTAGGTTTTGTCAGTGGATGTTTAGCCAGAGGACTACATGGCCCCGCGGTCACCCTGGATGACTCATCACCCAACTTACTCTCTTGCAGCCTCGTCGTCTTCCCCTCCTCCACTCACAGACTCATTGCCTCCTCGTCATCTAGGCGCATCAACTCTTCGTCCTTATTAATCTTCATAAAACTTTGGTATATTGTGTTTATATTTTGAGTAATGACGTAAGTGTAGTGCAATGTCTTAAAAAAAGCCTTTGGTGCACTTAATTGGACGAGTGAATAAAATAAAATTTAAACGTCTTCATACATTTTCAGCAATCAGTGACTGGGAAAGAGTGCCACTCGTTAACCAAAAAATTAATAAATGTTCCGATAAGTCACTATTTTACTTCATTCCATATCTTTCACAGATGTAATGCCAAATTTTTCATTAGTTATCAACGGTTGATCATTTTATACATTGTTTTATGATTACAAAACCTATCAACCTCAAATACTATATCTCACTCAACGAATTCCAGCTAAACCGTTAAGTCGTCGAAACAAGTACATTAGAAACAAAAAAATTATGAACAACATACAAGTTTTACTGTTGTTTCCCAGTTATCCTATTAAGTATATGAAACAACATGATTAGCTCAAAAATTGGTGTTGTGATGGAAAATTGAAATGTAACTAACTAACAGCAACCTGCCTGAGTATGAGAAGGACCTGCCTGGTCGGAGAAGAGACCTGAATGATAAGAAGAAGGTCCTGCTTGTGGGGAACAGGGTCCTGACTGGGTGAGACTAGAACCTTCTTGGGTATGGGAAGGATCTGCCTGGTCGGAGAAGGAACCTGAATGACAAGAAGAAGGTCCTGCTTGTGGGGAACAGGGTCCTGACTGGGTGAGACTAGAACCTTCTTGGGTATTGGAAGGATCTGCCTGAAATAGTAATCATTTATTCGATATTTATTTTTATCAAATAGAAATATGAATCCTTGTGAAATATGAACATGTCAATCTTAGTCAATAACAAGACTACAAGATCGCGTCACATTCAACTTGTTCCTAGATAGGAACAAGTTGATCAACATAGTAAGGAGATCCTTAGTATGTTGCGCAGCCTGCTCCGTAAATAATGTTAACTGCGTCATTGCAACAATTACCAACTACTGGTTGCTTTGGAATTAAATGAGACCGTCTTTTTACCTCCGCAGTTAGCGGATAACTACTTATATGATTTAAATTCAAGCAGTAGTTGGTCATTGTTGGGTGACTGCATAGTTTGCAGCATGCTCTGTCCTTAAAAGTGTTAAGTTTAAAATGTAGTTTATATCTAGTGAGTTACATAAATACTATTTTTGTTTGTTTTCTGAAAGTATACCATTACCAAGTGGTTATCCGTATGTATGTATTAGTACACATGTGCAGCAGATACATAATGTATATTTACGCATTAGTAAATACTTTGAACATGTGTCTATGTTATATGGATCCTGTAGTATGGTATGGGCATCAGATATAAAATTAGCTAAATGATACCGCGTAGGTGTACTGGTTGATTTATCGCAAGATTGTTACAGGGTATCGTGTTCTATATGTACTCTATGTATATGGGACATATTCCGTGATATTATCGAGTAAGAATTACCCCACTTTGACCACAAATTGACCACAATCATCCACAGTAGTGTTTTCACTGACCATCGACTGCTGTACATTGACAACTAGCTTATGCTATATCAAGAATAGCCTTGTAAGACCACCAGTAAAAGTTCCGTTCAAGAGCATAAGTCAAACTCTGTCTTTGACCCCTCCTGCTGCTCATCCAAGGATAGTGAAACCTCAACCAGAGCCCGTAAACCTGAGTCTTACCTCAATTTCTGTCTCATGTGTGTCCGCAACTATGAACGACGTAAAGTATGTTTACTTTTTTTGTGAATACAAGCTAAAGTACTTACGTCGTTTATTATTTTTTTGGTGTCTTCCGTTTTGGATGTACAAATCGATGTACCTGCAAAATAAACATTAAAACAAAGTTATTTTGTTATGTTTTTCACCAAAATTATAATAACAATATTTATAATAATAATAGTGATTTATTTTATAATATTTATTTGTTTTGCATATTTGTTTTAATTTCTAGTATTTTTTTAACATTTCCTCTTATATGATCTAAATTCATACAATAGCAATTATAGAATACGGATGACAGAAAATAAAAATTGAAAGAATGTTCTGATTTACAATCCATGTATATCATAAATATATTGACTGAAAGATTTTTATGAATGTATAAATAAATGTAAATATAATTTGCCTTAACACTCATAAACCAATTATTCAAAAAAAATAAGTGTAAAATAACATTTATCAGGTCCTTACTCCACACCAACCTAATGTAATAATTTTCTTTTAGTTTCTCTTATATCTTTTGGATATGTTTGGAATTTTTTATATATTTTCTTTTTTAAAGTATATTACATCAATTTAACAAAAAATGAATGATTAAAAAATTCAGATTGTTTTCATATCATATTTATTTCAGAAACTTTTATGAAAAGTTCACTCCTATGCTACTGGAATACATATTCTGCCTTGCTAAGCACAGTAGGGGTACCCCTAATTGACATGTTTGTCTATATTAAGATATTGGCAGTAAGTGCGGTCTTTAGTCGCTTTGCTAAGCTAACGAGGGGTAACTCTTAACTAAGTAACAAATCCATATTAACTTTGGTTGAATCTATCCAAGATACATAAATTTAACTGGTGGCAAAGTAATGCTTAGTATGGTATGAATAAAATTCGTCAGTTAAATTTAAGTTAGCATTTGCTTTCATTTTATACATCCGGGCAATATTAGTCTATTTTTGTTGGTCTGAAGCTTAACACTCGGCTGTGTGGGGTTAAGTTTTTGAATCAGAGCTTTTATATTCTACACTGAAATGTGTTTGTTCAGTATAAGTACAGTAAACATTTTTAAAGTTAATTGACTGTTTGAGCGTCAAAAATGTCTTTGAAAAGTGATTTATTAATCAGTCATTTAAATAGTAAAATAAATTTGGGAAAAATTACCACCAGTTAGCAAATGGGTACAATTTTTTTTCCAAATACTGACAATGTAAAGCCATGTGCATATAATCATTTTTTTTAACCGTACTTTATTTTATATTTGTTACAATTCTATAAACAATACCACAAAATGGTATGACAATGTGAAATTTATAAAAATTACAAGAAAATTATTATAATGCAGGCCCACTGGCCCAAACTTAAAATTCGTACAAGAAACAAAACAAACTATTTTCAAATTAGTCAAGTAAAGCTCTGCTCCATCTGCGTCTTGGTCTTTGTGCACCGTCATGATGTGGTCTTTAAAATTGTTTAATGAATTATTTATTTATATATTTAGAGCTACGATTGTAGGGCTATAAAGCCCTCTCTTACCTAATATAACTAAAATGAACGAGGGTATAAGAGTGATGGTATGTTCTATCGTGAAAGATTCACACTAACAAGTAAACACATTTGACGTATCAAATAAACGTTAGCATAATATATTTTTGTTTCATCTACATATGAATGTTTCATAACAAAATAAATAAATAAATTGTTGCAATAAAATACAGTGTAATTAAAAAACAGTGTTCAAATAGTGTTCACTGGTTGTGTTCGTGTTCATGTTGGGTTAACATGTGGTTGTTCAAAACAGTCTTTAAACCAGACTTAAAGGGGCACTGGGAGCAGCAGAACAGAGGAGGAATGTTGCACCCAAGACTAAGGTGCCGCGTCAGATTGGGCTCATGGATGAACTCGCATCCGCACTTGGGGCACCTGTAGCAACCTGTTGGCAATGGACATACACTATCAGTCTAACAGGGTAGAAAACCAAGAAGGCTTATATGTTTCTACATTATACTCTTTTTTTTAAGGAGAGGCGGAAGAAATGCTTTATGCACACAGTTGGCCAGCCTGTAGTATGGGACTCCCCTAAGAAGCGAGGTTACCCACTAAAAAAACCTCCTCTTCTCTTTATGTTTCTAACCTGGAACTGTTTGTCACATTACAACAGGCTAGGACTAAATTTGGCTTACGCCCTTGGGGCTCACTCCATGTCCAGGTGCTCTTTTTAGGTGATCTGGGCCTCTTCACGGTCCAGATCAATTTTCCTCTCTAGAAGGACGCCCCAAAAGAACTGTGGTAGAAATAATCCCAGTTTCCCTCGTCCTCGATGATCTTGTGGCAGACCGTGTCCACCTCGAAAACACCAAGTTTTCGTGCAGCCTCCAGGCGGATTCTTTCCCAACGGGGGAAGCAGAAGAAAGTGTGCTCCGAATCCTCGGGAACGCCTGGCAGTATGTGCAATCAGGTGAACCAGTTTTGCCCATCCGATACAGGTACGACTTAAAATAGCCGTGACCTATCAGAAACTGAGTGAGGAAGTAATCCACCTCGCTATGCCGCTGTTCTACCCACGGTTGGACCTGCTCTATGAGTCGCACAGTCCATCGTCCTCGGGCTTCGTGCTCAAAGCTGTGTTGCCACTGCTGGAAGGTTCAGGAGCGCTCTTCAGACCTTGCAGCATCCTTTTCGATCCCGATTGACTCCGATAAAATCCCCCTACCAAAAGTTTGACAGGAATGATTCCAGCTACAACCAAGACGGTAGTCACGGATACTTTCCGATATCCAGAGCACACCCGAAGCGCAGTTTGACGCTGAACCCGGGCGAGTCGCAACCGGTAGATGTCTTTGGTGAGAGGGTCTGCACAGACTTGTGCCCCATAAAGGAGCAGGGACTGGACTGCGGACATCAAGAGACATCTTCTGCTTGACCTAGGACCCCCGACATTGGCCATCACCTACTAAGGTAAGAGACAACCTTAGAAGCCATGTCCGCCGTACGGAAGATCTGGTCTTTCCAGCTTACACTGTTGTCCACCATGACTCCGAGGTACTTGGCGGCACGCGTTGTCTGGACCACTTCCCTCCATACTCGCAGTGGGACGACGGTGTTGATCCTCTTTTTAGTTCGTATCACGATTTCCGTTTTGCTTAGAGTAAGCGAAAGACCATGATCGGCCATCCAGGCGTTAACCAGGCACATGACCTGGTTCAACTTAAGTTGAGCCAGCTCAACTTTGCGTGTGGCGATAAGAGCCGCAACGCTATCGGCGAACCCAACAAAGATGGTTTACCTGGCATCTCAGATCTTATAAGGCTGTCGTAAGCGACGATCCAGAGATCCGGGCCGAGTATTGTGAGTAACCTTGCGCGACACCAAAAGTGACCTCCATCGTCCGCGCTCCTTCACGGGTATCGTAACTCAGGTGTCTGGAGCGTAGATAGTTCTCTGTGAGTCTCAGCAGGTATGAAGTAATACGAAAGGTGTTTCGAAGCGCATCTAACACATCAACCAATCTCGCCGAGTTAAAAGCATTCCTGAAATCAAGCGTAACAAGAAGCACCACTCGATGAGAGAAATGATTGTGGCTCTCGGCCCTCTCCACGGCTCTCTGAACTTCGGTGATCGCGACGATTGTTGATCACCCCTTTCTGAAACCGTATTGCCGAGGGGACAGATCCCCAGCAGATACCAAGGCAGACGTTAGACGGGAGCGAATCAACTTTTCAAACAATTTCCAGCCGTGTCCAACGTACACAGAGGTCTGTGGGAAGACGGCAGCTCTGGATCACCTTTTCCCTTTCTGATATACACAAGCCTGGCGTTTTAACAGGCAGTCGGGAACACCCCTTTCATCAAGCAAGCATTGTACATTCTCAGCAGCAGTCCGGGACCAATTGCAAAAATCTAATTCAGAGCCTGGCTAGAAATCCCATCTACGCCAGGAGTCCTGTTGCTCTTCACGGGACGAACAGAGGTCTCCAACTTCTCAATCGTCTTTTACATTCCTTTGGACTAGAAGGGCATTTGCCATCTCCATCAAAAGAATGGTCATGTTCTTTAACATCACCGTCTTGTCCTCATTTGCGTCGTTCTGCTGCTGCCAAAGCGATTGCACTTCGAACACTGCGCGAAAAAGACTTCCTTTGGGGGGTATTCCCTTGGATGTGACCTAGTGATGCCTCCGCTGTCTCCATCACCAGATCAACCTCTACGTTCTCTATGCCTGATCCGGCATCACCTCCCTCCTTAAATGGTGCCGTTGGAGGGGAGGTTTTAATTCCCCATTCGGCGTCCCTGGTGTCATGGTCAAATTTGGAGGCCTCAACACCATAGAGCTTCGCCTGAAGGCGGCTATCTCCGTCTCATCATTGCCCAGTTCCCCGGGGCCCAGCGACGGAAACCTGACGTGCCAGGGGACACCCGATGCAATATAGAGCCCGACCTCTGAATCCATACCGCGCTCCCTAACTAAGGGCCGAAGTGGCTGGCCTCTGATGACACAACGAAGACATCCATCGGCAGTTCGAGGCACACATCATCCCCTGCAACACAACAAGGGCACTCCCAGGGGTCCCCAGTGCGCGCCGATCAAAGAGAAAAAGGAAATTACACCCATTTAGGATCGGAAGAAGGAAGAGGAGGACAAGTGTAGCCCATAAAAGACCAAAGACATCGAGCTAGATACTGAAAGAAAGGAAGGAAGTCCCTAGCTCTAAGAAGAACTGTGATTAGACTCCCACAGCTTGGCACAGGTACCCCGGTGTCGCCAGCCCCCCAAAAGGAAGGAGAGGCCTCCCGTGTAGTCGAAAGCCGACTACCCCTAAAGGATCTACATTATACATTAGGCGTGGTTGCTATATTATTGATTTCTATTCTATGCAGTGACCATACCCGGACATGATTATATTGTACAAGGGCTGTGCTGTTATCCACAAAAAGGAACCAGGATGAGATTGGATCACAAGAGCTGTTCTAGACGCAGTTACTCATAGCTTCTACTATTGAACCTTTGAATACTTTTTAAAAAAGAAAAATATATTTAAGCTCAAATGGGAATTTCAATCCTTACAACATGTATCTACTCTCCATAGCTGCCATAGCTGCTTTGGTCTCTTAGGTGTAAACCTAAGTGATTCTACAAAATCGTAGTTTTCAATGTATTTTAGCTATAAGTTATATAGATGAATAAATGTCCCCTAAAATATATTGTTGAATTGAAGCTGCACAGAAAAACTGTGCTGCGGGCTATTAAGTTTAATTAAAATGGCTCATGTTATAATTATAGAAATATAGATGTTAAAAATATTTCCGGCCATGCCAACAAAAATGTAATAAAATAGATTATTATCAATACTGATCAAAATTTTAATATGAACTCCAACAATCTACAGGAGTCTACCTGGTTTGCTACGAGAATGTACGGTCTTAATATGCAATTGAAGACTGTCTCTCCTTCCAAACCTCTTCCCGCAGTGCACACACTCGAAGACAATACGGCCTTCTCCATGCACCGTATTCATATGTCGTCTAAGACTAGCGTGTGTTGCTAAAACCTTTTTGCAGTGTTTGCACTCCTTCAGCGATGGACAAGTTGACCAGCTGTGACGGTCCCTTTGATAAGCTGAGGTGAACTTGACACCACATTCGGAACATGGATACTCTGTAAATTGAAGCAATCTATGAGATCTGTGACTAAGGCTTTCATTAATGCATCTATAGATCGTAGAAAAAGTGTTACGGAATACCTAAAGCTGCTTGAAAAAGCAACTCAATCTTTAACGGTAGAAATAATTTTTGAAACTAGGCTAAATCATAGTGACTGGGACCGTGGCGTGTCCTGTAATCAAGCTACTTTGAAGTCACGAATTGGGAGTAGTTGCGAACGATGGTCGCTAGGTGTAGTGTTTTCTTGTATGTATTAACGCCCGCACTACTGAATACTACGTTAATCTGAAAATACCATCCTCATAATAAGACCAGTTAGTAATTCAAGGGCAGTGGTTCATACTCCACGTGAAAAGATCTACATTATACACTAGGCGTGGTTGCTATATTATTGATTTCTGTTTTTTGCAGTGACCATACCCGGACATGATTATATTGTACAAGGGCTGTGCTGTTATCCACAAAAAGGAAAAAAGGATGAGATTGGATCACAAGAGCTGTTCTAGACGCAGTTGCCGATAGCTTCTACTATTGAACCTTTGAATACTTTTAAAAAGAAAAATATATTTAAGCTCAAATAGGAATTTCAATACTTTCAACATATATTTACTCTCCAGATCTTGAACATAGCTGCTGGGGTCTCTTAGGCGTAAATCTAAGTGATTTAAAAAAAATCGTGGTTATCAATATATTTTACCTATATGTTATATAGATGCCTCATTGTCATTAAAAATATTGCTCAATTAATGCTGCACAGAAAAACTGAACAACGGGCTAATCAGTTTAACAAAAATGTCTCTTATTATAAAATTATAGAAATATAGATGTTACAAATTATTTCCGGCCATGTCAACAAAAAGTAACACAAGATATTATTATATTCAAAGTGATCAAAATCTAAATATATAAAACAAAGTCGAGTTAGTTACACACATTATAACTCGAGAACGGCTCGGCCGAATTCAATGATCTTTGATTTTTTTGATTCGTCTCTGCTCCGGTCATGCTTTAGGCATATTCAGTTTCCATAAATTCAATTAGTCTCCATTTTTAGCGTTATACGACCCGATGGGCATATATGTTAACATTTCTAATGTTAACCTTATGGGAAATAAGTTTGTTTACAAATTTTCTAAGATCAAAACATTTGATTTCTTAAAACAGTTGTTGGTTTACTCTCCGTTAGCAATATGCTTTACTATCCAATGTCATATGAATCATTCATTAATGTAAAACTATAAAGTAAATATGTGCTGTACAAAATGAACAGAATTATTCGCCACGTTAATAGTTTACGGTTTTTGGGAATTATGTACTGTATTGATTAGAGTTACGTGTTTATATGTTTGCCAAATAAAATAATCACAATGTTTATACATATTAGGTTTATTGTAATAATCAGCTGTTGAATATATAAAGCTTTCATAACGAAGCCGCAATGCTATTTGACTTCAGAAAATGGCCAATTTTAAAATTATCATGTATTTTCTGTTAGGCGTTACGAAGTTTGCCGGGTCAGCTTGTTTTAATATAAACTACAACATAAAACGGAGTCTACCTGGTTTCCTATGAGAATGTATAGTGTTAATATGCACTTGAAGACTATCTTTCCCTAAATATGTTTTTCCGCAGTGCGGACACTCGAAGGTGGTACGGCTTCCATGCACAGTATTCATATGTCGTCTAAGGTTAGCGTTTGTTGAAAATAACTTTTTGCAGTGTTTGCACTCCTTCAGCGATGGGCAAGTGAACCGGCTGTGACGGTCCCTATGATAAGCTGAGGTGAACTTGACACCACATTCGGAACATAGATCCTCTGTAAATAGAAGCAATAATTAAGATCTGTTACTAAGGATTTCATTAATGCATCTATAGATCGTAGAAAAATGTTACGGAATACAAATGAGTGTGAAAAAAGTGAGTGTGTGCTGTGTGAAAAGGCAATCTATCTTCTATCAATTCTATCTTTTATCTATCTATCTTCTATATTTTCTACATCTTTCTTTTCTTTTCTTTTTCTTTTTTTTATTCTAACTTTTTGTTCTTCTATCTTTTTTTAGCAATTCTATCTTTGACGGTAGAAACAATTTTTGAAACTAGGCTAAATCATAGTGACTGGGACCGTGGCGTGTTCTGTAATCCAGCTACTTTGAAGTCACGAATTGGGAGATGGTCACTAGATGTAGTATTTTCTTGTGTGGATTAACAAAACTATTACGTTTAACATTAATAACATTATAGGATCATAAAATAACAGCAATAAAAGTGAATCATAATAAACCATTAAAATAAATTTATTTTGTACCCACAGTGGATGCTTTTTAGGAACAACCAATCAGAGGCCTTGGCATTAAATTCAAACCGGTGTATGAAGAAATGACTTGCCAGCCTTCTGTTTCTGTCCACACAAGATTACACTGTTGAAGATGACATAACAACGTCAAATTTGCTAAGAAAAGACGGATTGTTTTCTTCACTTTAAAATCCTCCAACACCAATAACCACAACAAAATCCCAAAATATAAGTCCAAGCGTTCAACATCAATCATATGAAACAAGACCACTTAGAGAAAGACGTAGTGACTGGCTCCACACTATTCACAATTTTCAATTTGACCTATAAGTATGTCGCCACCATCCCAATAGTGGGAAGATGTGAGTAGCCTTAATAATCAGTGCATAATTTTTGCTCTTTATTTTACTTATTTTATTAGAATGAATAAAATAATATACAAATATGTGCTTGCGAATTTTTGTGTTCTAATTATGGAAATACAAATACTTTAGATTACTTAACTAAATATTTGTAAATTAAATGTGGGAATACGTGTTTTTATTTAAGGTGATACAAATTTACATATAAACTACTACGTAGTCTGGAATTTACCTGCTTGAATATCACTAGTTGGTTTGGATATGTGATTGGATCTAATATGTCTTTGAAGGCTATCCATCCTTAGAAAAAGACATCCACATTTGTCGCATACTAAGTAAGAAGGGTCTTTTTGATGTGCTGTTTGAATATGTCGCCTGAGGTTAGTGTTTGATGCAAACACCATTTTGCAGTCAGCGCACTTGACTTTTCTACTTTGTAATTGAAACTGAAACGATAATATACCATCAGGATTGTGAATATATGAATAAAATTAATTCATTTTTTTCTTCACAAAAAACACCTTCATAGTAGCATATGTAGCCTACATACTATGAATGAGAAATTATTGTAAAATTATTTTTGTGTGATATTTTAGTCGTACTATGTACTAAGGCTGACATGTTCCTTAGACAGGACTGTTAATAAGCCTATCAGCCAAAGGCATCTAATAAACCTACAATTTGACGTGGAATCCAAACCACTTTTGCCTTTTAATGACGAACTGGTCTAATAAGGAGAACGATATTTCCAGATCATTGTAGCATTCAATAAACGGACATTAAACCATCCCAGAGAATACTGAATCTACCAACCATTTACTATAAATATCCAAAATACATTACCTCTAAGTAGTTGATTAGAGATAATGTTACCATCCCCGTCTGTATCAGGGCTTCAGCAGTAGGTACTACAATACCTGTATTGTAAGAACACCTAAAGGAATATTTCAGGTACAAGAAGGTAGCTTTGATATCCTAGAAAATTTTGCAAATTCAGAGGTATTTCTGTGTACAAACCTCAATCCACAAATTGAAATGGTGAAACAAAAAATACCTTAATTGACCTTCTCTTAAAATTTTGACGATTTGGAACTGTGTCGTATAAAGTGGTCATAAAGTGTCGTATAAGTGGTATAAAGTCAAGACTTTATGTCTGTGAAGTAAGACCTAGCAGAAAACAACGAGGGTCTTAAATCATAAATAGAAAAAGACAGTAAAATTGAGCAGTTGAAACAAAAGTAAAAGACCTTCTCCAATATGGGAGGAGAATAACCATGGAAATTAATGGGTTTAAGGAGGAAAGGGGAAAATACTCAGTCATTTCAAATCAAGCAGGTCAAAATTGAAGTTTTGACATGGATATGTCTTATCTCTAGGGGAATGTTGGTGATTTTTGAGATGGAAAACATGTACAGGTTTCCATAGTAACTATTTGAGCTAATGTATTGAATTTTTAATTTAATGAATAAGGTCAGCTGTTTAGATGAACTAAAACCATTCTCTTTAGACATATCAATGTTCTAAACTATTTCCCACAGGGAAGTAAATACGAAAATTTTTAATAGGAAAGGTCTGCATACTGCCCACTAACCAAATAGGAAGAAGTTAGGCCGACAACATTCTTTCCTGGTTTTGCCTGACAGTGCCTAGGAAAAGAAAGCGCTTACTTGGTTATAGACCTGCCCGGTGGCAGGTTCGTGTACTAAAAGAGCAGTTTCGGTTGTTGGCCCCCAGAGGGAAACACGGTCGCGTAGGCGATAGTGTCTAACAAGTACAATAAGCTGACGACAGATGCCTCCACCTGCCAATTCTTATTGAATATGTAAATGCGTCGTAAATTACGACTTTGCCATTTCTAGGGTTAAGCACAGAAATAAACTAAATAGCCATTTTAGCCCTTTTCTCTAGACAAAAGAGCTATCAATATTTATGGTTTCAGCAACGGAAAGATTCTTGCTAGGAAGACTGCAAACTCTTTAGTTGAGCACATAAGATCCAGGTGGGATGGAACTAAAATTGGTTATTTCAACATCTTCAAATTTATAAGCTATGATCACATTTTATTATTATATAAATTCTTATTCTGGGAAATCTCTTCAACTAATTTTTGTCATTGCAAAATATTTAACGTCAATAATATTACTTGCCATGAAATGAATAAGTAAGTGAAAAATTTTTACGAATTACCTAAGAATAGGCTTTAATAAGCTGAAGATCAAAAGATTGTAAATTATTGTTTACAAGCATGAATCAAAACAAAAAAATTGGACAGTAATGAACAGTTCATCGTTTTATTATTTATTTATTTTTATTATTTTTTGCCGAAACCATTGGTTGTCAACACCATAATAATTGAAGATCACCGACAGTACTACAGGTATTTTAACCTTTAATTTTCATATTTTTAGCTTCTGGCAATTCTTCCTTTCATGGGAACCTGTTTATATCATTCAAAGTCCTTTGGATATCCAGGTGAATGTTCTCAGTATGTATGTATTCAGTTTGACTTTGTTGAGGTTCAGGTGAATTTTTTATTGGTTAAAAATGTTTGTCTTCATTTTGATGTTAAATAAATAATTGTGTGATTTGGATCGTTAGAAATCAAGGCTGTTTGATTCGGAATTCTCCTTTTGAGTTTTGCCTACAGGATATGCCAAATGTCTTGAATTAACAATGGTTTCCCTTGAATCTAGAAACGTTACATGATAATATTCTGGGTTTCCTTCAAGAAGTAGGATTTCCTCAACGACTAGTTCATATTTGGATTGTCTCACTGCGCGTCTT
The DNA here is from genome assembly GCA_023375725.1 of Nephotettix cincticeps. Lineage (NCBI taxonomy): Eukaryota > Metazoa > Arthropoda > Insecta > Hemiptera > Cicadellidae > Nephotettix > Nephotettix cincticeps. The sequence goes on from CM041790.1 coordinate 54,394,321, forward strand.
ATAAGTACAGGCCCTGGGTTTAACAGCCAAGTAGGTGTAGTTTTTCAATTACAAGATCTTCTGGCAAACAGAAATAATCTCTCATGAGGTGTTGCATTAGTTTATGTACTAAGAAGCACTAAGCAGAATCAGGGATTTGGATATCACGAAGTGGCTATACACGTTCTGGATCTGGTTTTATAGGTGTGTGACTGTTTGCAAAAACCATGAATTCTTTGTTTATTTTTTACTGTTGTTAGTATCCCTAGTTTTGTCAGCTGCTGGCTGGTCATGTTTAAATGTACGAGCATGTTTTTTTTCAGGAAAACTGTTATGGAAAAAAAGAATCTAAAGTATCTGAAGAAACCAAATATGAGAACCACGAGGCTGCATGGTCTGATAACTCAGCCTTAAATTAACCTTATTTTTACAAAGTTACACTTATTTTTAGTCGATTTAAAAATATCCCCCAGAAAAATATTCTAGTAGCAAAGACAACTATTCTTCTTCTTAATATATGATTAGTTATACCCACTATATCCACATTCCTTTTTTATATGATTATTATTACTTCAGTTTATGTAGTCCATCGAGTTCAAACCGAGAATTCAGCAAGTTTATATCTTCAGTGTTAAACAAAATGAAGAAAATCAATTTTTTATTTACAAAAATCCTTTTATACTGTATCGTATTTTACTCACCGTGTTCTGTGTATGAGGACCTGCCTGAGTACGAGAAGGGCCTGCCTGGTTTGAGAATGGATCAGACTGATATAAAGAAGGACCTGCCTGTGTGGAACAGGGTCCTGTCTGGGTGAGACTGAGACCTGCTGGGATATTGGAAGGACTTGCCTGAAATAGAGAAAAATGTTATTTATCATAATAAACAAATAATTGCAAAAATAAGCACATTTTTACAATAAAAATACACATGATAAAAATAAGTTTATGACGCGTGTAATGATAACTAAGAATAGCTAGCTTTTATAAATCAAATGCAGAACATCAAAAGGTTTATTAATTATAGAAGGAACGAATAATTTAAAACGCAAACAAAGTCGACAAAGATAAAAACATGATTTATTATTATAAACTAACTGTTAGTTTTCAGCACAGCCACATACACCCTTCCCAGTGACAATGTGGTGGTTAAGAAGTATATTTATTAGGTAGCCTTAACACTCTTCTAAAGCGGGTCTTCCTTTCAGTGGGCGTATCAAGATGATGAGGTTGCTGTCCAAAACTATCCGCTGGTTGTTTACACCGTTGTTGTCTGTAGGTCGGTTTAATTTTGCCGTTGGTTAAATGCCCTTCGTAAATGTTATTTTTTTTTAAATTAATATTAGAAAACACAATATCCACATTCCTTTAAATTATTTTTTGAAATTAGTTATCCAAAATTTAAAGAAAATTGTTTTATGTGTCAAACAAATATAAGCAAAAATTTTTATTTTAAAAATATTACGTAAAACACCGTTTTCTGTGATTAACCTATCTGAATTATTTTCTAGAAATAGTTTATAAAAATTTATAGAAAATCCTGTCGGTTTTGAGACCTGTGATATTAAATATTATAAATATTATATAAAATGTTATTATATATTAAATAATTGCAAAAATAAGCACATTTTTACAATAAAAATACACATGATAAAAATAAGTTTATGACGCGTGTAATGATAACTAAGAATAGCTAGCTTTTATAAATCAAATGCAGAACATCAAAAGGTTTATTAATTATAGAAGGAACGAATAATTTAAAACGCAAACAAAGTCGACAAAGATAAAAACATGATTTATTATTATAAACTAACTGTTAGTTTTCAGCACAGCCACATACACCCTTCCCAGTGACAATGTGGTGGTTAAGAAGTATATTTATTAGGTAGCCTTAACACTCTTCTAAAGCGGGTCTTCCTTTCAGTGGGCGTATCAAGATGATGAGGTTGCTGTCCAAAACTATCCGCTGGTTGTTTACACCGTTGTTGTCTGTAGGTCGGTTTAATTTTGCCGTTGGTTATGATGACTTGGGATGTGTCCGTTTCAAGTTGATTATTTAATTGGTTGTGTCTCATGTTTAGCTTGAAAATGGTTATGTAATGTAAAGACTGGTTTAAACCAATCGATAGAAACAGCATCTTCGCCCCTGGGTAACGATATAGATAAAAATTAGTATTCTCTTGATACAACGTTGAATGGCCCTTTGTAGGCTGGTTGAATTGGTTTTCTTATAGAATCTTGACGGATAAAGACACGAGGACATACAAACACAATATGTCGACGTTTGGTAAAATACTTGTAATAAACGCTGGGTACAGTGATTTATCAATTTGATCTCCTACGACTTATCTGAATGTTTCAAGCAATTCGTTGACGTTAAGACTAAGATTTCACATTAGGTTTTGATATTTTTTTAAGTTTTAATAAATTATTTGTGTAAACTATTTGGGTAGATAATATTAATCCTATATTCCTGAAATATTTATTAAACAGGTCAAAAACAAATTTCATTAGCATCCAAATAAATCAGAAAAAAACAAAAAAATAAACTCAAAGCCACAAGTTATTTTAGATAAGGACTAGCTTGGAGAGGTTGACAATTTCAGCTTATTGGGAGTAAAATTGGATATTGGGCTAAATTGGGGTAGTCAAATTGACGTTTTGGAAAAAAGGATGGCTCGCGGTGTTTTTATACTCAACAGTTTATTATAGCCATATCCAGTCGCACATAGCCTACTCTGTTTTGTTTTGGGGAGCAGGGAAGGAGCAATCTCCAGAAAATCTTTGTTTGGCAAAAAAGCAATCCGTTCCATGCTCCAAATACCACCCGATGCCAGCTGCAGAGGCTTTAGTGCGGCTCCAAATTCTCACAGTTCCCAGCCTTTACATACTTGAAGCAGTCACTCACATTAAACAACACAATTTTTTTAAAAAAAGGTGGCATAAAATTATTTGAACATTTACCAAAAATCATCAGAAATATTGCACAAATTGAAAAATTCTAAAGAGCCGTAAAATTGTACCTTATAAGTGCTTGCTTCTACAACTTAGATGATTTCAGTTAAACCTATATTCATATTATACCCAGTTTAATCCTAATGGAAAGCTTAATTTGAATCATACCTAATCTAACTACATCAAAAGCCTTGTCTGTCAAACCCTGTTTCTAGCGTGTAGCTGGTTATACCTATTGTGTAAACCTGTCAATAGACAGGGCGCTTGACGTCTCCAGCACCTTCAGAAGAAGGACGTGCAGAAGAGGATATGCATTTACTAAGGGTAAATATAGAAAAATATAGAAAATAATAAAATATTTTTTATGTTTTCCCCATACTAAAATCAAACACAATATTGAACTTACAGAAAAAATATATAATTAGAAGAAACTGAACAAAAAATTTAGTTAGTCTATTGAATAAAATAATATACAAATTTAAGGTATGTTACTAAACCTCGTAGATTTTAACATTTAATTTTAAAAATTAAAGGAAATCATATCACCTACCAAGCTAATTTATTTAAAAAAAACTGCAAAATAATAGTTACTTTTAGAAACAATTATTAATGTAATACAAATTTATATGTGGGCCTACAATAATCTACATTTTTTAAGGGAGTAAATAATTAGGGCCTCTTTAGGCAAAGACTTTAGGTGGCTGATAACCCCAACCCAAGGGTCGTCAAAGCTCAATGCAATCAATACATAGTCCCTGAGTCGAGCAGCCATCCAAAATACGTCCTTAGAATAGAAAGGAAAATTAACTATATTCATTAACATCCCGGGGATCTAATCCAAGATCTTTAATGCCTACACCGAAGTTAAGTGTGTACAACACTCCCTCCCCCTTCCTTTGAATGGAGTGTAACGCACGGTCCAAAAATGTTGAGAAATGACCTAAGCGTCTGAGCCTGTTGAAACTACGAGTTAAGGGCAATAATGGGCTTTTTTCTTGGTGCCGAGTTTTTATAACGTTATTGTAAATTCTGATGAATAGTTTTGCATTTTATATTATAATTGTATTATAATGAGTATTTTTTAAGATATTCACTGAGAAGTCAGTTCAACTTACGCAGGAAAGTTTCTACAATGGAGGTTTTTATAACTTATACTTACCCGATCTTCGGAAGCGAAATGATCATTGGCCCTAAAATCCAAATGCCCGACTCTGGCTGTGTCAGGGTCGCCCAGCTTCCTCTCTTGCAGCCTCGTTGCTTCTTCTTCTTCCTCCTCCTCCTCCTCCTCCTCCACCTCCTCCTCCTCCACCTCCTCCTCCTCCTCCTCCTCTTCCTCCCCCAGACTCTTCGCCTCCTCATCATCCAGACGCATTAGCTCTTCGTCCTCTAACCTCATCACCTCCTCCTCGTCCAGCCCTAACGCCCTTTCCTTCTCCAACATTTTCAACTCCTCCTCCTCCAGCCGCATCAACTCCTCCTCCAACCTAATCGCATCCTCCTCCTCCTGTAGCCGTTTTATCTCTTCCTCCAGACATTTCTTACCCTTCTTTCTCATTCTTCCTGTGTTGGGAAGATATGGAAGTTTGAATTCGTCAAACTAAAATAAAATCAATCAATTAAAAAAAATATTTTTTATTTTTTTTGTTTTTAATATTGTTGTGGTGGAAAATTTATTTGTAACTAACTAACAGCTACCTGCCTGAGTATGGGAAGGACCTGCCTGATCAGAGGAGGGACCTGGATGATAGGAAGAAGGTCCTGCTTGTGTGGAACAGGGTCCTGACTGGGTGAGACTAGAACCTTCTTGGGTATGGGAAGGACCTGCCTGAAATAGTAATCATTTATTTGATATTTATTTTTATCAAAGAGAAATATGAATCCTTGTGAAATATGAACATGTCAATCTTAGTCATTAACAAGACTACAAGATCGCGCCACATTCAACTTGTTCCTACCTAAGTATGTTGCGCAGCCTGTTCCATGATTATGTTAACTGCGTCTTTGCAACAATTACCAACTACAGGTTGCTTTGGAATTAAATAAGATCGTCTTTTTACCTCCGCAATTAAAGATAATCACTACTTATTTGATTTAATTCAACCATTAGTTGGTAATTGTTGGGTGACTGCATAGTTTGCAGCATGCTCTGTCCTTAAAAGTGTTTAGTTTAAAATGTAGTTTATATCTAGTGAGTTACATAAATACCCCGAAAGTATACCATTACCAGACCTGCGTACACTAGCAGCTAATGTATATTTACGCAATATAAATACTTTGAACAATATATGACAATTTTATATAAAATACCCCCGTCGCAGATGTCCATAAATCAATAATATAATAATAATAATATACACGAGTCAAGTGGTCAAAATCGGTTGAACATGAGAATTATTTGATTATTCTCCATAAGATTAACATGGGAAAGAGTGTGCAGGTTTGCTGCTGTGAGGAACACTGAGAGTAGGCATTTATACCTTCAAAAACATTTATTTTTAACATTTATACCAACTTTCATCAACATCTGTCCATAAATAAAGGAGTTTGTTTATTCTCCATGATTAACATGGGGAAAGAGTATGCAGGTTTGCTGCCATGATAAACACAAACTATGATTTTTAAGCATGAATGGATGAACCTCAACCACATAAAGCTAAATATAAATTTTTAACCAAATATATTGGTTAATAAGTGAATTATTAATTTTTCCTTATCCTCCATAAGATTAACATTGGAGCCTCAAAATACAACGTACTGTGTTTAGATTTTTTTATATCTCGGTAACCGTTGGAGATAGAGAAAAACTTTAAGGAACTTAATTGTGTAGTTTTTTTAAGCTGATTCCAATGGTGAAATATAAAATTAGAAATTTTTAAAAATTACATGTGAAAAACGCAAAAAACCCCATTTTGGGGTACAAAACCCCCCCAAAATACCTGTTCCCATTGACCGATATGTCTGGTTTACGAACTCGTCCGAGCATTTGTAGGAATACACATCTCTACCAAATTTGGTCTTTATTGGACCATTTTTACGAGAGTTATCGTGTTCACAGACACACATATATATACATATACATATATATATATATATACATATATATATATATATATACACATATATATATCTAAATTTTAACGACTGTTGTTTTTGGACTCTGGGCACCTAAAGAAGAAAAAATAACATGGTCCCGGGCTTAAGTCTCACCATGAGACCTACGGTAATAGCTTCTTCCCTATGGGAAATTCGCTAAAATTAGCTAAATGATACCGCAATGGTGTACTGGTTGATTTATCGCATAGCTTGTTACAGGGTATCCTGTTCAATATGTACTATATGTATATGGGAGCAAAAGTCAAACTGTCTTTGACCCCTCCTGCCGCTTATCCAAGGATAGTGAAACCTCAATCAGAGCCCGTGAACCTGAATCTTACCTTAATTTCTGTCTGTGAGTCCGCAACTAGGAATGACGTATTTATGTTTACTTTTTTGTGAATAGAAGCTTTAGTACTTACGTTGTTCAATTTTTTTTTGCTGCCTTCCATTTTGAATGTATAAATCCATGTACCTGCAAAATAAGCACTAAACAAAATTAATTAGTTCAGTGTTTTCACCGACATTATAATAGGAATATTTATAATAATAATTGTGATTTATTTTTATAATTTATATTAATTATTTGTGTTGCATATTTGTTTTTGTTACTAGTTATATTTTCTCTTATATGGCCTTAATTCAAATGTTACATTGCGAGCTTTATTCAATGCCTATTTATGATCTATTTGTTGTTAATCTTTTTTGTTACTTCCATTATTATTCCATATTATTGTTATTCTTATTCATTGTCTTGATCTTGGATCTCATTTATTCTCTTAGTATTTATAGCTTACTTAGCTCACTTCCTTTGTGTTTTGTGTAATCTAATTTATAATCCATCTAATCTTGATTATGTTATGTTACCATCTTGTTGTTATGATTTATGCAAGTCAGAATTATTTTAATGTTACATTACATTGTATATTAACTAATGCCGATGCAACGAATGAAATGAATAATTAAATAATCTTAAGTAATTAAATAATAATTACAGTCTTCACTAGTGGTGGCAGAATTAGTTTCGACCACAAGAAAACAATGTTAATAAGTTGGTAAATTAATAAGCAATAAGCCCTACCTTTCAACGGGTTGTATAACTAAGAAATGGGATTCATAACTTATTTACTTATCATTACGGTATAGAATGAAATAAACCTACCTTATCGAAGACTTTATCACTGTATTAAAAAAAAAACTAAAAATTTTGAACCGACAGATTTACGTATTTTAACTTTACACCTTTTTTGTACCTTGAACGTGTGTTTGTTTCTTATATAACCTCTAATTCATCTGAAAAGTTTACAAACATGTCAAAAGTGTTCATTATGTAAACAGACATTTCACGTTCGTTATATTAAGCGAGCACAGGTGGGAAATATCGGAGTTGAGGAAATATCGTCAATGTTGGTAGTTTAAACGATGTCCATGAACGATACGTCTATTAATGATGGATTTTCAACGGTAGTTGGGTCTGCGTAGTAGGCCTACGTTTGAACATGATAGATATAACTAGTGTATAATACTTCATCATAGGCAACTTACCAAATGGTATCAAACTATGTTCGTTATTAAGGTAGTTTTACATATATTCTTTATCAGTTCATAACACATATCCCTAACACTCTCTTAGAAAGGCTAGCCCATAGTTGGGGTAAACTTTTATCCATAAAATATAAGTGGTCAGAATTAATTTATAAATTGCTGACGATCTAATTGAAATTTCTGTTATAATATTTTTAAACAATTAATTACTGTGAACCAAAATTTCTCTCATGTATTTTATAATCGGGCGGTAGGAGATGAGTCAGATTTATTTTAAATTAATAACCTCAAAGTATATATTTGCGTGGCCGGGTGAAATCGTCCCAGATAGTGAATGTACTGAATGTACCGGGTACTTGGTCGAGAGGTGAAGTAGAGGATAGCGCACTCCACTGCCCAAAGATACTACGTTTGCGCGTGCACTCCCTTTAGGGCGGGGCCAAGCGAGCTTCCATCTGTTGCCACTAGAGACGGTACTACACAGCCAGCACAGGCTGTACATTGCAATATTTTATTGGCAATAAAATTTAACCATGAACGATGCGTCTATTAATGATGGATTTTCAACGGTAGTTGGGTCTGCGTAGTAGGCCTACGTATGAACATGATAGAAATAACTAGTGTATATACTCGAATTTATTGGTGGAAAATTGGTTATATATTTGAACTCGTGGTCCTAGCTCAAAAATATAATTAATTAACAAACCATACTATTTTCTCAGAGTCTATTTTCAAGGTATATTTGACTGTATATGCCAAACAATATAATTTTAAATGCTCACTTTGCTAGCAGTAAGTGCGGTCTTTTGTCGCTTTTCTAAGCTAAACAGGGGTGAGTAACAAACTCTTTTTAACTTTGGTTGACTCAGTCACAGTTACACACAAGTAACTTACCGTGACAGAAAATTCGTCAGTTATATTTAAGTTGGCATTTGTGCATTTTTATATAACCTATTTATTCTTTTTGATCTAAAGTAAACTCGGCATTTGTTAAGTTGTAGTATCTTGATTACAGTATATGTACCTTAGGCGCTGCTAAGTGAAACATGTACGTACAGTGTACTTTGTAGGAATCTATGTTGTCAACGGGATGAGGGATATTTATCTTTGTTGAATATAATAGAGGATTTATAGAATTAACTTTGATTTTATTTGTTTTTGCCGTATCTTCAATGAGATGTTGTGTTTGTATTCGTGAAGTGTTAATAACATGTTGAAGCAATAACTGTGCTCATGCATTCATGTCATGAATAATAGTAATTGCAAATGTACTTATTTATTTTGTAGCATAAAAAGGATTGCATGATTGTTTAAACAAAGTCATCCAATTCTTTGCTTTTGACCTTTAGAAAGGTACCACTTAAAGTATGGGCATTAAAAATATCTATTTTCAAAGCATTTTTTTAACATGTGTAATATTTAATGGATGAGGTATATAACCCTCTGTTCAAGACACTTTGTTCCTAAATGGTTTCCAACCTATTTATATTAGTGATAAACCTCATATAAGGATGTGTTTTTCAATAATTAATACTTAATTGCATGGTATCTGTTTAGGTATAACCAAGGTCCCAGTGCGCCCTCACCCTGCAAGGATCCTGCATGGGACCTCCCCTATGTAGGTCACACTGCGCCCTCACCCTGCAAGGAGCCTGCATGGGACCTCCCCTATGTAGGTCACACTGCGCCCTCACCCTGCAAGGATCCTGCATGGGACCTCCCCTATGTAGGTCACACTGCGCCCTCACCCTGAAAGGATCCTGATGGATTGGACCTCCATCAGTTAGAACTTGCCACACCCACATCCCGTGTTGGCTTGGCGGAGACTTTCATTACTACCGACTATCACTTACTACTCACACTCCATGCGTAAAATAAACTCATCAATCGATTACTGGCAGAGATCATAGCTATAGATGATTTTATTTGCTTTAACACAAGGTTAAAATATTTTAGAGAATGCTTATTAATCTGTTAATGAATATTTATTGTGACTAATTATTTTTTTTAACTTATAAGAGATAATTTATTATTTTAGTTGATATATGAGCTTTTACCTGTTACAAGGCCCCCTGCTGGGGATGCGAAACTAAAAAAACTACCAGAGGGAAATAAAAGTACGTTAGGATCGTAGGAAATGTAACAGATGAAGAATATGAAAATCTTGAAGCTCTTTAACCCTTAATGAAAGGGAGTAGAAGTGAAGGGAACAAATAATTTTAATAAGATAACTAATGATAGAATTATAAGTGTACAGAGGGTTTTTTATATAGGTTTGTAGGGCAAATGAAAGGTACATTTTGTCAAGATATATTTTATGTTTAATATCTGAATGTTACTGAAAAATCCAATTAAAAGCTTTAAAATAATCGTATATATGGAAAATCAGGTAAATCAGGTACATTGGACCCATGGCTTGATACTGATATTTTACCACATAGTTCTACCACGTTTTGCCTATTCTCTATATTATAGAGAATAATATAGACATGTATGGGCAGATGTTTATATAACTTGGTATCAATGGTCAAAATAAAACTTTTCAATGCTAGAAATGCATACTTCCAATGTTTCTCATAGCAGCAAACCTGCATACTCCTTCCCATGTTAATATTATGGAGAATAAGCAAACTCCTTTACTTATAGCCAGATATGATATGGTCAGAATAAAAATATTTTATGGTAAAAATGCCTACTTTCAGTGTTTCTCAAAGCAACAAACCTGCATACTCTTTCCCTGGTTAAATTTACGGAGAATAGGACTATAATATATCAATTGGTATTGATTGATCAATCAATTTGTCACATATTTGTGTTATTATTGCCATATTATTGATTTGGAAATTCGTTGAGTATGCAGGTCTGCTGCAACGGGGCTATTATATATTTATAATTTGAATGTGTGTAATGGAAAACTATATTTTCCTAAAATAGTTTTTAAATTATGATCAGTAAGTATATTTTCACTATTTCAGGCATGTCCTTCCCACACCTTAGCAGATCCCTGTCAAATCCAGGCAGGTACTTCTCACACCTTAGCAGATCCCTGTCAACCACAGGCAGGTCCTTCCTACACCTTAGCAGATCCCTGTCAACCACTGTCAGGTCCTTCCCACACCTTATCAGATCTCTGTCAATCCCAGGAAGGTCCTTCCTACACCTTAGCAGATCCCTGTCAACCAAAAGCAGGTCCTTCCCACACCTTAGCAGAACCCTGTCAACCACAGGCAGGTCCTTCCTACACCTTAACAGATTCCTGTCAAACCCAGACAGGCCCGTCTCATAGTCAGGCAGGTCCTTCAAATATCCCGCCAGGACATACAGAGAGCATGGTGAGACCTAGTATATTATAGAATGATTTTTTTTAACTTTAACCCCGATATTCTGAGTTCTAGTCACATGCTTTTTGTTCCTGAAACGAACATGTTTACGTAAGTACACATGATAAAAAATAAGAAAAAATAATTCTGAAATGAGTCTTTATTTTTGCCTAAAATAAGTCAAGTTTATATTCAAAAACATATTGTTTTTTCACGTACACTTTCTGTATTAAAAATCAAAAATATAAATTACTTTAGCAAAAAAAAGCTATGATAAAGATAATTTTTCATACATTCATTAAGAACAAATATGGGAAAGATTTGTATTCCTAAATTTACTCGGAGGATTTAGTAATCCAGATGTATCGGTCAATCAGAACAGATAGTTAGAGGGGGAGGGTATGTACCCCAAATATGGGATTTTAGCATTTTTGTATGTAACTTAACTTTAATTCTATATCATTCCATTAGAATCAGGTCAAAAAGCTACACAATTTAGTCTATTAAAGCTTTGCTCTATCTCAAATGGTTACCGAGATATTAAAATGTCTAAACACAATACGATGTATCTTAAAGCTCCAATGTTAATCTTATAAGGGATAAGGAAAAGTTCACATTTCACTTATTAACTTATATTCTTTTATGAAACCTGGTATTTATCGTATGAATCGTAGTTTATTTTTATCATCGCAGCAAACCTGCATAATCTTTTCCCATTATAATCGTATGAGATTAGGCTATCTCTTTGATTCATTAACAACAACATTATTTATTCTAAAAATGCCTACTTTTAGTGTTCTTTACAGTAGCAAATCTACATATTCTTCCCCATATTAATCTTATGGGGAATATGCCAATTCTATTGTTTGTTTACGGATATCTATCAATCTTGTCATCAATAATGTCATTTGGAAATTTTCTGAGTATGCAAGTCTGCTGTGACGGGAATATTTTAGTTTTATGTTTGATTATGAATAACATAAAACATATCATAATTTACTCCCATCTATTCATCATACATTACCCGGTATAGTGAATACATTTTTATTCCATTGATCCTGTTTAAGTTCAACGAATTTGGCCTTCCAAATCGCCAATATCCTAACACAGAAGGAATAAGTAAGACGGAGAGCAGGAGGCTTGAGAAGGAGAGGTGGGTGGAAGAAGAGAAGGCGATGAGGCTGGCGGAAGAAGAGTTGATGCGGCTGGAGGAGGAGGAGGTGAAAATGTTGGAGGAGGAGGAGGCGATGGGGCTGGGTGTAGAGGAAGTGATAAGGATGGAGGACGAGGAGTTGATGCGGCTGGAGGAGGATGAGGTAAAAATTTAGGAGGAGGAGTAAAGTATTGTTAAAACTACCGTTAAATATATCATCCTTTTAATTCGACTACTCAAAAAAACAACAAAACATGAACAAGAACAAAACACATCAGCTGATCAGCTGATAATTTTACAATAAAATATTTTGTTAAGTTAAATGCAGTAAACTGGCAGAAGATTATTCCTTCACTTTTCTCCCGCCATTGTCAACTGCCCCATTCTCTTCTCCCCAATTAATCTGCGTGTTTCTCCGTATTAACCCTCTACAAATCACCCCATATGAATATAAACCATTACACTTTTGTACTCTTCCTGCCTTCCACCCCGGACAATTTTCATTTTTCATCCACATCTCTTAACCTCTGCACGTAGTTCCCGGTACTGCTTATCTCGCTTATTACAGGTGTTGTGCTAGTTTCATCTTTTATTTCCCTTTGGGCACTATTAATTAATTCCGCTCAATACAATAGTTCATCCAACGTTAGACGTGAACTATCCTTATTTACAACATTAGGCCATTTTTGCTTGATTTCCACCTCAAACTGTGGAACATTAACACCTCCAGCAAATCAATCTCTAACTCTTTCTTCAAAAATGTCGGTCATATTTACAAAAATTAACTAATTCTTTTAGTCGTAATACAAAACTGGAAAAACTCATCCGTTTCTCTTACATACTTTTTAAACTCTACGTACTGAAAAAATAGTTTTACGAGGTCTAACAAGTATCTGAATGTATCAATCAACTCCTTCCAAGAGATATCAAAGATTTGTATTGGCTCAACATATGACAAAAAAGGATCTCTTCTGGCTTTTTATAATGCTTAACTGTCCTCTCCTAAGCCCTTCACCTGACATATCAAAGGAAAACGCGTTTCATAATCCTCCTAATTCAATTTTTCATCACAGGGATCCATACAAAATTTTTCTATTTTCTTTTGGATGTTTTCAGAGTTTTGTTGTACAAATTCACTGTTCTGGGGCTTTCTCCTTCTATGTATCGTCCCCAATAAAGTATTATTAAAACTACCGTTAAATTAAATGTATCACTCTTTTAATTTGACTTCTCAAAAACATGAACATAAAAAACGACATCAGCTGATAATTTTACAATAAGATAATTTAACAAGTTACTTGCAGTTGACTGGCAGGTGTTTATTCCTACAAGGAGGAGGTGGTAATGGGGCTGGGTCAGGATGAAGGACGAGGAGTTGATGCGCCTTGAAAAGGAGGCGATGTGGCTGGAGGAGGAAGAGGTGGTGAATAATCTTCATAAAGAGCAGCTGGCCAAGGAGCCACCCAGGGTGACCAGGGAGCCTTGCCCGACGCACAGACCGGGGTTGTCGTCACACGACAGACCCACCACAGCCGGTTCCCCTCAAGGGACACAGGCTTGCCCTCCTTCCATGACGCGTGCTGGACCAGCACACGAGGACTGCTAGACAGCCTCTTCAAATGCCATCCAGAGGACAGAGGGCAGCCGATAAAGAAGAAGTGAAAACAGCAAAGATTTTATAGGCGCATAGAACAAAATATCAGCCTTCCAAGCTGAAATGTAGGCCTCCGTCCAATGTATATATATATATATATATAATTTGAATTGACAATATCCTTGGGTGGGGTAATAATTTTGGTAAGCTTGTTGGAGAGGAGAAAAATAGAGGTCAACAATGTGTAAACTAATTATAGAATTAGAATAAGAGCAAAGTCATTTGCCGCAGTAATAACTTGTTTTAGTAAGGAATGTGAAATGAGAATAGCTTAATACTCATGACATAATTGGACTATGTACTGGTCTAGTGTGGGGTATAGTGTGAAACGTTGGTCTCCTAGGCCACAGGCTCAAATTGAATCGAATCAATTTCTCTTTAATCCTGACACAAACATGTATACAAAACAAAAGATAGTAAAATTAATGTAAATTATGCGTGCTGATTACAAGCTAAACGTTTCCTGGAATAAAAAGCTAGTTAAGGAAGGTACAAACGAAGGATGCGTTACCAGCGGCAGCTATGAGAAGGGAGTAGTTACCAACCTGAGGAATATATTTTTTTACAATATGTTATGATGGCTTACTCTCACTCCTAGTATGTTCAAAAAATGTTTAAAACCTTAACAACCATATAAAACCGTTCACTTGTTTGCAAATATATATTTTTCTACAAAATTACAGTATCTTTGAATAATAAGATGTATAAATGGATGTTATGACAAATAAACTATCCACTTCATTGAACCCCAGAATCAAAATGAACACTTCACTGTACAGCTTTAGGAGATCCTTCACAGAGTTCAATCTATATACGCCCAAATATACGTTGATTTTCATCTCCGTATATCCTGCATACATAGGCCTAAGAAGAGATTATCAACAACATATACAATAATGACGAGAGACGAATACTATTACTTCAACATATTAAACGGGGAGTTGAACTAAATTTGTAAAAAAAGCTTTGTTGTATTAGCAATGAAAAAATTTAAATTTATAGTTATCTTTTATTTTTACTTCACTTGCACCACAACCTTTTTACTATACAGTATTAATAACAAGAAAATTATTAGTGTTTAAAATTGGTACAATTTGGAATTGTCAATATCTCTCAATATTCAAAAGTTTTATTGTTAAGCTTTTACTTTAATAAGCTAGCTTTGCTAAGGCATCTTATTCCTCAAGATTCTAGCCAAGCATTTACTTTCACATTCAACTTCCACGATTTAAATTCAAAACAGTTGCTCTTTTACCGTACACTACCCGAAAACAGCGGCCACGGGGAGTGGTGAAAGCGAGAGTTTAGGTGTGGTTCTGTATGTTGTGCGGGGAGCAAAAGTAATATTATTTGTATAGATAACAAACATAATACAGTAATATATATTAGGTTATTATTTCGGTTTAATTTGTTACAGCCTATGAAATTTTATTGCGAACACTGCAAAAAGGTATTTAGAAGGAAGGATAACCTCCAACAACATATACGTGAGAAACATGTAGAAGACCCTTATTTCTTCACGTGTGAATACTGTGGTAAACGTTTTCTAAGAAAATATAACCTTAAGGTGCACGTTCGAGTCATACATCGTAAATCCGAACCAGGTAAAAGCCGTGTTAGTAGTAGTTTTATACGCTTCAATCAATTCTCAATAAATATTTCTTTTGCTATAGTTAATTTTGTTTCCACAAATTTTGTTTACAGAGTCAAACATCTATATGTATGAGTACACTGATATGGTCTAATCTCGGACACCATTTTATAGTTTTAAGGCCATAGTTAAGTTTTAGGTTAATATACGCGAATAGGAACATTAACATTACATTTATCATGTTTCATTTGTTATATTCCTATGTTGTTACGTCATTTCATTTATCATAAAAAAATAAAGTTGTCCGGTCTTACCCTGTAAAACGTTGTAACTCCAGACACCAAGTTGAATAGCAATATTTATTGCTAACCAACCTTTACTGTCCAACTCTAGACAGTACATCATCTGTTTGTTCCTTCATTACCTATAATTTGCCAAGGTTATTTTCGGCTGCTAGGACTGTTCGGGTTGGGAGTGGAGGGGGAGAAAGAGTAATGAAGACTCACTGAGTGGAGGAACAATAAAATTTATTTTATATAAAAATCTTTAGGATATTACGATTATTAGGAACTTCGTTAGGATAGATATTTAGAGAACAGTTTCAATATAACAGAACATATTCAGTCAATTATGTAGTCATCAAAAGATAATTTAAACTTTCAAGATGCTAGGCAGTCATTTTTATAATTAAATGTGGGTGGTCCGACTTTCCTCTCCACCTGGTCATAGTCAACAACACTTTTGTCATCAGGCACAGAAATTGAACCCTTCTAGGTCTGTGTCTAAATATCTTGCAAATTTGACGTATAATCCGTCACTCAACACCTCTTCCACCAACCCAAAATAAAACGTAACACTCCTCTTGCCAGAAAATTTGACCAAGAGACAATCTCCGGCACAGGCGTCTTTAAACAAGTTCTGCATCTTCTGGTGCGTAGCGGCATCGAGCTACGTGGTAAAATTCCCCGCTCTCACTCCCGGAATTGAACTGGTTTAACTTTATAGCAAATATTTTTGTCTGATTGCTATAAAACAGTCATATTCTTGATCGCGATCTTTCGTATGGTATGACTTATAATATATTGATGATCATATATTAAAAGTCTATGACCTTAGTCAGACAAAGATTTTTTTCGCCGAAAGAGAGCAGTTGGTTAACTTGTAACTTACGACGAAACAAATGCGAGAATCATTTCAATTCCCACACAGCTGTTAACGTCATGCTTGGGTGACACTGTTTATGCAATGAACAGATATTTATTGACATGGATATGTCTTAGCTTTGGGGGGGTGTTGGTGATTTTTAAGATGGAAAACATGTAACAGGTTTCCATAGAAACTACCAGAACTATTGTATTGAATTTTAAATACAAAAAAATAAGAACAGCTGTTTAGATGAACTTAAACCATTCCCTTTAAACATATCCATGATCTAGCCTATTTCCCTTAGGGAAGTAAATACAAACATTTTTTGTCAAGCAGGTTTGTAGGATATGATTTTAACTGATTTATGATTTTAACTGATTATGATTTAATAAAAGTCTACACATGTGTCCAAGATTAGACCGATTTACGGTAGACATTGTTCACAGTATATTTACGGTGTATAATTTACGGTATATTGTTGAAATACGAGACATATTTAGCACAGTAGCCGTTTACACTATTTTTATCCGCTAGAATGTAACAACTTATTCTTGGTAATAGTTAAACTATCCACTTAACCCAAATATATTATTGAAAACTTTTTCTTTTTAACATGAAGAGAAGCCTTCTTTCTTCACGTGTGACCAATGTGAAAAACGTTTTGTAAGAGAATATAATCTTCAGATGCACATTCAAGCCAAACATGGTAAAGCCAAACCAGGTAATACCATTTTAGTAGTAGTTTTATACTTAAAGTTTTAATAAATTCTCAATAAAGATTTCTCTTGCAGTAATTAATTTTGTTAACGAAGTCGAACATTTATATGTATGCGTATATAGTTTTAATATGAGACATATTTGACATATTTAGTTATAGGAAAATTATCTACTTAACCCGTTGAATATATTATTAAAAACTTCTTCTTTTTAAATCACACATTAGATTAAAAAGTAAGCACATTTTTTATTATTAAAACTAGCTAACCCGGTGAACTTCGTAACGCCTAAAAGTAAATACATGTCAACTTTAAGATTGGTCGTGTTCTGAAGTCGTATAGTATTACGACTTCGTTGTGAAAGATTAGATATTCTGGGCATTCTTAACAACAATGCTGCAACGATAAGATGTTTATAACATTATCACAAAACAATCAAATATGAGTTGATTGATTAACAATTTTCTAATCCAAACTAAAACCAAACCAAACCTTACTGTAATACGGCTTATGTAGGAAAGATTTAATTTTCTGAATCGTGGAACATTCATTCATTCCACTCGCACAAAACAAAAAAAACAACTAATAATTACACCGGAACAAACATACCAAACAGTAATCTATTCGTTTTTTAACAATCACATTCGCTGAAATGACGCATATTGAAGTTAGCTGTCGACTGTTTTTTCTTTTAATATATAGGCTACAACAGCTGATTATTATAGTAAACGTATTATGTATAAACATCGTAATTATTTTTTATTTGGCCTACATATAAGCACGTTATTTTTAATCAGACGGAAAATACAAAATATAAAAATACATTATTAATCCCCAAAAAAACTTAAAATATTGACGTGCTGAATAAAGATAGTCATTTTGAACAGCACGTATTTACTTCATAGTTTTACACTAATGAGTGAATCAGATGCACATTTTTTATTATTAAAACTAGCTAACCCGGTGAACTTCGTAACGCCTAAAAGTAAATACATGTCAACTTTAAGATTGGTCGTGTTCTGAAGTCGTATAGTATTACGACTTCGTTGTGAAAGATTAGATATTCTGGGCATTCTTAACAACAATGCTGCAACGATAAGAAATGTTTATAACATTATCACAAAACAATCAAATATGAGTTTATTGATTAACAATTTTCTAATCCAAACTAAAACCAAACCAAACCTTACTGTAATACGGCTTATGTAGGAAAGATTTAATTTTCTGAATCGTGGAGCATTCATTCATTCCACTCGCACAAAACAAAAAAAACAACTAATAATTACACCGGAACAAACATACCAAACAGTAATCTATTCGTTTTTTAACAATCACATTCGCTGAAATGACGCATATTGAAGTTAGCTGTCGACTGTTTTTTTCTTTTAATATATACAACAGCTGATTATTATAGTAAACGTATTATGTATAAACATCGTAATTATTTTTTATTTGGCCTACATATAAGCACGTTATTTTTAATCAGACGGAAAATACAAAATATAAAAATACATTATTAATCCCCAAAAAAACTTAAAATATTGACGTGCTGAATAAAGATAGTCATTTTGAACAGCACGTATTTACTTCATAGTTTTACACTAATGAGTGAATCAGATGGCATTGAATAGTAAAGCATATTGCTAATGGATAGTAAACCAAGAGCTGAAGCTTAAGAAATCAAATTTTTTCATTGTAGAAAATATGTAAACTAACTTAGTCCCCATGAGGTTAACAATAGAAATTTAAAACGCCATAAAATGGAAGCTTATGAAGTTTTCAAAAAATATTTTCACTAAAACCTTCCAGGACACATATAGAGCAACTTCCTAATGTTTTGTGGCGATCGGACGAGTATATAAATAATTTAATATATATATATTAAATATATGTTGTATCTTTCACCATGAACAGCAAATCAGCTGTTCAAACCGTATTAAATAATTATTTCTTACATAAAACCCTCACTTACCTATTACAAGGACAAAATTCTGCTGTGTTTATTTAGTTTTTTTTGTAGTATCCTTGAAGACACTAATATAAGCCCTTGTAAGAGATTGTATTTTGTCGTTTCAAGTTTCAGAGTATTCATGTTCCAAATGTGGGAAGACATTAACCTCAGCCAGCACCAAGAGGTTTCACAGCCGGTTTAGTTGTCCCCTTAGGGAGTCCTCCCTCCTAGGCAATACAGGTGATAAATTCTTATCTTCACATCAAATATATGAAGAATATTTGCACAAAACACTCAGACCAGTTCCCAACAGATATTTACACTCGTAATGTGTGTGTGTGTGTGTGGATTATACCCCTTAATAGTTCCATTCTTACTACGTCTTGCTAAAAAGGATTTTAACACAGCAAGTTCCAAACGAATACTTTGTTGTCAATTTCTAAACACTCAAAACCAATTTTCAATAGTGCATTATTTTTATTAGTTTTAATACATATTGTTATGTAATTCACTCAAATAGATTCACTCAAATAGCTAATGTAGCTAGAGAAAATGTGTTTTACTGTGTTGTAAGTAATTTTCTCTTCATGAGAGCTAAACAAGTAATTAGGTGTGAAAGTAAGCAGCCAATGACATATTTGTCTGACTGACTGCTAGCCCTCTCAGACTAACAGCTTCATTATTCATTATTAATAATGAATAGTCAAAGCTAGTAGCATTATCATCCCCTTTGCTCCCACTGGTTGCGATCTGAACCGGAACTGGTTTTAGCTGTCACTGGAAAACTATTTAGGCTTTGCCATTCTACAATGAGGAAGATTTATATCACCTCCCCACTATGTGCAATAGTGGTAGACATATTGTCTTTTCTCAAACGATGAGATGTACTATCTGGTTTTCAAAAATCACTTAATCTTTCTATTTTATGGCTTAAAATTTTTTTAGTGTACAAAATTAGGTACTTTTTACATTTAAAAAACCGAAAATATGTTTATTGAAATTTTGTAAAAGCTAAATACTGTAATATAATGTATTCCTAATTATAAAAAAATCAATAAGAGTATATCACTGAAATGAAAAGGCTATTTGACCAACGAGTATAATATAAAAATACACTAATTGAAAATTTTTAATTTTTCAAGAATATATACAAAGAACTAGTTTAAATTGAATCGCAATGTCCTTTTATACGGTTTTGGATTATAAACTCGTTTGAAAGAGTGTCACGGAAGCCTCTTCCAGCCACGGACGAAACTGAAAAAAAAACGAAAATGAATAAAAAGTAGTAGAAGTGAGTGTTAGATTCAAGGAATGAGGTGCGTAAGGTACAGCGCCCGCTCATTCTGCCAACATCAACAAAAATGAAAAAATCGGGGAAAATATAAACACGCCTGTCACAACACTTAGGTGCCAAAGATGGGTCTACAGTGATCTAGATGATAGCTGATATTATGATGTATTGTGACTTTCCAGATGGATGTTGTAGAATATAAAATTTTCTACTATATACGACAATAAAACCTTAAATAATATTGAGAGTTTTTAATATTTTTGGCTGTGTATACTGTTAGACTAATGGTGTGCCTATAGATGTCCACATGTGCCAAAAGTGCGGGCGTAAGTACACAATGAAGCATAACCTGTACCGTCACCTGAAGAACGAGTGCGGCGTCCCGCGTCGGTTCAGCTGTCCTCACTGCTCCTTCACTGGCATCTACAAGTTCCAACTGAAGCGGCACATGTTCACACATGGATACACAGAATACAACGAGTGAACAGTACCACGGTCTGTGTAGCCCCCTATAACAGTAAAATACACGTTTACTTTACTGCAACCTGTGAAGAGTTTTTTTATACATTTAAATTTCAATTAAAAAATTTATGTTAAAACTACATCTGATTAAGTTAACGGTGTGTACTTTATGTCTGTTGATTTTTTGTATACCAATACAAATATTTACCATAGTAGTAAAACCTTCGTGGGATATTAGTTAAGATACATTCTGTTTGAGGAAAAAACATATGATTAAAATAGATCTAACTATATAAAACAAAGTCGTGTTAGTTATCATTATACGGCTAGATCGATTTTAATGATCTTTGATTTTTGCATTCGTCCCAGCTCCGGTCATGCTCTAGGCATATTCATTTTTCATAAATTCAATTAGTTTCCATTTTATAGCGTTTTAAATTTCTAATGTTAACCTTATGGGGACTAAGTTTGTTTACAAATGTTCTACAATAAAAACATTTGATTTATTAAGCTACAGCTGTTATTTTACTTTCACCATTAGTAATATTTTTTTTCTATCCAATGCCATTTGAATCATTCATTAATGTAACCCTATGAAGTAAATGTGTACTGTACAAAATGAACAGATTTATTCACCACGTTAATAGTTTACGATTTTTGGGGATTATGTATTTATATTTTTATTTCCTGTCTGATTTAAAGTTACATGTATTTCGGCCAAATTAAAAAATAATTACGGTGTTTATGCATATTACGTTTCTTATAATAATCAGTTGTTGTATATATTTCATAATATTTTACAGATAGCCCCCTCAATCTACTAGCCGCTTACCCCTGGTAAATGATATCTTCAGGTACGGAATCATCAGGTTGTCAAACGAAGTATCTTATGAAAGTATATGCTAAAAGCTGTCAGAAAGTACAATTAATTTTAAAAAAACCTACCCCTACTTTTAATTTTTAACGTATTTACATATATGGTAATTTTCAAAGATATTTTAATAGCTATGAAGTATGAAATTAGTTATATGCTTGATATGTTAGTTAAAGACCTGAAACATTTTATCATTTTGTCATAAGAAGTTTTTTTAAGAAATGGTTCAAAAGACACAAAGTAGACACTATATTAATTAAATCGTAATTTTGCGCTGAATTTATTTGTTAGCGCAGAAATAGTTTTATTGTCATTCTTAAAGGCTTCCAGTCTTGGTGCAGTTTATATTTGTGCATAGTGATTTACACATATATTATAAACTATTACTATAATATTTATAGTAGTAGGTTATCTTAGGCAATTATTTTAAAGTTACGCAAATTCCTAAAAAACATTCCTTTACAAGATTCCTTCTGCAGAATGAGTTGTTTTAGGGACATAGCTGCACAAAATCTCCCTGAGCATGGAATATAATTTAATAGAATAGGACCAGTTCAACATGGGATTTTATTATTGATGAGTTATTTTCATTCTTTTATTTGTGTTTAATTTTAGTGTTTTATTGTGTTAGTTTTTTTCATTTTGTTGTGGTCCTTTTTCTTGCAATTGTTTAGTAGTATATGTCTAGACATTCGTTGTTAGATATTATGTATTCTGTTATTTGTTTATAGTTCAATTTTTAGCGAATTTCCCATAGGGAAGAAGCTATTACCGTAGGTCTCATGGTGAGACTTAAGCCCGGGACCATGTTATTTTTTCTTCTTTAGGTGCCCAGAGTCCAAAAACAATAGTCGTTAAAATTTTTATATATATATATATATATATATATATATATATATGTATATATGTATATATGTATATATATATATATATGTGTCTGTGAACACGATAACTCTCGTAAAAATGGTCCAATCAAGACCAAATTTGGTAGAGACGTGTTTTCTTACAAGTGCTCGGACGAGTTCGTAAACCAGACATATCGGTCAGTGGGAAAGGGTAGTTTGGGGGGGTTTTGTACCCCAAAATGGGGTTTTTTGCGTTTTTCACATGTAATTTTAAAAAATATCTAATTTTATATTTCACCATTAGAATCAGCTTAAAAAACTACACAATTAAGTTCCTTAAAGTTTTTCTCTATCTCCAACGGTTACCGAGATATTAAAAAATCTAAACACAGTACGTTGTATTGTGGGGCTCCAATGTTAATCTTATGGAGGATAGGGAAAAATTAATATTTCCTATATTAATGAATATTTTTGGATAAAACTTGATATTTAGCTTCATGTGGTTGAGATCTATCCATTTATGTTTAAAATCATAGTTTATGTGTTTATCATGGCAGCAAACCTGCATACTCTTTTCCCATAATAATCATATAGGGAATAGGCAAACTCCTTTATTTATGGACAGATGTTGATGAAAGTTGATATAAATGCTCAAAAAATTAA
The DNA here is from genome assembly GCA_023375725.1 of Nephotettix cincticeps. NCBI lineage: Eukaryota > Metazoa > Arthropoda > Insecta > Hemiptera > Cicadellidae > Nephotettix > Nephotettix cincticeps. The sequence continues at coordinate 54,417,558 of CM041790.1, forward strand.
TGGTTCACGCTAGAAACACCTACTTTCAGCGTTCCTCACAGCAGCAAACCTGCATACTCTTTCCCAGGTTTAATCTATGGAGAGTAGGCAAATAATACTCATATTTATTGACTGATAATGATCAAACTAGTCATATATTATTATTAATATGTTATTGATTTGGAAATTCGCTGAGTACGCAGGTCTGCTACGACGGGGGTATTTTACTATTATTATTACTATTATTATTATTAATCTACCATTATCATTACTTCAAGATTTCCTTAGTTGGGCACGCCGATGACGTTGCGGCTCTTATCGCCGCACGCAACGTTGAGCTGGCTCCGCTAAAGTTAAACCAGGTCATGCACATGGTTAACGCCTGGATGGCTGATCACAGATTTTCGCTTGCTCTGAGCAAGATGGAGATCTTGATACTCACAAAGAAGAAGATCAACACCGTCGTCCCGCTAAGAGTAGGGAGGGAGGTGGTCCAGAAAACTCTGCCAAGTACCTCTGAGTCATGCTGGACTAAAAACTAAGCTGAAGAGACTAGATCTTCCGTACAGAGGACAAGGCTTCTAAGGTGGTCTATTATCTTAGTAAGCCGGTGGCAAATGTCGGGGGTCCTCGGTCGAGCAGAAGACGTTTCTTGATGTCCGCAGTCCCGTCCGTGTTCCTTTAAAGGGCAGAGGTGTGGGCAGACGCTGTCACCAAGAACATCTACCGGTTGCGACTTACCCGGGTTTAGTGTCAAGATGCACTCCGGGTGTGTTCTGCAGTATCCGAGCCTGCCGTTCTGATGGTCGCTGGAGTTATTCCTGTCAAACTTTTGGCAGGGGAGAGGAAAGCGATTTATCACAGACAAGAGACAAGGCGAGATCGGCAAGGATACTGCAAGATCTGAAGAGCGTTTCCGAACCTTCCAACAATGGCAACACAGTTGGGAGCACGACGCCCGAAGACGATGGACCGCGTGACTCAGAGCAAGTCCAACCGTGGGTGGAACAGCGGCATGACGAGATGGATTACTACCTCACTCAGTTTCTGACAGGCCACGGCTATTTCAAGTCGTACCTGTATCGGATGGGCAAAACCGGTTCACCTGATTGCATTTACTGGCCGGGTGTTCCCGACGATGCGGAGCACACTTTCTTCCGCTGCCCCCGTTGGGAAAGGCCCCGCCTGAAGGCTGTACGAAAACTTGGTGTTTTCGAGGTGGACACGGTCTGACACAAGATCATTGAGGACGACGGAAACAGGAACTGTTTGTCACAGTTCGTCCGGAGCGTCCTTCTAGAGAAGAAAAGCGATCTGAACCGCGAAGGGGCCCAGATCACCTAAACAAGTGCCAGGTCATAGAGTGAGCCCCAAGGGCGAAGCCAAATTTAGGCTTAGCCTCTTGTAATGTGACAAACGTTTCCAGGTTGGAATCCTAAAGAGTGGAGGAGGTTTTTTAGTGGGCAACCCCGCTTCTTAGGAGAATCCCACACTACAGGCTGCTCCCCTGTGCATACAGCATTTCTTCCGCCTCTCCCTCAAAAAAATTATTATTAAACTTTATTGAATTTAAAAAAATATTTTTTACGTTCAAAGCTACAACATATTTATAGAGTGATTAGTGATCCGATGTAACAAATTTACAAAAATAAAATTAATTTTAAATTGTTTAGATAAGAAATAAAATAATTTAGTGCCTAAATTCAGTGATAGTATTTAGGTGATTACATTCTTTTTTTACATCTTATTTAAGATTTATATTAAAACTGTTTTAAGTTGTTTTTAGCTTGTTTTAGTTGTTTTAGAATGACTCATTAATATTATATCCATGCAAAAACAATATTTTTAGGGTAATGATTAAAAATTGTCCTTTCAGGTTAAACAAGAAACCTTACTAAAAAAACCGTGAGACACATAAACACGAATTTTTTGTTATCCTGAAACGGCATATATGTTTATTAACGATACACAATCCTGCGTTTATATCAAACGCAGGATTGGTAGCTGAATGAAGTTTGCATCGAGAATGATGCGAGAGCTCAACTGGAGTAGAATACCTTTTATGTTTCTAATGAACTTGTTTGGTAACAGTTTTTTTAATAAAAAAATTCATATAATTTATGTAATAAATTTTATGCTGATTGAAATATTATACACCATTCTATACATTCCATTCATGATTTTCTTTAACTAATATTTTCATAAGATGTAAATTATTAGTGGATGAAACAGCGGCACCAGGAAAATACAACGCTCTTATATATTTTTGGCTTCATAAAGTTGTGATACGAAAAAAACACATCATACGCTGTAATAAAATAATGTGTATTTTGACAAGGATATGGGATTACCAAGAACATAGAAGGGTTCAATGGATGTTTTCAGATCCATGCCTTGTGAGCATATGATCCTTCAAGATGTGTCTTCGGCGGGCCTTGTAGGGGCACTGTGGGCAGCTGAACTGAGGATAGACACCGCACTCGTACATTAGGTGCCGCGTCAGGCTGCTCTTCTGGGAGTACGTGCGTCCGCACCTGGTGCACGCGTGGCGACCTACGGGCACACCAATAGTCTAGAATGATAAAATATCAGTTAGAGAGGTGCTTATTAGTTTCTACAATTTTTTTGAGGTACGGTTAAAATATGTAACAAGAATGTTTATCAACAGAATATTTAAAATTAAAAAGCTGCGTAAATTATTACTTACAACGTACTGGGAGACCGATCTTTACCCGGATAGAATACGACATGTACCAAATTAATCCATATTTTGTCATATGTATATTGTTATTATTTATGTGTATTTAGTATAAATATACTATTGTATTATATTAAAGTGTAGTTTATGATAACCGGTGCCATAAAAACCATAACACAGCTGCTATTTTAGCTATTACCTCACCTAGAGGGATGATTGTTGCAACAATGGAAAACTCAGGTGTTACTATTATATTAAAATAGAGCGGTGGACTGTTTGACACGGGTCTTTTGACGTCAAAGCTTTTTAAAAAATAATGAGTCTATAGAGATAACGCGACGGTTATTTCGCAATAACTTCCACATTCCGCATAATAATGCTGTTCCTAGGGCAACAACCATTCAAAAGTGGGTAAAAACTTTATGGATAATGTATCTGCTTTGCAAATAAAACCAACTGGTAGACCTAGGTCGTTCGTACTCCGGAGAATGTGGAAGATGTGCGTGCATTTGTGTTGCAGGCCCAAAGATATCAACCCGGAAATAATATGCTGCATTAGGAATTTCTAAGACTAGTTTTGACAGAATATTGCATGTCGATTTAAATTTCCAACCATATAAGTTTGCAGTTGTTCAAAAACTTAATCCTAAATATCCTGAAAGACCTATTGTACTCTGTGACAGGCTATGGCGTCTAATTGAGCAGAAAAACATTTTGCATCCACCGAAATTGTCGGATTGAAGCTCACTTTGAGCTCGGAGGAAAAACAGGGGACTGTGGTCTCTAGAGAATCCTGAGTTAAAACAATCCTGAGTTAAAACATGAACGCTTCTTAGTCACGAAGAATAAACGAGGGATTAAAACAAATATTGCATAAAATGTACACACTAATGATTCGCTGTCATAACACCCATTAGAAAAGTTGAATGGTTTAAATCACTGATATCACGAAAAATAGTATCAATCAGAGAATCGTAAACAGGGGAAAACACCTCCTTAATCCATTAAATAGCAGAGCACTAACAAAACAAAATGCGATCGGTTATTTTGGACGTTATTATAAGTGTTATATTGTATATTATTATATTATATATGTTTTTAGGTTAGGTTTTAGGTCTGCCGCGGACGAACTCTGAAAAACAGTTCCAGTTTCCCTTCGTCCTCGATGATCTTAAGGTAGATTTGACAACTGAGAAAGCATTGTAACTTCGTACAGCCTTCTGGCGAGACCTTTCCCAACGAGGCTGCGAAATAAAGTGAAAGTGTGGTCCGTATTGTCGGGAACGCTCAACAAGTGCAAAAGTGCAATCCGGTGAACCGGTTCTGCTCATCCGACGTAGGTACGACTTAAAATAGCCATGGCCTGTCAGCTGAGTGAGGCAGTAATCTACCTCGCAATGCAGCCGTTCCACCCACAGTTTGACCTGCTCAATGGGTCGCGTAATCCATCGTCCTCAGGCGTCGTGCTCCCTGCTGTGTTGGCATTGCTAGAAGATTCAGGAGCGCTCTTCATATATTACAGCATCCTTGCCGATCTCGCCTTGTCTCTGATAGATTACCTTCATTTTCCCTGCCAAAGGTTTGACAGGAATGACTCCAGCGACCACCAGGACGGCAGAGTTGGATACAGACCGGTAGGCAGAACACACCCGGAGTGCAGCTTGATGCTGAACCTGACGCGAATCGCAACCAGTATATTTCCTTGGTGAGAGCGTCTGCCCGCACCACTGACCCGGAAAGGAGTGCGGAATAGACTGCGGACTCTCTGAGGTACTTGGCGGCACGCGTTGACTGGACTACTTCCCTCCCCACTCACAGCAGGACGACGGTGTTGATCCTTTTCTTTGGAAGTATCATGTTCTCCGTCTTGCTCAGATCAAGCGAACGACCGCTATCCAGGAGTCAACCACGCTCATGACCTGGTTCATTTTGGGCCAGCTCAACGATGCGTGCGGCGAAAAGAGCCGCAACAACATCAGCGTACCCAACCAAGATAGTCTCCTCTGGGATCTTGGATCTCAAAAGACTGTTGTGAGCGAAGTTCCAGAGATTCGGGCTGAGTATTGAACCTTAGGCGGCAAGTGAAGTACTTCCATAGTCCGCGCTCCGGACTTGAATAGATGGAGCTCGGACAAGGGAACGAATCAACTTTTCAAACAATTGTCCAGACTTGTCAAATATACACAAAGGCCTGTAGGATGACGGCAGCTCTGGATCATCTTTCTGATAAGCACAAGCCAGGCGTTTTTCCAGGGAGTCGGAAACACCCCTTCCATCATGCTGACATTGTACGTTCACAGCAGCACCCCGGGATTCTTCTTCGTGATTCTAAAAAAGAACACTTCATAGGCTGTAATAAAATAATGTATATTTTTACAAGGATATGGGATTACTAAGAACATAGAAGGGTTCAATGGATGTTTTCAGATCCATGCCATTTGAGCATATGTTTCTTCAATTCGTTTCTTCGGTAGGCCTTGTAGGGGCACTGTGGGCAGCTGAACTGAGGATAGACACCGCACTCGTAGTTTAGGTGGCGCGTCAGGTTGCCCTTCCTGTAGTACGTGAGTCCACACCTGGTGCACGCGTGGTAACCTGCGGGCACACCAATAGTCTAGAATGATAAAATATCAGTTAAGGAGTTGTTTATTAGTTTCTACAATTTTTTATGAGGTAAGAATGTTTATTTACAGAATCTTGAAAATTAAAAATTTGCGTAAAATATTAATTACAATGTTCCGGGACATCTTTACCCGAATAAAATACGACATGTATTTTATAAGTTGATTTACCAAATTAATCCATATTTTGTCATGTGTATATTGTAATTAATTTATGTGTATTTAGTATAAATATACTAGTGTATAGTTTATAATAACCGGTATGCCATAAAAACCTCCAACATTTAAAACAGCTGCTATTTTTAGCTATTACTTCACTTGGAGGGATTATTTTTGCCGTGGCCTTTCAGAAACTGAGTGAGGTAGTAATCCACCTCGCGATACGGCCGTTCCACCCACGGCTGGACCTGCTCTATGAGTCGCGAAGTCCATCGGCCTCCGGCGTCGTGCTTCCAGATGTGTTGCCATTTCTAGACGGTACAGAAGCGATCTTCAGATCTTGGAACATCCTTAGCGATCTTGCCTTGTCTCTGATAAATTACCTTCATTTTCCCTGCCAAAAGCTTGACAGGAATGACTCCAGTGACCACCAGGGTGGCAGGGTTGGATACAGACTGATAGGCAGAACACAACTGAACCACAACTTCACGCTGAACCCGGGTGAATCATAACCGGTATATTACCTAGGTGGAGAGCGTCTGTCCACACCTCTTCCCCATATATGAGCGCGGACTGGACTGCGGACATCAAGAGACGTCTTCTGCTCAACCGAGGGCCACCAACATTGGTCTTCAGCCTACTAAGGTATGAGACCATCGTAGAAAACTTATCCGCCGTACGGAAGATCTAATCCCTCCAGCTTAGCTTGTTGTCCATAATGACTCCAAGATACAGTATTTGTTGGCACGCGTTGACTGGACCACTTTCCTCCCCACTCACAACGGGATAACGGTGTTGATTATTTTATTTGTAAGTATCACTATCTCCGTCTTGCTTAGAGCAAGCGAAACACTATGATCCTGGCGTCAACCACCCACATGACCTGGTTCAATTTTAGCTGGACCAGCTCAACGTTGTGTACGGTAAAAAGAGTCTAATCTTCATCAACGTACCCAACCAAGATCTCCTTTGGTATCTTGGATCTCAGAAGGCTGTCGTAAGTGGCGTTCCAGAGATCAGGACCGAGTATTGATCCTTGCGTGGCTTTAGAAGTGGCTTCCATAATCCGCGCTCCTTAACGAGTGTCGTAAATCAGGTGTCTGGAGCGGTGATAGTTTTCGATGGGCCGCAGCAGGTATGATGGAATACGAAATGTTTTACGAAGCGCACCTCAACTCACCTTGCTGAGCTTAAAACATTCCTGAAATCAAGTGTAACAAAAACCACTATTCGGTGGGAGAAATTGCTGTGGCTCATCACGGCTCTCTGGACTTTGGTGATCACGTTGATTGTTGAAGGTCAATTTCTGAAGCCATACTGCCAAGGGAACAGGTATTCCAGGCTTGTCCAATATACATAAAGGTCTTTGGGACGACGACAGCTCTGGATCACCTTGTTGATAAGCCCAAGCCAGGCCTTTTTTCAGAAAGTCGGAAACATCCCTTCCATCAAGCAGACACAGCAGACATTCTCAACAGCATACCGGGATTAATTTTGAAAATCACCTCCAGAGCCTTGCTTGGAATCCTACCCGGGACAGAAGCGTTGTTGCTCTTCAAGGAATGTACAGAGGTCTCCAACTCCTCGCAGCCTTGCAATCCTTCGACTTACGAACTCTATTAGCAGGAATTCTCCTATAGTGGCGGCTTGCTCGGCCCTAAGGCATGTTCTTCTACGTCCACAATTGATGAAAAAATGCGTAATAGAGCCTTTCTTCTTTGATGAAAGAACAATTAATGGAGTTGTGTATCTCGACATATTAATCAATTATTGATTTCCTTAGCTAGATGTACTCGAAAATATTCATCAACTTCATTGGTAACGGACGCTTTGAACGAAAAATTTGGAGAACAATGGATAGGCTGGCAAGGACCTATGCTGTGGCATTCAAGGAGTCCAGACGTGACACCTTGTGATTTTTCTTGTGGGGCTACATCAAAAACATTGTTTATTCAAAAAATTTGCGACCTGAACTATTTAAAAACAGGATTAATGAAGCAATGACAATCATAACTGAAGGAATGTAAGCGAATGTCTGGAGAGAAATTGATTATCGTTTGGTCATTTGTCGAGCGACTAAGGGCGCACATATTGAAATTTATTAATTATGTAAAATAACTGTTTGAGACGAAAAAATAGATGAGTAGACAACATTTGGAAATTCTCTGAGTACACAGGTCTGCTGCGATGGGGATATTCTTATTATTTTTTACACGATGAATTTATAAATGGAAAAAACCTACGCATTTTAATAGATATGTCTGTTACTGACGTCAGATCTCCTATCACATTGCCAAGTTTTATTTCATGAACAGGAGAAACTCGTATATATTAACCGCTCATGGAGGAATACGCCAGGTTTTATGTTTTCAATTATCTAGAACCCAGTTCCCTTTAGTCTTAACTCACTTTTCCCCAGGTTTGAGGGCTGCTCAGTTGGCGCAGTGCTGGTACCAGGTTCCACAACAGCAGGTTGTGTCTGTGCTCCAGCCTCATCAGTATCCACATCCAGGTCCATAGCCGCAGGTTCGTCACCTGTGTTGCCTATAAGGATTTGCTTCCTAAGCGATGGACAAGATTTTAACATGTGATAATCCCTGTAGCTAGCGCTGGACAAACTCTTGCCACATTGGGAACATGGATACTCTGAAATTTGAAGCAAATGATTATGTTATAGATAAGATTATATTGTAGGAGCAATATGAATATCTTTATAAATACTACAAAAAATTAAATAATCAGAGCAGTATTATAACCAAAACATTCGCTAGAAGATTCAATGACTGAAATAATGTTTTAAAACGTAAAAATAGCTCGACAAAATTTACATCCTAATATGTTAATCTATGAATTAAATATAGGCGTTTTGTTTTTATGGATCAGGATGATTCAGAGGGAAATAAGTATAGAAAGGGTTCAACCAGCGAAAATTATGAAAAATTGATTGAAACATATGTTTGAAAATATTTTTTGGTCATTAATAAAACTGTCAAATAAGGAGAATTTTATGTAAGATGAACTGAAAAATTGAATAAAACCGGTCATTTTACTAAATTTCACTTTTTACTTAATACTTGTTTTTTTCAAAACCAACTCGACTTACAGTTCCGGGACCATATTTTAGTTCATTTTACGTAAAATGTACTACATTTTACACTCTAAGTAACGCCCGAAAACCCGGAGTGGTCTCATTTTAATGAAGGTACTGAAATCTTTCGCTAATCGTAGCTTGCCAACGAAGCATTTCCGAACCTATGTTTATATAAACCTTTTTCATCATTTTCGTTAGTAGAACACGTCCTTCAAATCTTTCCGTTTCTTCCTGAATCGCCCTGTATTTAGTAAAATAGTAGTTTTGTAAAAATACATAACACTTTATTGTTATTAATATTTCTCCTATTTAAAAATTTTAATATAAATACGTCCATACTTTGGTGACTGGATTTGAGTTAACTACAAAAAACAAGGGTCATATTCATTGAAAATTAAATTAAAATTCAAACTACTGTACTACATAACACAAATTTACCTGGACAATTGTGAACAATCTTTTTATGCTCCTTGAGGCTACCTTTATTTGAAAAACGTCTTCCACATTTCTTACACTCTAATAAAATGGGGATTTCTTTGTGATACAATTGTATATGTCGTTTAGAGTTGTCTTGTCTTGTAAATACCTTTTGGCAATGTTCACACTTGAATGCATTCTTTTTTAATATGAACTGAAACGATAATATATCATTAGGATTTTTATATGTATGAATAAAATTAGTTTTTATCCCTACTAACCGCACACAGCCACTCTAGCACTCGTGCTTTCATCACCAACATCTGACGCTGGACCAGGGTTGTGTATTCATGCGTACAGAAAGTTAAATGGTTACAATCTAAATCTTAACATAATACTCCAAACAAAGCATTTTTTTATTGACATAAAATGCATGCTTCCATCTTAAATTCACGTTGGACACAACTAATATTTTGTTATGAATTTAAACGGCTGGAAAATTGTGAAATAGATGAGTATACGTTTTCATTTTCATTTTTTTTCAAATTGAATGGTTTGCCCCAGTTTTAGTCTTCTGTAATCGTTGAATGTGCTTGCTGATCATCTCTTTGGTCAGCGCAGAGAGGAAGCGCTTAAAAATTGTCACCAACCATCCTCTCATATGTGGATGCTATCACCTCACCAAATCGAGCCACGGTCTTTTCTAGTTAAACACTACTGTACAGGATATTAGGTTGTATCCCCGATACATAGCACGCTGTTTGTGATGAATGACCTCTAAGGGTCGTGTTCATTATGAGCCTGGCTTTATCTGGCGATATTTAGTGGATACTATGTTTATCGCTATGTTCAGCTTATATGTGATTTTATCGAAGTATGATTTTAATTTATGTGAAAATCTATTATATATATATATATATATTCCATTTTATTTTTAGGAAAATAAATAACAAAAATATAATATCTGAACTAATAGAAAAAAGAAGGACATATCCACTACGATGACAGAATCTCTCTCTCTCTCTTGACATCCGCAAATATCTATAAAATAATATTGTCAGCTGTTATTTACTGTGTTTTATGCATATGTATTTATGTATGTTTTGTTATAATCATATGTATTATTATGTATGTATTAATTATATGTACGTGTTATTAGCAGCACAGGTGTTGATCAGTATAGTGTGAGTGACAGTCCGGCCATGGGTCAGGTCCGCTCATACCCTGGTCTTATACCCCTTGTACAATAAAAGACTGGTAAGACCTTGGAAATAAATAAAAGACCTTGAAATAAAGACTGGTAAAAATTCAACCCCCCTCCTTGCTACCACAAGATGTGTTTGACAATGATTTATTATCTAAACTCTAGGAAGTGGAGTATTGGTGATCCGTCAGACCAAAATTTGAAACGGTGACGTAATTTAGTTCTAAGGACAGCTGTTTAGAGGGCCATAAAACATTTCCTTTAGACATATCCATGATAAACCCTATTTCCCACAGGGAAGTAAATACAATAATTTTTACCTTGGTTTTTAATACTTTACGTTGTTTTGATTCAGGAAACATAAAGGAAATAATCAATATTTTTGATTGTAGAGGATATATTCATTGCCAATTCGGACATTTGGTAACTGTTTTCCTGAATTTTAATCAAGTGAACCTACGCAAATATTTTTGATTCAGGAATAAAAAGCATTTGATTTGATTTGAACCTGAGACCTAGGAAGCCAAAGTCCTAACCTAAACCAGTGCTCTTTATGATGCTTTGAGTTTTAAGCTTATTCTTATTATCTTGTCATAAATTTATTATTTACTAAAACAAGTAGCAAATAAATTTATTCTCCCAATCTTTGATCATTGTTACCACTACGTTCACTCTTTTCTATAAAGCTTAAATGATGACCATTACAATGTAATAATGCGTACATATTTGTACGTGTATATTAACAGTATATTTTATAAACATCATTTTATGTTGTATCAGATTTCACTCACCACGTTCAGTATGAGAAAGACCTGCCTGGGTTTTTATGCTAGAAATGTCTACTTTCAATGTTACTTACAGCAGCAACCCTCCATACTCTTTCCCAGGTTAATCTTATGGACAATAATAGTTAAATAACTCAAAATTATCGACAGATACTGGCAAGTAAAACTGTTTATTTTGTACAGTATTTATTTACTTTATAATTTTAAATTGACTATGCATACAGAAGGCATTGAATAGCAAATCACATGGCGAATGAAAAGTAAACCAACAGCTGTAGCTTTAGAAAACAAATGTTTTGATTGTAGAAAAGCTGTAAAGAAACCTATTCCCCATAGTGTTAACATTAGAAATTGGAAACGCATAAAATGGAAACTTATAAAGGTTTTTCACTAAAACCTTCTCGGACACATATAGAGCAACTTCCTAAAATGTCATAGCGATCGAAGAGTAGTTTGGCAACGCATAAAGGACATACAAACATACGTTCATTTTGATATATAGAGATTGTTGTCTAATTAATTTGTATCAACTTAATATTTAAAACAAAAACGATTCTAGAAAAAATGTTCTAGACCTATCAGACCCTTGTGTAAAGCTTTATCACTAGCAAGCTGTCAAGACCGTCCAACGTAACGCAATGTTGTTATTACATATGATCACAGAATATAAACCTCAAATTTTAAACAAATAAATATAAAGAACATTATGATCCCAACAATTATTTAATATTAAGTAATAATAAAATAAATTAGATTAAATTGGAAACTGTGTATCATAATTAAAACTTGTTACAAGTTAAGTTGGAATTTTAATGGGTTTTAGTAGAGTCCAGCTCTGTTTTCGTATGGGTCTTTAATTGGTATTTTCCAATGTACATTTATTGATTTCACGTGTGCGGTAAGTTTGAACTAAACTATCTTAGTTTTAAGGTCGGGTTAAATTAAAAATTTGTGAGTTTTGGTTATTTCAAGACATAATTTTTCAAAAATTGATTTTCTGGCACATAAAATCCTCATCATAAAGCTAGGTTACTATCATAAAATAGATTTTTCTACAATTAAAAAAATACATTATTATTGTTAAGCTTACATCTGACGGTGCAGTTGAGTCAAAGTCGCTCTCTAGCTCTCTTGGACACAGTTCATCGATGTATGGAATATCGGGCTGGAAGTAAAAATATTATCATCAGGCAGTATTTAAAAACAAATTATGACACGTCTTAGGAAAAAAAGCATAATCTTTTAATATTTCGAATTGATATTATGAATGTTATAAATGTTTCATGGAACTATTATGTTATTCAAAAAATTAAATTCGGATGTCGAATGGGATTTTAGGGAATATAGCTAATCTTTACTAATTTTTATATCCAAGCATCTTGCAAATATTTTTGCAGAGGCGACCCCTATTCATCCCAAAAGAATGTCTCGAAACGACAAAAAATATAACTTTACAGCGAAGTTTTTCTTCAATGAATGTTGTGGCACATAACAGTATTTTTAACGTCTCATTTTAACGTTTGAAAAACTAATCGTCCTATTGTGTCCACTTACAAGAAAATGAGAATTCCCTTTACAATTTATCTTCCATAAGGATATGAATTGATAGAAAAAGTAATCTTTTCTTAAGTCCTAAATTTTTATATCAAGCGTCTTGTAAATCTTTTGAAGATGAGGCCCCTGATTCCACACGATCTAAGAGAGAGTCTCGCAAAAATTAAAAAAATATAACTTTAAAGCAAATTTTCTTTTCGCTTCAAAATTTGCAATTTTTCGTAGCAGTAACAATTTACTTAATAGATTAATCTAAACGATTATAAACTGAATGGGAATTACAGTTATAAAATAAACCTTACGGCTTATAGAGTTGAGTTTCAAACTTGAAATATATCCCTTACGCATTTTCGTTACTAATATGAGGCAAATATGACTTGAAAATGAATATTTAAAAATTTTTGCCTCTTTTATAACACTCGTATGAATTTATATTCCTTAACTGAACCTAACCTCAACAACTTTATACTTGTCGTTGAGGCTGGTAACAACTATAACTTACCTCACAGGTGATTACAGTTACGTCGTCCGTCAGTTCTGGTGGAGTCTGAAATAAAACTATTTATTAATATAACTCTGCTGAATCTGAAACCTCGTAAAATGAACCAATCATGACTCAAATATTAAACAAATAAATATAAAGAAGAAGAAATTATCAACAATTATTTAATATTCATTTACAATTAAATAAAGTTAGAAATAGATGTACCATGATTAAAATCGATAAACATTAAGATAGAATTTTATTGGGTTTTAGTGGAGTTCCACTTTGTTCCAGTATGAGCTCGTTTATTGCCATTATCTAACGTACATGTATTGATTTCACGTATGCGGTGAGCTTGAATAAACTATCTTAGTTTTAAGGTTGGGTTAAATTTTTATATTCTTGAATTTTTGTCATTTCAAGTCATAGTTTTCACAAAAATCCGTTTTCTGGCACTTAAATTTCACATGACTAGTCTAGGCTACTATCATAAAATACATACAAATTACATTATATTGTTAAGCATTTTGTTGTACATTCTGGAGTTAAATATTTATCTATTTATTTATTTTTATTTACGTTGTATAATCAATTATACAATCTAGCTAGACCATCGTACAGTAAAATTATGTATAAAATACACTATTATTGTTAAGCTTACCTCTAATACCGGTGCAGTTATGTCGAAGTCGCTCTCTAGCTCTCTTGAACAAAGTTCATCGATGTATGGAACGTCGGGCTGGAAGTAAAAATATAATCATCAGGAGGATTATAATACTGTAGTTATAAATTCAACATGAAACTAATGTTTTTACGTTATATCTTGTGTTTACAAACAAATTATTATATCTACATACGTCTTAGAGGATATAAGAATAATCTTCTAATATTTAGAATTTATATATTAAGTAAAATAAATGTTCAATGCAAGTAGTATTTTCTTAAGAAAGTTATGTTTGGATGTCATACGGTATTTTAGGAAATGTAACCAATATTTCCTTGAGAACTAATTTTTATATCAAACATCTTGTAAATCATTAGCAGAAGTGACCCCTACTTATCCCAAAAGAATGTCTCGAAAAAAAATAAAATATAACCTTACAGCGAAGATTTTCTTCAATGAATGTTGTGGCACAGTAAAAGTTTACATAATAGGTTAATTTAAATTATAAGTAACTGGATATGGATTGCAATTGAAAAATAAAAACCAAGCCTATATAGAGGGGAGTTTCAAACTAGTAAAATACACCTTAAATCTTTTGGCCTGTGACATGTTGAAAATACGGCCTAAAAATGTAAAATATTTAAAAAATAATGGCATCTCTTTAAAAACACTCCTATGTATATATATTTTTTACCATAACCGTATTTTATACCGAACTTATAACATATCCCTTACATATGTCATTGGTATGTTGCAAAATATGACTTGAAAATAAATATTTAAAAAATGGTGTCTCTTTTATAACACTCGTATGAATTTATATTCCTTAACTGAACCTAACCTCAACCAACTAATACTTGACGCTGAGGCTGGTAACAACTACAACCTACCTCACAGATGATTTCAGTTACGTCGTCCGTCAGTTCTGGTGGAGTCTGAAATAAAACTATTTATTAATATAACTCTGCTGAATCTAACTAGGGTATTATAAATATAATTCATATTTTAAATAAATGTGATACACGTGTATTAACTGCGGTGACGGAAATAGCTCAAACTGCAGAGGCTGTAACTATTTTCAAGACATTAAACAGAAGATGAGATTAAAAGTAACTCATATTAGACCCCTGGTCTCCAGATAGCCAACATCAATGAATCTCATGGACTATGCTGCAACGGCACAGCCTAATTGCATGCCATCATCAAAGGTAAACTCCAGAACATAGATTCCTCGTGATTGTAATATATATATGGCTGACTAGCTCTTCAATGTACCCATTCTTCGCACCCATTCTTCCCATTCCCCATTCTTCCCCAAGTAACCATTCTTCGCACGGGTAAAAGAGTATGGTCCCTTATGAGCTCGTTTATTGGCATTCTCCAACGTACATGTATTGATTTCACGTATGCGGTGAGCTTGAATAAACTATCTTAGTTTTAAAGTTGGGTTAATTTTCAACATTTTTGAATTTCGGTTATTTCAAGACATGGTTTTTCTCAAAAATCCGTTTTCTGGCACCTAAATCCCACATGACTAGTCTAGGCTACTATCATAAAATACATACAAATTACATTATATTGTTAAGCATCATTTTTTATAAATATGTATTTGTACATTCTGGAGTTAAAGATTTATCTATTTATTTACTATTATTTACGTTGTATAATCAATTGTACAATCTAGCTAGACCATCGTACAGTAAAATTATGTATAAAATACACTATTATTGTTAAGCTTACCTCTGACGGTGCAGTTATGTCAAAGTCACTCTCTAGCTCTCTTGAACACAATTCATCGATGTATGGAACGTCGGGCTGGAAGTAAAAATATAATCATCAGGAGGATTATAATAATCATAAATTCAACATGAAACTAATGTTTTTACGCTTGGAAATTTCAATGAAAACTGTATTTATGAAGAAATTTACATTCTACCTATTGTACATAAAAACTAGTTTAAAGTTTCCACAATCGATTCCATACCAAAGGATCAGCTCATTTGTAGAATTCATAAAATAGTCCATGTACTTCTTATTTTACCTTTGTCTGATGAGCCAACGGTGACAGTTGGTACACTGGAATCACTCTGGAATCTCCATGTTAACTTTTCGAAAAAGGCTTCAGACACCGTAAGCATTGTGAGACTTCATCTTCTTTATCATCATCGACATATTGCCTTGATTTCCTCTTGTATTTCAGGAGTTTCAGTTGATTTATTTGATTTCATTGCAGCTTCGTCTCCAAAATAAACTTCTTTAGTATGTATTTTCATTTTCATTTCCAACGCTTTTGACTTATTTTCTATTGCACGCATTTGTTCTTCCTTTAGAGCTTTTTTACTGGGGACATCTGTGACTATGTCAGAAATTCCACTTAACCCGCACGGTCAACTTGCCCCGTCGTCATGTTTAAAATATCCGTTAATAAATTCTATCCGTTACCAAAGCCAATGAAACAATTAAGATTGTATCCCATATAAAATAATCCACAAACTACGACCTTTAATTACATTAATCACCTTTTGTGCCTGAAGAATGCTGAAGCTATATAATACACTTTTAGCAGACAAGTATAATTTTACTTTAACACCCACAAAAACGATTAATCACTAACTTGTGTCCAAAGCCTATCCAAAGGAAATGTTCTGTGAAGGAAGGGAAACAGTGTTACCAACCCGCTTATTCGCTCATATCAAAATCTAGAGACTATTGTATTAACTGAATTGACTTATGGGCCATCCTGCCCATATGATCAACGTGACTCGGTCTTCCCTACTATTTTTATTTTTATATTCTAACAGTAGATTTAACAAAAATCATTCTATGGTTCTGTATATAAATATGACTCACCGTAATCAGTGAATTGGAAGGACCTTCCTCGGTGTGAGAACAACCTACGTTGATCCCAATCAACGGATATGTAAAGGGACATGCTTGAGTGTGGGAAGGACATGTCTGAAATAGTGGAAACATTTTTATAAATCAAATAAAAATAATTATATAGGAAATAACTTTTTTCATACTAAAACACACATATTTGTAATTTACATACGAGTATTTAAGAGGTAAAAAGACATACCTCAAAAAATAAACTTATTTGCTGTAAGGATCTACCAATGTACATGATTACAGGCAATATGCTCTTTAAAATTTTAAGATAAATAGACAAATGACCAATCCTAGTATATGCACTATGATTAGTTTGATTTGTGTTTGTTAGCTACCAGTTAAATTTGTTGCCAACACACTTATTTAGTGACATGACCTATATTAAAGATGAGGGTAAATATGACACTATTATAATGCTTGAATACTCTAAGTCTTATGACTAAATGAACCGTGAGATAATTATATCAAAAATGAACTACTATCGATTGAATTAAGATAGTATTCATTGGATAAGGTATAAGGCTCCGAGCTGCTGGTGACACATTTGGAGATGCCCCCGCCTTTTGAAAGCTAAGACATTCCACAAAAAAAGAGTCATGATAGGGCCCTTTCTGTTCAATTTTCACATATATTATTATCACCTTTCTGTAATAAGGGCTACCCATGAAGCTGTTGTAAGCGAAGTTTGAATGGGAAATAACTGTAAGATTTCCTTCCTCCTTAGTTGAGATAAATCCAGCCTTTCATCAAGTTTTTTTAGAGAACCGGCAGACTATGTCGAAGGGTCCTACAGAAGCTTTATTGGGACTGAGACCATTGGAGTCTCAACGTCAATGGAGTGTTGTGGTATGATAGCATAGCTAGATATAGGTCCTCTTTGTTTTTCCTCAACACGCTTTTAGCAATTTTGACAGCGCCTTCAGCTGATCCATTGATATGGTGGAACCCCAGACTACTAGTTGTCAATTTGAAGTTGTAGCTCATGGAAATTTATTTGAATTCCACGTTTTCCAGGCATGTCTCAGCGATGTACATTGGGTCCTACAGTCAAATCGTAATTCGTATGGTATTCTATGACGAGAAAATACTAATTTGTATTTTTAACTATTTCAGAAGTTGACAGGGTTTGTAGCGAAGTCATCTCGAAATGTCTAGAGAAGCAATCAGTAATGTCTGTAATCTGTACAGGTTTGGTAATAGTTTATAACTTTTCAATGTCTGTGCAAATACGAGTCCACCACATGCTATAGCTTATTGCGTTTTACATTTCTATGTACATATTTTTACCAAATTTATTTGCGTTGCAAGGCAAATACCCCCGTCGCAGCAGACCTGCGTACTCAGCGAATTTCCAAATCAATAATTTAATATATGACAAGTTTTAAGTTTAAGTTTAAGTTTTACGAGATATTAAAAAATCTAAACACAGTACGTTGTATTGTGGGGCTCCAATGCTAATCTTATGGAGGATAAGGAAAAATTTATATTTCCCTTACTAACTAATATTTTTGGATAAAACTTGATATTTAGCTTCATGTGGTTGAGATCTATCCATTTATGCTTAAAAATCATAGTTTATGTGTTTATCATGGCAGCAAACCTGCATACTCTTTTCCCATATTAATCATATAGGGAATAGGCAAACTCCTTTATTTATGGACAGATGTTGATGAAAGTTGGTGTAAATGTTAAGATAAAAATTATTCATGGTAGAAATGACTTCTTTCAGTGTTCCTCACAGCAGCTAACCTGCACACTCTTTCCTATGTTAATCTTATGGATAATAGGCAAATAATTCTCATGTTTATGGACATATTTTTATAAAACTTGTCATATATTAAATTATTGATTTGGAAATTCGTTGAGTACGCAGGTCTGCTGCGACGAGGGTATCGTTATTACTTATCCTGTTACCATTTCTGTGAGTAATGATTCTTCATTTATCCAGAGTAAACAATGTTAAAATATTATTATTGTTTTCATAAAAGTATCTCGACCCATACTTATGTATTGAAACTTCAAAAGTAAATAGACTTATACAAAGCTAAAAAACACTTAAACACGCACCTTTTCCACTTGACTCCTCTTGTTGAGTTGATCTATAGTCTGTAAACAAATAAAATGTGTTGTCTGATAGTTGACTATATTTAAAGCAGTTGAATACTA
Organism: Nephotettix cincticeps; assembly: GCA_023375725.1. NCBI lineage: Eukaryota > Metazoa > Arthropoda > Insecta > Hemiptera > Cicadellidae > Nephotettix > Nephotettix cincticeps. The sequence continues at coordinate 54,436,269 of CM041790.1, forward strand.
ACGTTTGATAAATTGAGTTAAACTTCATTTTGCATACGTTTCTTTCAAATATATTGTTCCTGGTTTTGTTACTGTAGGTGGAAAGATCGAAACTTAAGGAGAACACAATATCTGATCTGACTTAGATCTCTACCTGGCAGCCATATCTGTGTCTATTGGGTGAACCTTACAATAATTGAATATTCTATCCGTCTTTATCAACATCTGTAATCTATCCTAGTACTTTTGTTAGGATTTAGAACTGTTATTTGGATTATCTTTAATTTTATAAAATAAACAGCTTTGATAATATAAAACATGAGTATAATTTTTCCTATCATTAAATTAAATTGAGATGTTGAATTAGTCCGTATACTGTATTAAACACTTCAGTTATGATACTTACGTCGTGTATTATTTTTCTTCTTCCTTCCATTTTGAATGTATAAACTTACATGCCTGCAAAATAAGCATTAAATAATGATTATTTTATAATTTTTGCTTTAATTACAAATTTAGAGTCTTCGCCAGTTGTGGTAGATTTAGTTTTTTTTTCATTTATCAAATATAGTGTTGGCTGCCCGAGCGCCAAGCCTCCGGTCATGTGACGGAAGCCAGATCAATCTTTTGAAAATAGTCGTTTACCCTCTCCTTTTGACGACCAACTTTCAGGCAAAAGGTTTGAGATATTCTTTAATAATTAAATACTACCACAATGATCAGCTAAGTAATGTTTTAGGGGGAAGGCTAGGGCTATTGTAGGACTAGGGTTCAGCCTTATTTAACTCATAAAATGTAGGCTTTCACTCGATAAATTATCTTTTGTTGCCAAATTTTACCCAGGTGTGCGTTGTGTGAACATGGCGGGATATTTGCAAAGTAGAATTTTTAACCAATAACCGTAACGCATAGTGGAAATAGTTTAATTCGTGCCATGTAATTCCTAAATGAATGGGAATTTTGTTAAGCAGATGTGCTGCTTTGAGGATATTTGTAATTCATAATAATATTTATTCTCTATCTTCTTAATATATAAAATTCAAAGCCCTCACTCACTCACTCATCACTAATTCTGCCACTTCCCGATTACCTAGGAGGCTGAAATTTGGTATACTGGTTCTTAAGCCCTAAAATAGGAAAGTCTGATAGTTTTTGTAACGATTTTCCCATAAATCTCTACCCTATACGCCTTCAAAACTCCCATGTTAATCTTTTGGGGAAATACTTTTGTTTTGGATTCCAACATATGTTGTCTTAACTTTTAAGATATTAAAAGCAGCTGTTTTTATTTGAACCATTGAGCAAGCCAAAGAAGCGAGCATTAAATAGTACTTAATGGTATCCAATTACTGTATAAATAGAATTTTTCTCAGTACAAATTTTAAGGGATTATGTTTTATGATTAAAAATCAAATGTTTAATTGTTGGCCAAGTTAAAAATAAATGTTTATACATATTGTTTATTATAATAATCAGCAGTTGTATATTTTTTTATATTTTCCTTTTGATATCTGAAATGTATCAAAGGTTAAATCTAATAAATCTGTTTTGTACATCGCTGCAAGGCGCGACGGGAAACACTAGTTAAATATAAAGGTTACTTTATTTATACGTTACATTCCATTTCTCAATGTTTAAACTGTTGTGAAATTGTTTACACACAGTACTTTATACTATAAACTGAAATGGCAAACTAATTAGGTAGGTATTTTAAGCCAAATATGAATAGACGTATTATGTGCAGACGTAGGACCCTACCAAATATTACTTTTAATGTCAGTGTTTATTCAGTATATCAACAATGGACGTAAGTAACAAACCATTTTAATAATGGTTTAATTTTATTTTTACCTTGCAACGCAAAGAAAAATTATAAAAATATGTACATAGAAACGCAAAACGCAATAAGCTATAGCATGTGGTGGACTGGTATTAGCACAGACATTGAAAAGTTGTAAACTATTACCAAACCTGTGCAGAGTTTAAATCACAACACGATGAGTCACTTGTCCTATCAGATTTACCTAAGCGTCCGTGGGAGAAAGCATGCATAAATGTATTCAAGTTGGATGTATCCTGGTTTGTAGACATTACAGATTGCTTCTCCAGACACTTCGAGATGACTTCTCTACAAACCCTGTCAACTTCTGAAATAGTTGAAAATGCAAATGAGTATTTTCTCGTCATAGAATACCATACGAATTACGATTTGACTGTAGGACCCAATGTACATCCCTGAGACATGCCTGGAAAACGTGGAATTCAAATAAATTTCCATGAGCTACAACTTCAAATTGACAACTAGTAGTCCGGGGTTCCACCATATCAATGGATCAGCTGAAGCCGCTGTCAAAATTGCTAAAAGCGTGTTGAGGAAAAACAAAGAGGACCTATATCTAGCTATGCTATCATACCACAACACTCCATTGACGTTGAGACTCCAATGGTCTCAGTCCCAATAAAGCTTCTGTAGGACCGTTCGAGATAATCTGCCGGTTCTCTAAAAAGAACTTGATGAAAGGCTGGATTTATCTCAGGAGGAAGGAAGAAGTGTATAGGGCTTCGTACAAGAAAAAACATGATAGCCATTATGAGACTATGAACTTGCTTCCAATAAACGTAGGGCAGCAAGTATGTATCAAAGATCACAAACGTCCAGGAGAGATTATTTGTCTAGCTAAGGAGCCTTGATCTTTTTGGGTTAAAACAAATAAAAAACAGGTCCTAATAAACAGATTCTATTTATTCCCTTATAGATAACCACCTTGCCCTCAAACAATAACTCCTGCACCTCCATTTAATCTAACGTCCACAAACAACTCCAATAGGCGAACAATAACTCCTCCACTTCCACTTATATCTAACGTGCACAAACAATTCTAACAGTCATAACAACTCTAACAGACAAGCAATACAGCACACAGCACTTTTTAATCATTGTTCATTTTATGTGTCAATTTGAGCCATATTTTATATTTATAATGACGAGTCCATAATAGGTAGAACGGTCGTTCAGGAACACTTGATTCCGTTCAGGCAAAACATGTAGTGTACAAACCTATACGTGAACTATGATAAGACCAAGTTGATAGGTTAACCGTTCGGTTCTAATATAATGGATTTTAGTAGAACTTTTAATGCAACTTTACAGTGCGTTTCCAAATAATCCGAACAGTTGAACAGTTGAAGTTGGTCGTCAGTGGATCTACGAAGCCCCGGATGGTTGGGATCCTGGTGGAGTTTCGGATCATTTCGTTTCTGACGAACCACGGTGAGTTTGTGGCTCGTCTGAGGCACTGAACCGTGAGGAGGTGCTTCCGAGAGGTACTGGAGACGAGGTGATACCAGACTGGTGCCGCGTAGGTCAGGACTGGGCGAAGGAATGCAATGTAAAGATGAATCTTGTCGAGAAGAACGCCCAGATACTTAACCGTTGTCTTCCACCCTATCCTTCCAGGTCTTCCATCCAGGTGTAGAAAGGTTCCCTCATGCTGCTGTCTTAACCGAGTGAAGCTTATGGCGTCACTTGGTAAGCTGGAGGATATTTGACATCCTCCACGACTGGAGGATGTCAAGCTGTCTTTGTACGTAGATGCAGGGCAAGTGGGAGGTCCTTCGAGCGGGCGGTGAACATCGCATCGTCAGCGAACAGAAACAGTTGTATTTTCGGCACTACGTAGATGTCATTCGTGTGCCAGAGGTAGAGTATCGGGCCGAGTAGCGAGCCCTGTGGTACACCAGCCAAGATGGGGCGAGGCGTGGATCGAGCCTGGCCAACACAGACTGAGACTTGCGGAACTTCCAGATCCAGCCTGGGAGTGGAGAGGTCACCAGTTTGCAGTCCAGTTTGGTCTGGCCTTCATGCCAGACTCTACCAAAGGCCTTGCTGACATCTATCAACACAGACGTGGCCTGGTGCTTCCGTTCCAGGGCCCCGGAAATATTGTTCAGGACTCGACGCAGTTGGAGGGTGGTGGAGTGCCCTCTCCTGAAGTCGAACTGGTCCGTGCTGATGGCCAGGAAGAATTCTTCAGGGAACCGGTCAAGGACGATTCTCTCCAGTATCTTACCAAGAACATGCAGTAGAGATATGGGGCTGTGGTTGTCAGGGAATCCCCTCTTCCCTTGCTGGGTTGACGCTTCCATCAAAACTTTTCTAAATACTTGATTTTAATTTACCAACAAATATTTCGATTGTTTTTTCGAAGTATTTTGATTGAAAACTTACTCAAATTTCCGCTTTAAACGGTGTGTATATATTAGCTTGAGTAATATTTTCTATCGCCTTCTAGAAGTAATTTACTGAGCATTGATAACAATAATAGCTGAACCTAAAAATGTAAAAAGTAATCTTTTAAATCTTTGCGACACTCTTTTTTCCAAGATTATTAAGGTTATTTCTTAATACCAATGTAGATTTTGTCTTAGAAAATAATGTGTTCTCAGAGAAACAAGATGTAGGATTTTAAGAATGGACTTTGAACTGGCCGAGTAACTACGCTCACATTATCAGTGATAAAAGGACAGTCTAAGCATCTAACAGAACTTGTGGTGTTTGTGGGTGAGTGAGGTTCTATTGTCCAAGACCTCTACCAGCGCTGACTAATTATAAAAAAGTTTTACGTCTTCTGCCTTCATGAGAAATACTACTCCAGTTAACATGCAAAGAGTGTGCTGCTGTGTGAGGAACTGTTGGTCTTCCTAAATAATTTTTATTGGAACACATACAACTCTTCATAACATCTGTCCAATTAAAGAGTGCTATATAGAATGGGAAAGAGTATGAGGTTTGTCATCCTCTATATTTTTGATTGGTAGATCTTCCACATGACTAAATATCAAGTTTTATCCAAAAATATTCATTATTGGGAAATATTAATTTTTCATTATTTATTACACAATACAATATTTTTAATTTTAAATATTGATTAGTTGAGAAAACTTACTCATTTTGTTTTTTAAGCTGATTATTGATAAATATAAATTAGAAATATTTAAAAATACATGTGAAAAAGAAAAATTTGTAAAAATAATTATCTTAGGTTATTTTTTAAAGTAGATTTTTAGAAATAAATGTCTTTGAGAAACAATATTCAGAAAAATGTAATTTTTAAAGAATTAATTTTAAACGCTAATTAAGTGATAAAAAGACAGTTTTTTCCAGAATCTACAGTACGTGTTTTTTGTTTTTGATGTAAAATTTTAAATCTTAATAAAACGTTATAAAATCTTAGCTCTATTTAAGATGTTATTATTATTTACCACTTACGAGTATAATAACTGAAGTTTCAATACTCTAACTGGATAATCCCTAAAAGAGAATTCCTAAATATACAGTTAAGTAATGGAAGTAATTAGAAGGGGTACCATAGAAGTTTGGGATTTTAGATGTAAAATGCTTGATTTTAAACTAAAAGACCTTTTGCTTGTTATAATATAAACTCATATTATTTATTCATAAATAAATTATATATTTTTTAAATGTACCGAATAAAATGCGGAATATTTGAATTAAAAACACATTACCTTAAACAAAGCTTATTTCAACTCCAACACTATAAGAATTTTCATTCTTTAGGTAAATATTTTACATATTGATTTAATACCTATCCGAGTGAATAAAAGAGATAAAGTACCACTTTGAATTTTTCTTGATCATCTTGTCATGTTTTCCTCTACCTACGTAACCTAATTATTTGACAGTTTGGTACTGTTTACAAAAGTATGCACACATTATATAACTTAAAAGATAAAGTCATATGGTGGGGGCAATCAGAATATTTTTTTGCTTTTTATGCATTTAACAAAGAGTAAGTTAGTATTACCAAAACGAGTATTCACGTTTGAAACAATAGCATATGGAAAACGTGTTTTCTGGAAAACTAATCTATGGATCATTATAATCTCCTAATAACTGTTTCACCTTATTTAAATACATCGTTTATTTAAGTAACAAAAAAAATATGAGCTCTCCATTTCTCTAAATATAACAAAACAAAAAAGTTGTATCTGCTGTACAAATAGTTTATTCTTCAAGAGATTTAAAAAACACTATGCTATTCGCCACAAAAATACCAACACAATAATATTACAGCACCAAAAGGAAATTAAAACCACCCCACCAAGCTACTGTCGGGGGATCAAGTTCAAAATATTTGTAGATTAGAAGAATTGTTTTTAATATCTTTCCAAATGTACAACACTAAAACACATATTGAACTTGTATTCTAATAAGGAGTTAATAAATTAATACAACCAATTTAATTATGAATAGAATTTGATACAATTTGGTATTTATCCCAAAGATAAACTTAATTCTCTGGATCACGCAGGTTTGCTAGTACGGGGTATTTTTAATTTAAATACACTATGATCAAATCTTTTTGTAACCTTTCACATACGCAAGAACCACGTAATTTTTTTAACGGTTCATTATTGAGCAAATTCTTTTCCTATGATCTTTCTAGAATGTGCTTTCGTAGTATAACGTACAAAGCTAAACTTCTGTTTACATCATGGAATTATACAACTGGCTCACTTACTTTTACGTGGGATATAGGTTATGTATGCAACAAACACAAGTACAAGGGAACAAATATGAAAAATTGAAAACTAGTGTTAAAAATTGTTTGTTTAATCAAAATTACGTTGATGCGTTTAATCAAAAGGTACGGGGTTTTATTATCTGTAATGATAAGTATATCAATTGTTTTATAATAGAATACAAGTGAATCTGATTCTTTGAAGCCACTTACATAAAAAAATTTCCGTCTCGTTCCACAAGGAAAATGACAACTTTGAATAACTTATCATCTTATTCTGTTTTACATTTCTGTAATTAATTATAATTTATTGTATAAGGAAAACACGAAACCTGAATATTTATTAAGATAATTGCTTTACTTGCACATCTTTCATTAAATCACTTGTTGGCAGTGTCCTAAGATACTATAAATAACATTTTTGAGAATAGTTTTAATATTCTAAACATAGTTCAACGTTTGCGGACACAAATGTTTTGAATTGAATTTACGAGAAACTATGAAAAAGGTTTAACATGCTATCTGATTGTGCCTCATGTTACACTTCTTAAAAATTGTTTCTTAAAACCCGGAAATGTTTTAAGAAGAAATATTCTTTACTAAAATATTCCTTAACCGAGAAAATCCTGAATGATAAGTCACTGCCACCGGAGCTTTTACTGGTAGATTTAAGCGAAACATACTCAAGTCCTAGACTAATAGATGCACCATCGCTTCTGTTTCCACAATCAGTGCAACATCCCATCTCAAGACCCAAAATGATAATCAAATCGTTGGAGCAGTTAAATCTCTAACTACGGAACCTCGCTGTCTTTAATTTACCGGACAAATCCTCAACCTATGGTGATGGGCAGTTGAGGTTAAAAAATAATCGAAGGGATTACTTAACCTCCTAAAACACTAAAACTCTTCTTAAGGTTATTGTTGTTAAATCAGACACTCGTTTAATTATGAATCAAATAAATAATACTTTAATCCTACATAAAAATCAAATCAAATTTTTTTATCACCTTAACCATGTTAGACAGTTCAAACAACAAAATTCTCTTTAGAATAAAAACAAAGACAATAAACAGTAGTAATAATCAGCTGATCTCACATACACACACCCCCATGGGGTCGACACCAACTCGGCGCATGTCCCTGATGTGGTGCATGCCTTCAACCTCCACGCTGATCTGGGTAAGCTGCCTTGTCACCTCGCCGTGTTTCCTGGCAGTTGTGCAGAGAGAGGTTTTGGCGTACAAATACTAATTTACTTGAAGGAAACTCAGAACCTGGTTGCTCCTAACTTATTACAGGCTCACCCTTGCATCTCCATTTGTAGCGGTAACCTCGAGAGCTTGGTGCCGACTCTTTATACGTTTGGGAGTTAAATTGTACAAATAAACAATTTCTTGTACACTTACATTTGTTCTTGCTCCCATTATTTTATAGTTCTATGGTCTCTATGTTATATATAGTCTCTATGGTTTCTCTCAACAATTTTATTCCCGTTTCTACGGTTCCAACACCTGAAACGATGGATAACTCCCCATTATTCACAAATACGTTCTACTTGTTCACATCTAAACAGTTTAGTGTTAGCCATCAGCAGTTTTTGAGATGGACCTCGCTCTTAAAACAATTCAAGTAAGATCTTCACTAAGTGCTCTTAAGCGTAAGACATTTACTTGGTCTATAATGAGTAAGATCAATAGCAGGTCTGTGCCAATTGTCGTCACAATCCAAATGTCCTAGTTTCTATTTAACGGGGAAAATCAACAGACAAACACTCTTTACAATTCTTTACCACACTCTCTACGTCCTGTTTACTAAAATCAATGTTTGAGGAAAATGCCTATCCGTAAAAAAGTGTCTGATGAACACTAAAGTGTATGAAAGCATTAATTCTTCGGACTAATGTTAGTTTGTTTTCGTCCTCTTCTTCACCCAACATAGCAACACTGATCTTTTCTTATCTTGCCAACCACTTTTTAGCAACACTCATTAGGCAACCTGCTTTGTTGAATTGGGACTTAATGAGATCTATTTTTCCCTTAAGGTCGTATTCAATTATTTAATAAGCCAAATCGTCTTCTAACAGAAGCTTCACCCAATCCATGTGTTTTAAGTCGTCACCCACCTGTCAATATGGATGTCACCCTAGCATAAACTAAATCCGTGACTAAGTAATTTCGAATTCCATTTCAAGGCCACACAAATGGCCAGCCTGTAGTGTGGGACCCCTAAGAAGCGGGATTACCCACTAAAAAACCTCCTCTACTCTTTAGATTTCTCAATTTGGCTTACGCCCTTGGGGCTCACTATATATCTAAGCACTTCTTTTGGTCATCTGGGCCTCTTCGCGGTCCAGATTGCTTTTCTTCTTCAGAAGGACGCCCCGGATGAACTGTAACAAACAATCCCAGTTTCCCTCGTCCTCATTGATCTTGTGGCAGACCGTGTCCACCGAGAAAACACCAAGTTTTCGTGCAGCCTTCAGGCGGGGCCTTTCCCAACGAGGGCAACGGAAGAAAGTGTGCTCCGCATTGTCGGGAAAGCCTGGGCAGTAAGTGAAATCCGTTGAACCGGTTTTGTCCATCCGATACAGGTACGACTTGATATAGCCGTGGCCTGTCAAAAACTGAGTGAGGAAGTAATCCACCTCACCATGCTGCCGTTGTAACCAAGGTTGGACCTGCTCATGTACTAGTGCACTCTTAATCCATTCATCTGATGCAAAATGTTCTACTAATCTAGCCAGCCTCTTTAAATCGGAAGCATAAACAGCTTGTTCCTCAGGGAGCAGACACCTAACAGTAAACTCTGCGTAAGCTTTGAAGCTGTCTGCTAAAAAGACCTGTAGCATTGGTGAGAGTTCCGTAGTCACTTTTGATATGTTCCGATAGCCCGTCATAAACAGTGAATGCAACTCTTGACAGAAATAAAGGACGGACCACTCTAAAATCTTTAACTTTTAAAAAGTTAAAGATTGACATTCCAATTCCGACTTTTTTAGCCACTCACTAAAATCTCCACTTCCGTCATACTGCTTGATAAAATCTGAAAACCTAGTACCGGTAGTTGTCATGATCGAAAAAAGTATTTCACCGAAATAGCTTGTTGTTACATCAGACAATCGTTTAAATTATGAATAAAATAAATAATACTTTAATCCTACATCAAAAACAAATCACATAATTTTTTTATCTATTATTTCTTAACCGTGTTAGACGGTTCAAACAACAAAATTATCTTCAGAATAAAACAAAAACAATAAACAGTTGTAATAATCAGCTGATCTCACGTGCACAGTATTTAATTTAGCCTGTTTTAAAAATTCAAATCAAAGTAGTACATTAAAGTGTTCACTAGAGCCATTAATCGGAATCATTTTCCAGGATTATTATTTTACAGAAATTTCTAAGGAAATTATTTTTTTTCTTATTTACAGCCATGTAAGTTCATAAGCTCAAAATGGGAGAAGAATCAAGACAACTACATGAGGTAAGTAGTAAATTTAATAGATTAAGTAACTTATGCGATTACTAGAATGATTCTTGACTATACAGAGTAAAAATCCTAAAATCCTCATTCATCGTTCCATAATGAGAGAAATAATTTCCTATGAACTGTGTACACAATTGATTGTAATACGATTTATTTTGAATTTATCTCTAACTTCCCATACTTATTAAATCCATGTGTGACGTATTAAAACACAATTAATTTGTCTACAGCCACCGCTTAGTGAACTGCTGGATGACGAGACCTCCACCTCCCGGCCACCCCTTTGTGAATTGCTGGATGACGAGACCTCCACCTCCCGGCCACCGCTTTGTGAATTGCTGGATGATGAGACCTCCACCTCCCGGCCACCGCTTAGTGAACTGCTGGATGATGAGACCTCCACCTCCCGGCCACCGCTTTGTGAATTGCTGAATGACGAGACCTCCACCTCCCGGCCACCACCGTTTGCACCAAACACTCTTCTAGGATGGGATCTTCCCCAGGTACACCTCTCCACGATCCAGCACCGTACCCAGACAGCACGGGATGGTCCCCACTTAAACTTCTGTATGACGATGTAGAATTAGAATAAATTAGTCATATCAGATTAATTTAATGCATTTCTAGAGATAAAAGTTAAAGCTATGAATTTTTAATATCCTATATAATCTTGAAAGAGAGGATAAACGATTTCAATTAAAAAGCTAATAAAAGTTACATGCGTTTAGAGTACACCAGGTTATGTAACTTTTTACAACGTGAGAGAGTGAGCATTATCTATACATACTTTATGATTACTCTAATAAAGTTAAATAACCGAATTGAAATTTCAAACCAATAAGAGGGAAGGAAATAATTGTTAAAAGAGCTTATTTGTAACCAGGGATTTTAAGGGGTTCTTATTACACAGTGGTAAATGTTGGTTGTACATGTTTCTTTTTTTAAGATTTATGTGTTTCCTTAATAATTGTATACTACGATTTAGAAATATTTATAACATTTCAGGCATGTTTTTCCCACACTCAGTCAGAACCCTTAACCATCCAAGCAGGCTCCTCCCTCTATCACTCAAGTCCGTTGCTCAACCAGGCAGGTCCTTCCCAAACCCAGTCAGGATCCTCCAATACACCAAATATAGTAAGTGAGATTTGAAACAATGTAAATTAATGATTTTTGTAAACTCTACTAAGAAAAAATAAAAAATGTGTATATTACACACTAGCATTCATCCCGAGTAACAAACTCATTGGGCCAATATAGTGGGTGGCTTCTGTTCTATTTTTGAATACCTAACTTTTTGCTCACAAAGCATCATCTAGTGTTTTTACGTTTAAAATAAAGGGTTTACTAAAAAAGAAAAATGGTCCCTCTTTTTACTTCGCAGTATAGAAGGAACACGAAGTAAATTACAGCCTTCTGTTTTTGTCACACTGCAACATCATTATCTCAATGGTCAGGTTACCACCAACTGTGGTTGCAAGGACAGTATGATCTTTTTGAATATATCAAATCATAAAAGGTACGCGCCTTGTCTTCATTTTCACCTGTATTTGCACCGTTTAAAAGTTAAAAGTTTACTTTTCCATGGGTGCGGAAAAACATTTTTCCAGTTTCCGATAAGGAACTCTGTCCTCATCCGGTTGTCCTCTCATCCTGGGTCATCAGCCCGTTCTATTTCTGGTTCACGTACCCAAGTGGTTACATTTTTTTGTTCTAGCAGGTCAGTTGGGATTGTTCACTAGCGTAGACTGTTCAGTCTGCAGACGCGACTCTTGAGAGCAGCTCACCTCTGCACCGCGAGTATGGCAGTTTTGTATTTCTTTACCTTTGTCACCCCTAATCTACATCCGCCTCTATCACACACCGTCATTGGCTCAGGAATATGCCAATGGTTATTAAGGTGCTTACAACTGTTTTGAAACACTGCTTTGAAATACTGTGTCTGTCATCTGAATATACGACATTATTTAATTTAAGAAAACATATTTATTGTCAGTCCTCTTCTATCATCTATTTAAAGCAGGAAATATATCAACGTTAATTATTTTGTTTATGAATCATTAGACTATTTCCAGCCCATCCACGCTAACAGAATAATAAAGTTACTAAAAATAATAATAGATTTTACACATGCGATATGATTATTTGGCGATGGTAAATCGAATTCAACAAAATTTAAAATTAAACTTTTTACTACCAAACATCGTAGGCTATAGTGCCAAAAACGAAGTTCACAATTAAATCGATTTGAATCAACTTGTTTATCACAAAAGGTTGTTTGGTCTGCTCAACAAGATATTTACTTAAGTTATTGGAACTGAAACAGAAAAAGGTTTGTTTCCATCAATGAAGTTTAGATCGTAATTCTAACTATAGGGTGGTCAAGGGTTGTATATTCTGGGCCCAACCGTATTTTCAATATACGTAAACAATACAATAAATCTAAACTGAATATTAAAGGTAGAACACTCTCAATTACTGATGACACCGCTCTTGTGTCCTCTGGTGGTAATTGGGATAAAGTGTACGATCAGTAATGATTAGTCAACGTAATTTTAAAAATTATTCAAATTCTTCATTAAAACTTTTAAACATATTATGTTTGCTGCTGCCTTGAAATATTTGTTTTTTTCCTTTCAAACTTTAATTCATAAATTAGGGTTTTTGCATGGTTATTTGAATGTATTTTATGTATTCTATGTATTTTAATAAATTCCCCCCCTTTTGTTGTACTTTTTAAACTGACAAGGGGTTTCCACGAGTGATTGACTTAGACTCTCCCCATACGCAGATACGTAGTCTTTGTGGGGATATGTCCTACATGTTTCCCAAGTGATCTGCTTTATTATTGTAAACTATGTTATTGTGATTATAAATATATAAATGTTATATACATTTTATTTTCGCAAAGAATAACGCAAATGTATGATACAAGTTTAGCTAAAGCTTGGATGAGATATAGTTTGTATGTTGAATTAGCGCGTTACAATAATACTTCTTCCTGTGCTTATATTCGTATTTTGACTTTCAGGTCGAGTTTCCATATGGCGCTGACCTTTGTCCAACAGAGTTAGACAGTGAGATCGACTTGACTTCTCCGAGTTTAGATGTAAGTGAAATACGTGTTAACTGATACTTTCTCTAAGGATTTATTAAATATATTCAAAATTAATATCTTGTAGTAATATTAGTTTTATTTATTCAACATTTTGTATTTACGAGCTAAAATTTTATTTTAATCTACTCTCTTAAAGATTCGCAAAACACTTGTTTTAGGAGAATTTTTGACAAGAGAATTATTAAAATATTGATATACTTATAGGATTTAAAAATTGCAGTATTAAACACTTCCTAACATGTTCTTTATTGTAAATTTGTATATCATATTTTAATTTCATTCCAGAATACATCATATTCTGTACATCAGATAAACAAAATACCCCGGTCGCAGCAGACCTGCGTACCGAGCGAATTTCTAAATTAATAATATAATAATAATATTATTAGTCAAGTTTTATCAATATCTGTCGATAAATATATGAGTTGGTTATGTGCCTATTCCCCATAGGATTAACAGGGGAAAGAGTATGCGGGTTTGCCGCTATGAGGTACACTGAAAGTAGGAATTTCTAGCATTAAAAAATTTATTATGACCATTTATACCAATTTCCATCAACATATGTCCATAAATAAAAGAGTTACCTATTCCCTATATAATTAACATGAGAAAAGAGTATGCAGGTTAGCTGCCATTATAAATACATAAACTATTATTTTTAAGCATAAATGGATGGATTTCAATCACATGAAGCTAAATATCAAGTTTCATCCAAAAATATTGATTGATAAGTGAAATATTAATTTTTCCTTTACCTCCATAAGATTAACATTGGAGCCCCAAAATATAACGTACTGTGTTTAGAACTCGGTAACTGTTGGAGATAGAGAAAAGCTTTAAGGAACTAAATTGTGTCGTTTTTGAAGCTGATTTTTATGGGGAAAGATAAACTTGAAATTTTTTAAATTACATATGATAAACGCAATTTTTTTTTATTTTTTAGTACAAACCCACCCCCCAAACTACCCATTCCATTTGACCGATATATCTGGTTTACGAACTCGTCCGAGCAAATGTATGAATACACGTCTCTACCAAATTTGGTCTTGATCGGACCATTTGTACGCGAGTTATTGTGCTAACAGACACACACACACACACACACACACACACACACACACACACACATATATATATATATATATATATATATATATATATAAACGACTATTGTTTTGGTCTCTATGGGAAATTCGCTAAAAGATAAAAAAAGCGAGAGTGTGTTCATCTAAAACCATACCGTTGTATGATAATATAAAATAATAGTATTGAATTGATATAGTCCGTATGTTTATTCTATAAAATATAACAAATGAGTTATATTGCCTTAATTGTGTTCATATTTTTACTTTCAGCACACATTTTCCTATGACGATGAGCTTTTTCCGGAACTAGACAGTCATATCGACTTAACTACACCGTTGTCAGAAGTAAGAAAACCGTCTTAATATACAGAAAGTGTCATTAGTCTGTGCGCACGGCTCCTTAAAGTTAAATTACTAACAAATAACTAGTAAGTGTGCGACAAGCACAGACTAATGGCACTATCTGTACTTAATTCTCTAACATGCATATATATGTATAATAAAACGAAAATCGACTATAGCTCCAGCATATATACAAACTATTTTACACGTCGCGCATTGCTGCGATGTATTGCACGGATTACTGTAATTAGGTTTATTATAGTTTAGAAAGAGCTATGTGGCCCGATCTTTACCTGTTAAAATAAAGAATGTTTTATTTATTTTCATTTCATCTATGTTAAAATCTGACAAAATACCTGCCACTGTAAGTCAATCCGTTTGAAGTAGCCAAGCTAATGCGTGTAGTTTTGGTCTTATTGTTAGACTATCTTTAGGTTGGACGTCACTAATGTTTCTTTTCAGGGTAATAAGTGACTTAAAGAAACTGAAATGCACCCATGACATACAAGAAAAATTGAAGTACATTGAAATAATCCCAAACTAAATTGATTACCAAAATACAACTCTTATAGTTACAGGTGCACATAGAGGCTGTACATAATATTAAAGCAGGGAATTGTTGGTTTGGGAATTATGTAAGAATGTAAACAATTTGGATTGGTTGATCTCTGAAGGTCAAAAAATCCAGTATAGAGTTCAAAGTAATCTTATTAAATAGTTTAAACGATAAGTAATCTTGGCAACAAAGGCTTGTTACAGGTTTCTTCCCACAGCGAACTATAATATTTTTTACGTCTTTAGACCTCTTTAATTCATTACCTTCTTGTATAAAATAAAAGAGAATAATATAATCTGTACTTTATGACTGGTAAACTTCTTTATCATTTCAGACCGATCCTTCCAACATCCAAGAAGATAACTCTTACTTCAGGACTTTGGCCACCCAGATAGATCCTTCTCAAATACAGGCAGGTCCTTATCAGGCCCAGGCAGGACCTTCAAATACACGAACAATGGTGAGTAAGATCGGCTTAAATGTAGAATAATATTCGTAAAATGTTTTATAAAGGTATGAACATTTACTATTTCACATTACCTTTGTGATATAAGAAACCAGCATAAAAATGACTGGTGGTAAATTAATTGCATTACATCTTAAGTTGTCATGTTCGTCATATAAGTTTGTTGGAAAGGTGCAGACACAATGGTTGAAAACATACCAATTAATAATGGATTAATTGCTATGTCTTTGCTGATGGGATACTAAACTTTAGTTAGTAATAGTTCACAATATGATAGTATTCAGCGTGATTCTCATAACTAATTTGGAAGCGCGCTGGTCTAGTGATGGGATTAGGTCCCCTAGGAAGCGGATTCGAATAATTGAATCCTTCTACATGAAAAACATTTTTCCATTTGAATAATGACATAAATTCATGAAAATAATTCAAAAATGACTCTTTAGCTGTGTATAGTTGTTAGAAGTATACATATATTAAAACAATAATATATGCTAAAAATGTCATAGAATGGAAATAAAAGTCAAATCGGTAAAATAGATAATCGTTACATAAAATAATTTAAAATGGACTCCTAGTGTGTTTCCACTATTAACCGCACAATATGACTATAGCATGTTTACTGTCATCTTACTTTTACTGATATGTTGAGAAATTAAATCAACCATAAAACTGATATTTATTTATTATCCTTTGTGATAAAGCTTACATTATGAGTAAGTCTAAAGGAAATATTTTCAGGTCTTCCAAACAACTGTCCTTATATGACGTAACTTCCGTTTCTTGTTTGTTTTTGTCTGACGGGTTTCCACTTCCCCTCCCCACAGAGCAAAATCATATCCTTGTTAAAAAAGATGGTTTTCCTGGTGAAGGAAAAAGAAAGCAACCGTTTAAACAATGTGTATGTCTACTCAGTATGTTGACGCTATTAGCCGTATGACGTCTTTTCCGTTTTTAATTTTTATCTGACGGGTCACCACTATCCCTCCCCTCAGAAAATTCTAATATATCGTGTATAAAACAATCACGACAGAATAATAAAGTAAAATCGTTGCTTACGTAATCGCACCCAAGTACATCAGATAAACAGGAAGAATTTTTAAATATATGCACAAATAACAATGCAATCAATTAAGTCAAACAACAGAACATCCCAAAATTCACAGCACATAATTCAAACAAAACACAAATACAAAACAATTTAAAGACAAGGAAGTTTCAAATCTCTCGAAAAAGGGGGAAAATCATGTTTTAGAATAATTAAAAACTTATAAAAACTAAAAACCAGAACCAAAAATTATAGTGAAAGCTAAGCAACTAGACAAAATATATTTATCATTTCAACAGCCATTTTCACTGCATTTTCAACGATTTTTAACACATGTTTAAACAAATACTGATAGTTAAAAATGTTGAAGGTTATACTTTTATGGACTTGAAAATGGCATTTTTACCCAGTACTGAAGTCAAATAAAACGAGATGATAAACTGAGTACAATAAAAATAAATGATTCACTCACTGATTTTTATAGTCATTGCCCCACTAAGTTTATAAGCTTGGTGGCGACTTACTCTTGCCTTTTAAAAATTATTTATATATTTCATATTGCTAAATACAGTAGTTCCAAATGTGGCAAGACATTCACCACGACTAAGTCCCTGGCCATTCACGGCCAGTTTTATTGTCGATCTCTGAGACTAGGATCCAGACGTCCAGCTGATAAGACTGCGGTTGTGGATGTGGATATGGATACTTATAGGGTTATAATACGAATCTAACTAAAAAAGGGAAAGTATATTTTACACGATAAAGTATTAACACCGTAATAGGTAATTGAAATGTTTAAAGCTGTTCTCATAACAACATGATATCAGTTACGTTATATTTACTTTCTCCCCTTATAAATAGTAGTACCTGGTGACCGAGCTTTGCTCGGATAGAATAAGACATGGTTTTACAAGTTAATTAGCAAAATTAAAACAAAACATTATAACATAACAAAAAACGTAACATTATAGCACTGAAGAAAAAGGATCGCCCCTGGTGGGAATGGAACTCGCGGCCTATAGTTCTTGAGACCGACACGCTACAACTCGGCTACGACGTTAGTCAATTGAGCGATGCCGTTTAACGTCTTTTAGCCAAAGCCGATCATTTACTGTCTAATTATCCATACCGTTATTATTAGCCTGTGATCAACTGATTTTGTTATAAACGGAATGAGGATTGAAAAGCAAAAGAGAAATTTAATTTACATAAATTAATTGGTTTGTTACAGTGGCTTCAAGCAATACAACAAATACGTTTTCTATCAAAACACGGAAGATTTTGGAAATACTTTTTTCTGCTTTTATTTCGCACAGCTATCCTTAAGTTCCTTAAACCCTTAAGTTTTTACAAATTGTTTAGTAACCTGATAATTTTGCATTCATTATTTATTTTATTCATAAAATAAATATTAATGCATAACCTCTATATTGTTCCCCGCAGTCTTCAATCAAGAACTGTCAAACGGTTATAAACAGCTGTTTTGGTTTGTATTGTTTACATTTTATTCTCCATAAGCGTAATGTTAAATTTTTAGATTTTAAACTTAATATTACAAGAAAACCCGAATTTTCCTGGACATTAGACCTATCTAGAACTTATTTTCTACTCGGAAATCAGTTATTTCCAAAATTTAAAGAAATTCCTCGGCGCCGTTTTCGAGATCCGTGTGCATATATATATATATATATATATATACAAACCTTGCTCGTATTATAGTATTGGATAAGGAGAAAGTATTGTTTCAGTCAAAGTTTTCAAATTCAAATAATTGAGAGTGGATTTGGGGCCTGTTTTGGGGTCCCCAGAATCCAAGAAAGTGGGTTTCGACGTGATGTCTGTCCGTCCGTGAGTCTGTCTGTGTTTGTGTGTCTGAATGTGTACAGTGCCACAGCCTACCCCGTTGGTTCGATTAACATAAAATTTGGCATGTATATTTACCGTATCTACAGGTGTTTTTTAATTTTTTCGAATTTTTTATTTTTAAGGGTAGATCACCCCTAAAGCCCCAAAAACATGAAAAATGCATAGTTCTCAAAAATTGCTCTAACGATTCTGAATAAAATTTGATAGTTTATTTTGCACAGAGTAATAAATAATATAACACCACCCACATGTCTATACAAATGCCGGTTCAAAAGTTATGGGCTTTTAAATGTCAAAAAACTCAATTTTTTAAATTTTAAGCGAAAACATTACAGGTAAATTATAATTTGACTATCACCATTGAAACCAGCTTAAAAAACTAAACAAATTGATATATTAGAATTATTTGCCTACGACTAACAGGTCCAGAGAAAAGTTAATTTTAGTGTCCACTGTCCATGATAAACGCAGTACATTGTCTGAGAGTGCTAAATGTTATTCTTATGGAGAATATTTAAAAAATCAATTTCTTCCTTATTTTCCAACCGTTTTCCATTAAACGTGGTATGAAGTTTGTTGGATCAAATGACCCAACAAACCCCACTCAAAAAAGCTTGGTATTACCGGGGGGTGAGGGTTCTCCCAAATAATTCTAACAATTAATTTAACTTCTCTCTTGTTATTTTCTGAAATTGGATGATTATTTTTTTGAAACAATACATTTTTTAAGGATATTTAGAAATATTAAAGAATATGATTGTTTATTACAGATTGATGTTTTCAAATTTACTTCAGGGAGAAAGTACGGGTCAGTCCACTGATACCGTTTATTTTAGTGTGAATTAATACAATTGAAAAAAAAATTTTAAATAGATACAAGATGAAAAACTTAATTTTCTGTCAGTAATAAATAGTTCTGCTTGGCTTTCGCTTATTTGTTTCAATAAAGATTTTAATGAGTTTATTATTTTTTTTGCCATACGCTAACACCACCCTAGTTGGATAGTGAATTTACACGCATCAGGATGCTTTTGAATGAAGTTTAGGGAGGACATTTTTATCCATAAAAATAACAATATTAAAAATGTATTATCGTTTCAGAGTGAATTAGAATCTGAGGAAGTCAAGTGCATCCACTGCGAAAAGGTCTTTGCAAGAAAAAATAGCCTAAAGCGACATGTACGTATACAACATGAAGAAACCCCTATAATACAATGCTACCACTGCGGAAGATATTATTCAAGGAAAGATCATCTTGATGAACATATAAGAAACAAACATTCTGATATCGAACTAGGTAAATTCCGATTTGTGCAGCTATAGTATAGTACTACAATATATTTATTCATTTTTATTTATAAGCCTCCTGAATTGGTGAATATATTAAATAACAGGTTAC
The DNA here is from genome assembly GCA_023375725.1 of Nephotettix cincticeps. Classification (NCBI taxonomy): domain Eukaryota; kingdom Metazoa; phylum Arthropoda; class Insecta; order Hemiptera; family Cicadellidae; genus Nephotettix; species Nephotettix cincticeps. The sequence goes on from CM041790.1 coordinate 54,456,159, forward strand.
TAACCCTATAATCCATCAGTCCAATTCTTTCCTGTCAACAACTGCTTTGTGACCCGGGTTTCGAACAATATGTTTATTCTCGAACACTGACGGATTATAGGGTTAGGAACCTGTTATTTAATTACTACAATATAGTAGTTCAAGTCAAACAGTTCCTTATCATTATATGGAATAAATCTTGTACATTTCTTTATCCTTACATGATTTTATTTCAGCTATACAACTAAATAGTATGGATTTTTACTTAATTACCTCCATATCTTTTAAAGGATTTTATTAGAATATCATTTTATTTGTTGTTCATCCTGTACTATATTAAATGGAAAAGAAATTCTCCAGTTTATGTTAAAAAATAAATAGAGATAGTTTATGTAATACTGAAAAAATATGTAAAACATAATGTTCAAAAGTTAAAAGATATATATAAGAGTTTGTGAACCGTAATCATATTAAATATATAATGGATTTGCATAATTTTCAATGTAGTGGGAATAAAATACCCCGTCACAGCAGTCTTGCTTACTCAGCGAATTTCCAAATCAATAATATAATAATAATAATATATGACAACTTTTAACAAAATCTGTCCATAAACTTGAGAATTATTTGCCTTATCTCCAGATTAACATGAGAAAGAGGGTGCAGGTTTGCTGCTGTGAGGAACACTGAAAGTAGGCATTTCTACAATATAAAATTGTTATTATTAGATTTATACAGACTTTCATCAACACCTGTCCATAAATAAAGGAGTTTGATTATTCCCTAACATGGGAGTATGCAGGTGTGCTGCCTTGATAAACACTTAAACTATGACTTTTAATCATGTAAAGCATAAGAACTCAACCACATGAAGGTAAATACCAAGTTTGATCCAATACTATTGATTGATAAGTAAAATCTTAATTTTTCTTTGTCCTCTAAAAGATTAACATTGGCCCCAAAATACAACGTACTGTGTTTAGATTTTTAATATCTTGGTAGTCGTTAAAGATAGAGAAAAACTTTAGGGAACTGAATTATGTGGTTTTTGAAGTTGATTCTACAGGTGAAAGATAAAATAAAAAAACATATTACAAATAAAAAAATCAAGTACAAAACCCCTTTAAACTAACCATTCCCATTGGCTGATATGTCTGGTTTATAATCTCATTCGAGGAAATGTATAAATGCATCTCTTTATTGAATTTGGTCTCGATCGTATCATTTTTACGAGAGTATTCACAGACACACACACACACACGCACGGGCACACACATGCTCACACACACACACATACACACACACACACACATATATATATATATATATATATATATATATATATATATATGTTTTAACGACTATATTAGCAAATTTTACTTAGGGAAGAAGCTATTACTGTAGGTCTCATGGTAAGACTTAAGCCCGGGACCATGTTATTTTTTCGTCTTTAGGTGCCCAGAAGTCAAAAACAATAGTCGTAAAATTTGTATAAATATATATAAATGTTAATCTCATGGAATAAAGGCAAATAACTAATATTTATCAAGAGATATCAATAAAACTTGTCATATATCATTATTATTATTATATTATTGATTTAAAGTTCGCTGAGTATGCAGGTCTCCTTCGATGAGGGTATTTTTGGTCTTTGGGCACCTATAGACGAAAAACACACGGTCTCGGGCTCAAGTCTTGCCATGAGACCTACGGTAATAGCTTCTTCCCTATGGGAAATCCGCTAAAAGCAATTTGTTGACAATATATCTGAGAAATATTTTTAAAACCACAATTTTGTGTCTGTGGAATATATTACAAAATATCCATAACTGATATTACAATTACAAAATAACTAAACAATTAAAACCTGGTGAAACATATTAGGTAACAAAACAATAACAACAGATATTATTTAAGATCCAAGTAAATAAAATATTGAAATAATTTTATTGCATTGCTATTAACTAGTGTGAGTCAATCCTCCATATATATTGGTTTGAAATTTCAGAATATAATTGTGACAAATGTGGAAAGTATTTCACCACCCTTAGGTATAAGATCTGTCACGCCAAGTTTAAATGTCAGTTTCTTACGGAGCACCAGACTCCATAGGGGATGAATCTAAGGCTGTGCTGTAAAAGTAAACCCTCCCAAGGTTGGAGCACAACCTGCTTTTGTGGAACCTGGGCCCAGCACTGCACCAACTGAGCAGCCCTCAAACCAAGTGTGACCATTCTCCACAGTTTGGCTGTCCGTCCTGTCCGTATAAGATCAAGTAGAAGGGCACGATACTATCGATTTTCTTAGCAAATATCACGCTATGTAAAACGATGTTGATTTTTTCTAGAATGATGTTGTAACCGGTAAGCTTCCTTGTTAGATATAGTTCCAGGACTCTTAAAAATTTAGACACTCAGAAACCTGTCCTGCTGCCATCGTTACCTAATAGAATAATGATGTGCTTGTAGATAGCTGTGTGAGCTACAGATGCTCCAACTGTGGAAGCATGTACTCCAAGAAGGCCAACCTGACTCGGCACCTGAGACTCGGGTGTAGCATTCCTCCTCAGTACAGCTGCTCACAGTGCTCCTTCAAGGCCCACCAGGAAAGCAATTTAAAGCAGCACATGGGCAGAACACATAGATCAGGTTATCCCAAGAGAACACTTATGCGATCACTTTTACGACATATCCTTATACCAAATACACGTTTTTCTTCATTAACGTAATATCAGGTATCAGGAGCACGTATAAGATAACTGTCTGATTATGAAGCCCACTTTGTTTTACATAGGCTTGATGGGTATCGAGATATCAGAGTCATGTGAAACCGTGGCGATAGATACAATGATTTTGATCAAATGTTTAACTGTAATCTTAAAATCAAACACCACATTAAACTAAATACCTTGTACCTTTACCCTTGCATACAAACATATGAACAACTTCCTCCACCAGAGAATCTTATGGAGGATAGGGAAAATCAATTGACCACCTCCACCCAATAATAGATTCAGTCTCATTTGTAAAACAGGCGTCTTTCCTTAATCATAAATCAAATCCTTAGAAGATCTCAAAAAAACCCAGCTTGTGTCTTCTAAGGCACTTTCCAATAAAACTTCCCTCGAACACATATTAGTGGACAAGAGTACACTCGTTCTCACAATATGTGAAACAGTTTTTCTACTATCAGACTTGCCCAATACATTGATAGATCCCTTGTAACGTTACAAAATTGAAAGGGGGGTACGTTACAACGTTTTTACGTTTGCCTCGGATAGCCTCAGGGACACTGAGTTGTCCAGGGTTCGTTAGTTTAATTTTGAGAAACTAATTTACTTTTGTTTTATATAGTTCGTGAGGGCTCAGAAATCCTTTACAATATAATTCACAAATCTCAGAGGTTAGGTATCATCCTTGCCCACGAACTCCTATACAATTTGGAAAAGATCTTTTTTCTATTCTTTTATAATTATTGTTAATTGAATTACCTTAAATAAAACACCAGCCTTCTTTCAGGCTTGTATCCTACTAAATTGTTAAATAAAACACCAGCCTTCTTTCAGGCTTGTACCCTACTGAATTGTTAAATAAAACACCAGCCTTCTTTCAGGCTTGTATCCTACTGAATTGTTAAATAAAACACCAGCCTTCTTTCAGGCTTGTACCCTAGTGAATGAATACACGACCTGGGTGCTTACTTAATTCGTCTATTACAAAACTCAACTCAACGCTAGTAATTAAATAAAAGTTCCTTTCTCGGACAAACTACAACTCTTTATTAATCAAATTAATAACTATTACTCGCACAATGTTAGTATCTAGGAACAAGGAGGCTATCCCGGACAAACTCCCGCGGACCACGTGCCTACCCCTTGGTCTCCTAACTAATCGGATGCGAGCTGCCTACTAGCCTACTACCTTCAGGGTCAAGAGCCAACGAACGAGTGTCTAGTACCTGTAGGCCCGAGAGCCGGCGGTCGACGTTAGAGTGACTACTGGAGCTGCCCTCGGTCGTCGTCTCCAGGGCTCCCCACTCCTTCCCCCACCACCGACGGTGGCGCGGTTCGTGGCGGCTCCTTGAACTACGGCGCTAGCTGTTCGCTCTCAAGTGGCGCGAACATTTTAAATCAAACTTAAATTAAAACTAAACTAGACCCACCTTAATTTTGCTCCTAACACCCTCTATAGATAGATATCTATATATTTACAATATCTACATAAATATTTTTTACCCAACCCTCCTCCTTGCTCCAGCTGGTAATCACTTCTCCATTTACCTACATTTCATCATTAACAGGAATTTTACCGTATTTTTAAAATGCAGCATAATAAAATGAATACCATGATCATCCAAATTGTTAGGCCGATGTATGACAGTTCTTGTTCCGCCCCTGGATGGTCAGGGTGCCACAGGTGAGGAGGGGTTTACATGATGTGTAATTAATTGCCTTTGGTGGTACATCCTGTTCAAGTGTGATCATCCTCTATAGTTCCGCTGTTCGTACTGTCCATGTAAGGACAAGTAGAAGTGTATGGTGGTATCAAATTTCCTCAGAAAATATCAAGTTTTTTCCATAAAAGATTGACTTTTTTCTAGAATGATGTTGTTACCGGCAATCTTCCTTGTTGGATATAGTAAAAAACCTCCTAAAATGTAGGAATTTAAAAACCTGCCTTACTGTCATTGAATCCTAATAGCCTGATGATGTGCTTCCAGATGGTTGTGAGGGCTACACATGCCCCAAATGTGGACGCACGTATACCTTAAAGAGTAACCTGAATCGGCACCTGAGACTCGAGTGTGGCATTCCTCCTCAGCTCAGCTGCTCACAGTGCTCCTTCAAGACCCGCCGAAAGAACAATTTAAAGCTGCACATGGACAGAATACATAGATCAGGTTATCCCAACAGAACACTAATGCGATCACTTTTACGACATATCCTTATAACAAATACACGTTTTTCTTCATTAACTTAATATCAGGTATCAGGAGCAAGAATAAGATAACTGTCTTATGAAGCTCACTTTGTTTAGCACAGGCTTGATAAGTATCATGCCAACACCACATTAAACATTGTTGTTTAAATACTATTCACCTTGTATCTTTACCCTTGCATATAAACATATAAACAACTTCTTCCACCAGAGAATCTTATGGAGAATAGGAAAAGTCAATTGACCACCTACACCCAATAATAGATTTAGTCTCATTTGTAAGACAGGGGTATTTATTTAATTATAAATCGAATCCTTAGAAGATCTCAAACAAACCCATCTCGTGTCTTCTAAGGCACTTTCCAATAAAATTTCCCTCAAACATATTAGTGGACAAGAGTACGGTACACTTGTTCTCACAATATGTGAAACAGTTTTTGAATTATTAGACTTGCCCAATACATTGATAGATCCCTCTATAGATAGATATCTATAAATTTACAATATCTACATAAATATCCTTTACCCCTCCCTCCTCCTTGCTCCAGCTGGTAATCACTTCTCCATTTACCTACATAGACTTTTTTTAGAATGATGTTGTAACTGGCAATCTTCCTTCTTGTATATAGATAGTATCACTAACAAAATCTCCTAAAATGTAGGTAATCCTATCCTAATAGCCTGATGATGTGCTTTCAGATAGGTGTGGGCCCTACACATGCCCCAAATGTGGACGCACGTACAAATTTAAGGGTAACCTGACTCGGCACCTGAGACTCGAGTGTGGCATTCCTCCTCAGCTCAGTTGCTCACAGTGCTCCTTCAAGACCCACCGCATGAGCAATTTAAAGCGGCACATGGTCAAAATACACAGATCAAATTTTCACCATTGAACACTACTGAAACCTTTGTTACCGCATATTGTTATCAAATACAAATTATACAACAACCTAAGAAGTGTGTTTTGCTTAAAGCTTTCACATGGGTAAACAGAAAAAATTAACTTTTTTTAGGTTAAAGATTTTTACTTTAAGTAGGTTAATGTTTTAATACCCCAAAACAATAGAGTAAAGCCATGGGTTCTCTGTGGTCTGTACAGCTGTCAATACAACAATGAGTCTGATTTATTAATCAGTCATATTAGCCAACTGCTGTTCTCCCTTAATATACTCCATCATTGATATTACAACACCATTCAATTCTTTTAAAGCAATAACTCTTTTTCATCTTTATTTGTGGACATCAATGTACCAATAATTAATATAGCCTACACAATATATAAAATGTCTTTAAACAGTAAAACAATCCCCTTGTTACTCGTATATAAATTAGTAAAATCAGGATTTATTAGAACCCTAAACACGAACCTTCATAAATAAAATATAGCCAGTAATGATCTACCTTTAAAAAGAGTATGGGCTATATTCCATGAAAGCAATTCATATTTGAAAAAGACGTTAATAATTGTAATATAAACTCAAATGGGTTTCTTCTTACAAACCCATTTTTTAAGAAAATTAACTTGCTTTCTCCACAACATTTTACACTAAAATGTTCTCATTTCCTTTTACAAAAAGAAACATTTACCTTCTTTTCGGAAATAGCTTAGATGATGGATTCATCTAAAAAAGTTTTCAGTTCTTCTAAACAGCTGTCCTTATAAGCTGTTACTTAGCATATGATGACACCATTTCAAATTTTGGTCAGACAGATTGCCAAAATCCTTCCCCTCCTGATCAAAGTCATATCCATGTCAACCCCTAACCAAAAATAAAATACCTTCGTCACAGCAGATCTGCGTACTTAGCGAATTTCCAAATCAATATAATAATAATAAATGACAAGTTTTATCAAAATCTGTCAATAAACATGAGAATTATTTGCCTATTCTCCATAAGATTACACGGGAAAGAGAGTGCAGGTTTGCTGCTGTGAGGAACACTTGGAGTAGGCATTTCTATCATAAACAGTTTTTATTTTTCACAATTATACAAACTTTCATCTACCATGAGTCCATAAATAAAGGAGTTCCCTATATGATTAACACTGGAAAAGAGTATGCAGGTTTGCTGCCATGATAAACACATAAACTATGATTTTTTAAGCATTTAAAGCATAAGATCTCAACCAAATAAAGGTAAATACCAAGTTTAATCGAATACCATTGATTGATGAGTGAAATATTAATTTTTCTTTATCCTCCATAAGATTAACATTGGAGCCTCAAAATGCAACGTACTGTGTTTATAGACTTTTTAATATCTCGGTAACCATTGGGGATAGAAAAAATCTTTAAAATAACTTAACTATCTTAACTTGTGTAGTTTTTTAAGTTGATTCTAATGGTGAAAGATCAAGTTTATAGTTCTTTTTTTAATTACATATGAAAAACATATTGACCGATATGTCTGATTTACGAACTCATTTGAGCAAATATAGGAATACATGTCTCCACCAAATTTAGTCTCGATCGGACCATTTTTATGAGAGTTATCGTGTTCACAGACACAAGTCAAGTCAAGTCAAAATAAACTTTATTCATATTAATACATGATATATGAATAATTCTTAAGTTAGCAACTCTTCCGTTATATGGATACCACCTTTTAAAAAGCAGTTTAACTTTTGTTTAATTGTTTCCTGGTGTAAGAGAACCAGAGGTTTAGTGGTTTTGTGACTGTTGTGAAATCATGTTTTAGAATTAGCATGGCATATATTATGACATGTATTGTATGAATAACCAAAAACAAAAGGTTTGGTAATAGTTTTAATTATTTTCAGAATATCTTCAGCCATTTATAACTCCATTGATTATTAGGTTATGTATGGTATTGATTTTTACTATATCCGAGGTTCTCTTCGTCCCAATTACCTCGGTCAACCAAGACTCTACTGTATATTAATGGGTAGAACTTTATTGAGGCACTAGTTTCCTAAATAAGTGTTAATCGTTGTTTGACTATGTGTGTTACTGAGGTGTTTTATGTTAAACTATGAGGGTGGTGTGTTAAACTATGTTCTCAAGACTTTGACGATCTTCAAATAAAGAGAATTTGAAGTCATTTTACAGCTTGAAGATGATTCAATGCATAATTTGAAAGTAGTTGCCGCCAGCAATAAATTTTGATTACTTTGATTGAAGCAGGTACTAAACACCACTTCTTATTAATTTTACATGCGCTTAGCAAAGTTATATACACCTTCCTTATAAATAGCAACTTTAGGAATGCCTAAACTTAGATAAAGAATTAGATTTTCTAACGGCATGCTGACCACATGCCATTCAATGTACTAGAACGTACAAAAAAAAGCCAAGGCTAGTAAGCAAAATTCCTGTGTAAAAGAATGTGAATGTAAAAGATTTTTCCCTTAGGATTATTATTTTGCACCTTTATGCACTCAAACAATATATTTCACCACAGAATAGTTTTCAGTTTTATTCCCAAGTTTTGATCAAAACTCCATGTTAATAAGATACCATAAAAATTACCATTCCACCTTAAAATTTTATGGTATATCTAGGCCTACCCTTTAAAATTATTACTCTCTTCCTTAAATTCAAAGCAATAAGAGAGATTAATTCAGGACAAATATCTCCATTTCTCGAGGATGAGTCACATTTAATACCAAACAACTCTACCCATGTAAACCAGCCTTGCTGCTTAACCTTAACAGTATTTGAAAAATAAACTATTGAATTTTTGACTGATGATTCACACTTTCAACATTTAATCCATTTTAATCTCGCCATAAGGCAATTTCAGGTAATTTTAAGTACAAATTATACTGAATGGCTAAAAAATTGCTTTCCTTTTTATAAACATCTTAAAAATATTATCTAAAAAGAATTTCATATAAAGTCACAATAATATATTTCATTTATGCAAAAAAGGTATTACAAGCTGCACCGACCCCATTAAAATTGGTTTATTAAAATATTTAATTGTTAATTTAATATAATTTAATTCAAACAAACCTGTATGCTATTAAAATTAAATGCATTATATGTATTTAATTTTTCTTGCATGAGAAATAAAGTGTATAAATGAGCGTGTAAATATTTTAATTGTGTAAATAAAATGTGTTAGGTAGTTGTATAGTAAGTTTATTAAACGAACAATTCTGAACGCCTTCAACTTGAAGAAGCAACCGCAGTATGTTTTTACTCCTTCCATTTCTCTGACGCGAAAACAGCACTTTTGGATCAAATGAAATAGGACACATTGAAACAGAGTTTATTTCTCTATTTTAAGGTTTTGGATCAAATGAAATGGACCCAAATAAATTACTCTTTTATGTTTCAATATAAAATAATTATTAGTTAGATGAATTTTTAAGGACTGATTTTTTTAGGTTTTGTTTTTTTTATAGTTACTACTATAATAATATTTTCAGACTTAGGGTATATATCCATTACGAATTGTTTAACGTTAGCTCCAATCTCATTGGCTTTTGCAAGCCCATTTTAGCGAATTTCCCATAGGGAAATATTACCGTAGGTTATCATTAAGCCCGAGACGTTATTTTTTCTTCTTTAGGTGCCAGAGACCAAAAACAATAGTCGTTAAAATTAATATATATATATATAATATTTTATTTTAAAATATATATATTTTACTGTTACAATATCTCTAAAAATTACTCATCAAAAAAGAATTTTAATATTTGGATAGATGGCAGTATTTTTACAAATACTCATGACGAGTTCGTTAACACATATCGGTAATGGGAATTATTTTTTTGTACAGTTTTTGGCGTTTTTCACATGTAATTTTTAAAAATTTCTAATTTTATATTTCACTTTGTAATTAGCTTAAAAAACTACACAATTAAGCTCTTAAGTTTTTTTATCTTTTAAACGGTTACCGAGATATAAAAAATCTAAACACAGTACGTTGTATTTTGAGGCTCCAATGTTAATCTTATGGAGGATTAGGAAAATTAATTTTCACTTATTTAATATTTTTTTATAAACTTGATATTTAGCTTCATATGGTGAGATCCATACATTTGTGCTAAAAACATAGTTTATGTGTTTATCATGGCAGCAAACCTGCATACTCTTTTCCCATGTTAATCATATAGAGATTAGGCAAACTCCTTTATTTATGGACAGATGTTGATAAAAGTTGGTATAAATGTTAAAATAAAATTTTTGATGGTATACTTTCGTTTCCTCACAGCAGCAAACCTACTCACTCTTTCTTTTACTTATGGAGAATAGGCAAATAATTCCTTTTATCGACAGATTTTGACCAAACTTGTCATATATTATAATTATTATATTATTGATTTGGAAATTCGCTGAGTACGCAGGTCTGCTGCGACGGGGGTATTAACTATTACGGCCAATCACGGTTAAGGTTATAGTTGAAATATTCTAACGGTACAGTTAGTCAGCTGATGGAGAAAAGTGGTGAATGCAATTTGTGGGAGCAATTGACCAATAGGATTATCGGATGTTTATTCACCGTCCGATTTAATTCCTTCATTTCCGCTTGCCACTGAAATTTGTCTCTTCCGAATTACTTTTCAACTTCAAAATTCATCAAAATGGTGTCGTACAGTTCGGTACAAAATCTATGTCAGTGGACTAATTACTAAGTACTTTGATAAGCATTTTTGGAGATGGCAGATCTAATATATCTAGAAGGCCTAGGCCTATATGCCTTCTCATTTGAAGTTGTTAACACAAGTTTGTAGTTAATAGAATTATTCATTTACTTACAGTGTGCACATCGCGCTGATGTTCAATCAGACTGTTATTTTGTTCTGCATTTATTTTGTAATTTATGCAAAATCAATTCAACTCAGTTCGTTTTGAGTTATTAGACTTTTGATCCTAGATCAGTGTGTACAATTTTGACTAGTTCTCAGTAATTTTTTTCATATTGCGTAAAATACGTGAGTAATTTATGCACTCTATAGCATAATCTGTAAAACAACTAACAAGCGACACAAGATGTGCACATCCTCATGGCTAATGAACACTTTGATACGAGAACTTCATAATAACCTTTCTGTCGTTTACTCAACAAGCGACACAAGATGTGCACATCCTCATGGCTAATGAACACTTTGATACGAGAACTTCATAATAACCTTTCTGTCGTTTACTCAACAAGCGACACAAGATGTGCACATCCTCATGGCTAATGAACACTTTGATACGAGAACTTCATAATAACCTTTCTGTCGTTTACTCAACAAGCGACACAAGATGTGCACATCCTCATGGCTAATGAACACTTTGATACGAGAACTTCATAATAACCTTTCTGTCGTTTACTCAACAAGCGACACAAGATGTGCACATCCTCATGGCTAATGAACACTTTGATACGAGAACTTCATAATAACCTTTCTGTCGTTTACTCAACAAGCGACACAAGATGTGCACATCCTCATGTTTAATGAACACTTTGATACGTGAACTTCATAATAAATTTCTGTCGTTTACTCAACAAGCGACACAAGATGTGCACATCCTCATGTCTAATGAACACTTTGATACGAGAACTTCATAATAACCTTTCTGTCGTTTACTCAACAAGCGACACAAGATGTGCACATCCTCATGGCTAATGAACACTTTGATACGAGAACTTCATAATAACCTTTCTGTCGTTTACTCAACAAGCGACACAAGATGTGCACATCCTCATGGCTAATGAACACTTTGATACGAGAACTTCATAATAACCTTTCTGTCGTTTACTCAACAAGCGACACAAGATGTGCACATCCTCATGGCTAATGAACACTTTGATACGAGAACTTCATAATAACCTTTCTGTCGTTTACTCAACAAGCGACACAAGATGTGCACATCCTCATGGCTAATGAACACTTTGATACGAGAACTTCATAATAACCTTTCTGTCGTTTACTCAACAAGCGACACAAGATGTGCACATCCTCATTGGCTAATGAACACTTTGATACGAGAACTTCATAATAACCTTTCTGTCGTTTACTCAACAAGCGACACAAGATGTGCACATCCTCATGGCTAATGAACACTTTGATACGAGAACTTCATAATAACCTTTCTGTCGTTTACTCAACAAGCGACACAAGATGTGCACATCCTCATGGCTAATGAACACTTTGATACGAGAACTTCATAATAACCTTTCTGTCGTTTACTCAACAAGCGACACAAGATGTGCACATCCTCATGTCTAATGAACACTTTGATACGAGAACTTCATAATAACCTTTCTGTCGTTTACTCAACAAGCGACACAAGATGTGCACATCCTCATGTCTAATGAACACTTTGATACGTGAACTTCATAATAACCTTTCTGTCGTTTACTCAACAAGCGACACAAGATGTGCACATCCTCATGGCTAATGAACACTTTGATACGAGAACTTCATAATAACCTTTCTGTCGTTTACTCAACAAGCGACACAAGATGTGCACATCCTCATGGCTAATGAACACTTTGATACGAGAACTTCATAATAACCTTTCTGTCGTTTACTCAACAAGCGACACAAGATGTGCACATCCTCATGGCTAATGAACACTTTGATACGAGAACTTCATAATAACCTTTCTGTCGTTTACTCAACAAGCGACACAAGATGTGCACATCCTCATGGCTAATGAACACTTTGATACGAGAACTTCATAATAACCTTTCTGTCGTTTACTCAAACAAGCGACACAAGATGTGCACATCCTCCCTTTAACGAGTACCAATTGGAGGGCAAGCCTGGTGCCAGCAGCCGCGGCAATTCCAGCTCCAATAGCGTATGTGGGTGGCTGGTGCTATGACGCGTCTAAGCCTATCTCTTATGGAAGTCTTCGGACGCCGTCCGCGCGTGCGCAGAGTGTGGCGAGTTGACAGTTGAGTGCCGCGCGCTAGTTGTCTGTTTGTTTTTGTGTGTAACAGAGGTTATGTTTGTGTTGATTTAACTAAGTAGTGTAGTTTTGGTACACAGTTAACTTACTGTTAACTGTGTACCAGAAAACAATGCTTATACATTAACAAAGCTCGCGAATTCTAGAAGTGTTTGTTGTTTGGTAATCATTGCGAATATATATTTTTTGTTAAGAACATCTTATGTTTGCAAAACGAACAACAGTAGTGTATTGCAGGTACATCCGCGTGAAAAATGAAGGCTCTAAAATGTTAAGTTAGGTATTAACGTCTTTATTTAAAAAATATCTCAACAAATAAAGGTTTTTTCAATATAATTTATCCATGCAATTGAGAGTCCAAATTAAGTCGATCCATAAGACCAAGAGTATAGTATTCATTATTCAAGGTTTATGAGGAAAAAAACTAGATATTTTAGTTAAAAACACATGCATCACAAATTTAATACCTAGATTGCTTTAAAACGTCACTAGAATACACCATATTTTCAAAAATTTGCCACAGAGAGAACACCCGTGTTCCCCCTTCTCCTGGGGGGTAATCCATAACCCCAAGACCCCCGGTATGCGCCCCCCCTAGCATTTCACTCACGAGCCGCCACTGCAAGATAGTGTATAAATGCCGCAACACGGTGTCTTCTCTTGGCAATCATAACAATGTTGCCACTCTCGGCGTTATGGAGAGGGGTTGTCACCTTCCCCAGGAGGAGCTGGTCGGGAGACTACAGCAGTTCTTTTAAGCCTAGAAGGTCCATAAGACATTCAACAACAGGGGTGTGCAAAAAGCCACATGGCTGACACGCTATAGGAACACTGTTCCGCCTCTTTCTGTAATTCAGTAAGGCCTACCATTGCAAAAATGTGTGAAACTATTTGAAACAGTGAATTCTGTTAGCCAATCTAACGAAAGTACTCTTCTTGCCATCGCTAACGAAATAAATATTCTTAGTCCGAAGCACCCTAACGCGTGCTTGGGGGGGGGGGGGGGGGGGGGGGGGGGGGGGGGGGGGTGGGGGGGGGGGGGGGGGGGGGGGGGGGGGGGGGGGGGGGGGGGGGGGGGGGGGGGGGGGGGGGGGGGTGGGGGGGGGGGGGGGGGGGGGGGGGGGGGTGAAGATCTACTTAATCATGTATCCAAACTTGTAAATAGTCTTGACAGTATCAAATTGGACTTTGACAAAAATGTCGAAGACCTTCAATCAACATTGGTCGGGGTGAGTCACTATCAGCTAAGCTTAGATATGAGAGGGAGCATCGGCGGGAGAAGCCGAACTATTCGTTTAAGCTACAAGACGAGACAGCGGAGTAGGTCCTGGCGCTGAAGACAAGGATCGGCACCCTGGAGGAGCAGCTTCGGCAGTGAGACAGTCTCTTGAGCTTAACTACTTGAGTATATGTTATTGTTATTTGAGTGTTATTTCTGAAATCAGCATAATATTTTACGTAAGAATAATTTATAATTGATTATATTTTCAAAATAAAAATTTTTGTCATATTTTCCATACTACCCCCTTAGGTGTTTCTTGTAAAATCTTTTTGTTTTGAAAATTAATTTTAATCCCATATTCCTATTTAAATTAAATGCTGATTCTGAAAATACGAATAACATTCTTTTGTATGATAGGAGATATAATAAACGAGATATCAAGCTTTTAGTTTTTTTTTAATACTATCGATTGAAGTTTCGAAAAATAATGTTATTACATTATTATAGCATCATAAGTTTTATTTCTGAAATCAGCATAACTTTTTATGTAAGAATAATGTATAATTGATTATATTTTCGAAATAAAATGTTTTGTTTAATTTTCCATACTACCCCTTTGGTTTTATTGGTAAAAACTTTTTGATTTGAAAATTAGTTTTTAATATATATCACTATGTAGATTTAAAGTCATTTAAAATTAGGATTCGTGATTAGATAAGATTAGGTTAGACTATTGAAATGTTGACCATACTACACGGCAGGTATTTTAAGCCAGGTATGAATGAGGATTGAGTGTAAGATGATTGTGGCGCGATCTTATAGTCTTGTTACTGACTACGGCTGACATGTTCATTAGACAGGACTGTTAATTAATAGCCCAACAGCTGATGGTTTGTCTTACTGGTCACACTATTTACTCGGTATAGTATTTTTCAGACTGATATGTAAGTTTTATGTTCGTTAACTATGTGTTGGGTCCTACATTTTACTATCTGTATTTGCATCTTTTTTTACTGTTATTGTTGTATCATTTATTTATCTTGTTGTTCCTACTTCAAATTTATATTTATTTTAATATTACCTTATTATTACTACTTCTTGTTACAATGTACAATAATTGAAGCCTATTGTAAACCTGTTTTACTCGATGGAATTCGCCATCGAGTAAAGATTCGTGACTTCTTGATAAGTGACAAGAGAGAATTGGGTTGATAAAGAAAAAATACTTAGAACACTGAATTTATTTTACTAATTACAATATTTTCAATCAGTGTTGGATATAATTATTAATAGTCAATATATATACAATATAATCTATAAGACATCTGTACCGTTGATATTCAAAGTGCAACGACACAGAGACTTTACAGTTACAGTGGCAGTGAACTGGCTGTCTGACCTCACGCAGGCACCTTCTCGCAACTCAATAAATAATTGTTACCCCTACTGCGATACAAAATAGATCTGTTTTGCTCTTTAACAATATTGAAGGAGAATGCAGTTCATTTGAGATCGGTATTCAAGCCTTTGTTTAAAGACTGAAAAATAATTATTCTCTTTGATATGAATACAGATTGTTATCGAGTGAGAATTTTTACAGGAGTGAAAAATTGTAAATAAATAAAACTATAAATTATTAACACCTAAACTATTTTAAAGCTTTGAATCAGTTTGAGAAATATCTAACCACAATTAAAACTGGTTTATGCTCAGGATTTGATAAAATTATCAGATTGATAAAAAAAATAAAACGACTATCTATCAACAACGTATGAATTAAAGCTACTCGCTATTCATTAATGCATTTTACTGTTATGTACAATTTTTGTGAAGAGCTATAGGAAAATTTGATTTCATAATACTAGGGATCGTGTAAGTTTTACCTCAAATTCACAATGTACATCGTATCGTATCTACTCTCTTTGCAATTCACACATTCACACACAAGCGATTCTCATTTTCACTGGTAAATTCAAACCACAAGCTTGGTGCTATCTAGGCAACGATATAAACTTTAATCCTTAATAGCTATCCGGTACACAACACTCAAGTCTCAATACTGTATAAAACACTAAAAGGATGTGTATTGCAACGTTGCCGTTGAATGTGAATCGGAACAAAATAAAGAGATGGGAAAAAAATACTTGGGATGGTAAATACTGAACATCTAATTGGCAACAAGAACTGAACACAATGTATAAATGGCAGTAGATGTTAACATCGTCACATGTACGCGATTCTAGTCGCAAGACACTGGTTCCTGATCATTGGAGCTGGGCAGACCTCAGAGGCACTGCGTTTATAAAACCTTCGCTAATGTTCTCTTGAAATTAAACTTTACAAAAATAAAAAGTCTGCACAGCTCTTACAAAATTTACACAAAGGAGCACAACTGCTATTGTTTTACTTACACAAAATTTGCTAATTAAAAGGAGTTTGCTAAAAACAGTACAATTACAACTGTGCTCCGTGAACTGACGGAAACTGAGATGACTGTTGTATATGAGAAGTAATTTTATATATTAAAACAACAACAAAGTTATCAATTTTGATACCATTAATCGAAAACATGAAAGAAATATGTGTCTTCTATACAGAAAGTATTAATAATAAAACAAAACCAAAATAGAAACATTAGTTTTTAATATTTAAATAATAATTATATAGATTTTGAATACACAGTAGTAAAAAGGAATGTTTACATATTGGAGTATAACCCAACACATAACTATATAAGAAAATGTCTATAAAGACAAAAATATTCCTTTGATCAAATAAAACCAAATTATAAATTCTTTGTAGGTACACTATTTAAAGAATCAATTGAAATATTAATATAACAGAAAATATTTTGTCAAACTGAACTATGAGATTTTAACAAATATTCAACATGTTGGCAGAAAATGGGTAGCATGAAGTATGACTGAGTTATCTATTATATGCTGTTTTAAAATTAAATTACATAATTAAAACATAAAAACACATATTTTTGTTTAAACATATAAAAGGGAATTATACATTAAAATAAAAACCGACAGAAAATAATCAGACAACTGAAACGGAGAAATTGGGCAGTGAAATAAATAGGTGGCAGTGAATCAAATATCACAAAACCAAAATCATCAGTCTTAATTACTTGTTGCATCAACACCAACATTTTTTACGCCATAGAATAGTTTTGTTTCACAAAACCAATTTTGAAAATTATATAAATTAACATGTAACGAGATGTAACCACTGAAAAATAATTAAACATAAAATGTTATAATATTAAGAATACCTTTGTGATAGTAACTCACTTTGATCATTTCATAACAATGTTTTACATAAATGTGAAATTTGAGCAATACTAAAATTGACTACTTAAGTCCATGAAGTCATGGAGAAAAGGTTTTTAACTTTTCAAGTAGCTAACACTACAACAGTTTTGTACCATCTTTTACATAAAATCTGAAATAATCATGCATCCATATCACTGGAATCTAATAGGATCTTGCAGATCAAATAAGTGTATTTTAACGTAATGTTTATTTATTTACATTGCAATCGTTTAAAATCACCAGGAAATGGACAAAAGATTCTCAAAATTATTTTGATTAATAACAGGAAACAAATATACAAACATTTGACATACAGGTAGATTGGAAAGAGTTAAAACTATAATCGGTTTAATAAATTCATTTTCTCCGAACGAATGTTGAAAATAAATACAATTATATACACACTAAACCTGAGATCATGTTATCCCCCTTATTAGACTAATATTCACAATCATTTAGAATACTGATCCATATCAGCCATCAATTAAGATAGACGCTAAACTTCTTAACAACGATAGGACCACAGAGCTTACACGCTAGTTAGGAAAGCTTCAGAGTAAATCCAGTCCACCAAACACACGACTCTCAAACAAAATAAATATCGATAATTGAACAACAACAACAACAGTAGAGAACTAAGTGTAAGAGGGGGTATCACAAACGTAGCCTCTCTAGCAGTGGCGGCTGGCGTCCTGTCATACCATTGACCCACTAGGGCTCTGTAACATAAACACAGCAGAGCTATAGCAACAAACACTCTTGTTTTTCCTTATTTTGACTAAGATTTTGACTAAAACAGGCTTTAAAGAGAATGCTTGCACATTATATATTTAGTTATTTATATTTAGACAATCTTGTCATTCAATATCACATAAGGCTACGATAGGTAAAGACAAGATAAAGAAGGAGGTATATTCTGTTGACTATAGCTTACAGGAAGTTTGCAAGGAAAAATCTGACTCCTATGTGACCACTGATTTCTAATTGGATTAGAGTATTGCGACAATCATCATTAATTGTTCTTTCAGCCCCATTGTAACAAACCATCAAGCATTTAATCATGCTACAATGATGATGCATTATTGCAGAGTTTCAATCCTGAAGATCTTTTCTTTTTCTTCTTTTTCCCCAAACATGGGAACCAAAAATTGGAAAAGATCAAAAAGAAAGGAAGTGCGAGTGTGCCCCACTGAGATATTACGTTAAAAAAATCTTTTTTGTTAGAAGTAGGAACGACTACCGGAACAGACTCTGTAATAGTAAGGAACAGTGTGACTACCGGAACAGACTTTGTAATGGCAAGGAACAGTGTGACTATCGGAACAGACATTGTAATACAGTGGAACTTGGATAATTCGAACTTCTGTAATTCGAAAACTTCTTTATTTCGAAATTTTGTCTTGGTCCCTAGAATTTTGTATAAAAACAATGTTAAAATATCTTGGTTAATTTGAATAATTTATTGGATAATTCAAAGTTTTTACAGCGGAAATCTATAGGGATAAGTGAACAAGTCATTGTGTGCGATTTTGGAAGACGTTAGGGCTTCCTGTCCTCAGACTATTTTTAGCTAGACCAACATGATATCACTAGTACTACTGTATAAAACTTGACATCTGTGTGTATCATCGGTGGTTTGTTCCGATATTCGTCATCTTTGTTTCATGTTGGAATTTGTGACTTCGTCTGCTTTCATGTTAACATGAATCATTAGGATTTTTAATCAATAATATCTTCATTAACCTAACTTTTTTAATATACAATGTTAAAACATGATGTTTGATTCTTTATTTCAACCACTTGCATAAACTTTTCTAATTCGAATTTTTGGATAATTCGAATCTTTTTTCTGGTCCCTTGAGGTTCGAATTATCCAAGTTCTACTGTAGTAAGGAACAGTGTGACTTTTGAATTTTGTATCTGATTTATATGAATATTATTTACAGATACTTTATTTTCCCTATCCCTAAGTTCCGAATAGGGATAAGGGAGTAAATTTCTGTTTAAGGTCAGTCTAGGTATCTTACTGTAATATACTTGGTTTCTACTCTGTAGGTATTGTTTATTGTATTGTAGCTTTGTTTTATATACGAAGCCGGGTACCACTATAGTAAGTGTGTTTGTTTGTAAAACAGAGAAATAAGTTATTCCTAGATCTGATTGATCACAATCAATAGATTGGCAAACATTTTTCATTGTATCAACTAGGGGTGTGCGATGCAGCAAAAAATTTTTGATTCGATACAACGATGCGATTCAAAGAATTCCGATACGAATCGATTCGATTCGATACAACACGACAAACACACAACATGATTTCCTGTAAAACAGAAATCATATAACAGAAGATAAAAAAAAAACTATGAAATTAAAGCCAAAAAATATATTATTAGACTATTCACTAAATTGTACAGTTCATAAAATTAGTTTGATGATTTTTAGTTTGATAACTTTCAAGTTCCAAAGATTTTTGTTAAGGTACATATCTATGTATATTGTATCAATAAAACAAAGTTCGCTAGAAGATTTCCAAGATTCGCTAAAATTTTTAATAATTTGGACTATGTATAGCTAGCCTTGACAAGACTAAACAAGAATTATTTTAAAAAATTAATGTAGGTCTACAAATAGTAAAAATATATTATATATCTATTATAAACTACTAAATTAAATAAAAAACTGGTTTAACTATTGTATGACAAAAACAAATATATCTCTAGTTTTAAAATTTTGATAAAATTTCAAAATTCTTTGTATAGGTTTTAAAAAATAACATATCTAATAAATTTTGAAATGAGAAAAATAAAAGCTATTACTAGAGGAAATGAGTAGTATTGTAGTGAAAACTATAAATAAAAATTCAAAAAGTAATAACATAGAAAATATAAAAACAGAAGTAAACTATTATTTTTAAAAAATAGTTTTATTATCATCTATTTCAAATGGTTAGTTTCTAATCAAATTCATATTTTTAAAATTAAAAATATATACAGTAGAACTCCAATTATCCGAACTCCGACTATCCGAATTGCTGATTATCCGAATCACTTTCAGAAAAAAATTTGTCCAAAAAAGTCTAAGTGCGCTATTATTCTTCCCCCCGCGAAGCGCGAGTGTGACCACTTGCAACTGCTCACCGTCAAGCAAATGCGTGACCTGGCTGCTCGAAAACTGATGAAGACCGCAAAACAGCTTACATTGACGGAGATGTTTAAAAAACAATGATTTTTATTTCTAAACTTGTACGTACATTTTATTTATATTTAAAACATGTGAAAATATCATGTTTCTTACATTTAATGCAATAAAAAAATAGTGCAGTATCAAAACGTAGCTTTTTTTCTCTTTAATGGCAATTTTAAAAAAACTCTGATTATCCGAATGGGTCCCGGTCCCCATTAATTCGGATAATTGGAGTTCTACTGTAAAACTTTTAAAAATGAAATTAGTTGTGGTTACATATTTATTTAAAACTGTTTAATCAATACTCTTATTTAAAAGTAAATTTCTTAATTAATTAAACACACAAAATTTAATTTGATTGCTTACTTATTAAATCCCCTCAGATTAATGATTATTAAACAGAAAACATAAAACTCAATTTTTAACTAGATCATACTATGTAGGGAAATGTAAGTATTTGAACGAAAAATAAAATAATGAAGTTGCTCAGACAGATCCAAATATCAACAAACCCCCTTCCCCCTGAGCAAGGCTCAAGGTCGTATTTTACTTTCTCCCTTTATACATAGTATATGGAGAAAGTATTGTTTTAGTCAAAATTTTTGAATTTGAGTTGAGGGTGGATATATCCGATTTGGGGATATCTGAGTCCAAAAAAGTGCGTTTGGACGTGATTTCTGTCCGTCCGTCCGTCCGTCTGTCTGTCTGTCTGTCTCTCTCTGTGTGTGTGTGTGTGTGTGTGTGTGTGTGTGTCTGGATGTGTACAGTGCCACAGCCTACCCCGTTGGTCCGATTTAGATGAAATTTGGCATGTATGTATATATTCACGGTATCTCCAGGCGGTTTTTCATTTTTTTTTTATTTTTTATGTTTATGGGTAGTTCACCCCTAAAAACCCTTAAAAACGTGAAAAATCCTAATTTCTCAAAAACGGCTCTAACTAAAATTTGATAGTTTATAGTGCACAAAATACAAAATAATTTGACACCACCTGCACGTCTGTAAAAATGCGGTTCAAAAGTTATGGGCTTTTACATGTCAAAAAATCTAATTTTTAAATTTTCAGAAAAAACAATAAAAGTAAAGTATAGCTTGACTGGCACCATTGAAACGGCTCAAAAAACTAAACAAATTAGTATTTTGAATTATTTGTCTACGTCTAACGGTTCCAGAGAAAAGTTATATTTACTGTCCATGATTATAAACGCAGTACGTTGTCTGAAAGCGCCCAATGTTATTCTTATGGAGAATATTAAAAAATCAATTTCTTCCTTATTTTCCAACCGTTTTCCATGAAACTTGGTATGAAGCGTAAGGTCAAATAACCCAACAAAACCAACTCAAAAAGCTTGGTATTACCGTGGGGGGGGGGTTCCCCACACAATTCGAACAATCAATTTAACTTTGTCTCTCTTGTTTTTATTTTCAGAAATGGAATGATTATTTTTTATACAATAAATTATTAAATGATATTTAGATAAACTTTGAAGAACATGATAGTTTTATTACAGATTGTCGTTTTTAAATTTAAGGGAGAAAGTATGTGTCAGTCCACTGATACCGTTTATTTTGTTTCCTACTGCCTCTATTGTCTGATTACCTGTCCACCTCACTTATCTCTTAACAATAATAGCTTACACCTGATTTAACTGAGAATCACAAATTTAATGTTTTTATTCATGATTCGTCATACTGATAAAACATTTAATAAGTACATTATAATAGACAATTTAGAATAATGCCAAATACTCAAGGTTTACTTTTTGGAATAAATATTATTGAAAAACTATGGATCTACTTTTTTGCTGCATATGAAAGGCAATGGAAGCTGTCAATTGATACTGCGATGAAAAGGAGCCATTATTAAAACTGAACTAAACAAACTATGATGTATTTTTTGTTATTGTTGATGTATGTTGTGTCCAGCGGAGGAATACCTAACCATAAACAACTTCCATTAAAATTGTACTCATCACGTCTCTGCTGTAAGCTGTTGTCTTGTTAAAATCTTCTCTGACTTGTTTGTCAATTTTGAGAAAGGATTTAAAATCAGTTTGAATAACAAAATAAAAAGGAAAATTGGATTG
This sequence comes from Nephotettix cincticeps, assembly GCA_023375725.1. Taxonomy (NCBI): domain Eukaryota; kingdom Metazoa; phylum Arthropoda; class Insecta; order Hemiptera; family Cicadellidae; genus Nephotettix; species Nephotettix cincticeps. The sequence goes on from CM041790.1 coordinate 54,478,763, forward strand.
CACAAACATAGACATTAAATAAATTTGTTTGAAAACCTGAAAATCGGTATAAGCTATGCCATTAGGATCACATCAAGAGAGTACGCATCTACACAAGCTGCCGCACATCGGGACTCGCTCGATGCATCGGGATTTCGATTACCTCTGTATTGAATCGTGATTCAATGCATCAATCGTGATTCAATGCATCAAATCGAAATTTCGATACATTTTCGATGCATTGCACACCCCTAGTATCAACGCCAGAGGCATTTTTACAATTAGTGCCATCACACTCTTTTTAGGAAGCGGTTTAAACCGTAATGGGCATCCCAAAAGACATCCAGAGAAAAATTTCAATAGCCATAAAATTACAAATATATTTTTCCTTCAAAATGTTAACACCACATAATATATCATATGCATAGAACAAAACCTTATATAATAGCAAAGAAGTAATACTATCCGCATCCTATAGTAAATAAAAGTCACTATCCGCACACACACCTCTAGTGAATACACACAGTAAACAAAATAAAAACAGACTCAATATTAATTAAGACTGGAGTGCCTCAGGTGTCTCACAGAAATTCAGTAGGAAATGGGTTAAGAGTAATTACCAGAGGTTAGTGAATACTGACCACTGGATGTAGGACAAAGTTGTCGTAGACCTGCATCAGCTCTGACATGCGATACTCCTCGAGGCACACAAAGCCCTCCAAGTTGGGCGCTTGCTTGCGGCTACAGTCCAGGCAGTGGACCACGTGCCGCTTCTCTTGCTCTCGGATGAACAAGATATTGAACACCTCCACCTGTAGGACACAACTCTAATCAAATATACTTAACAAGTCTATATGAGTGTCAATGGTTGATTCTTAACCCTCGAGATAGCGCTTGCGGAGAAAAACTCTGCATGCGCCATCTCGAGAATGTAAATGAATAGAATGAGGTATTCAAGGAATCCCCCGAAACTATTTACAACCCACACACTCCTTTTGTTTCCTTGTGAGTTGCAATGCAATGAAGAGATGTCAGTTTGCAGAGGCTTTCTCTAAACGGAATACACATATGAACGTGTGTGAACCAAAATATAATTTTGTTTTTATTTAATTTATAATACTGTCATTTCATAGCTTATATTTGATTTGCATCAATGTTCAATTGTATTATCGCGGAACAACACTCCGCATACGCCCTCTCCCATAACACCATTCTTATACTAGAAAATTATTAACTATGTTTGTTACTGATATTTAGTAAATAATTAATTAAATTAACGATGGAACTTTGAATTTTATCAATTTATTTGGCATTCAATTGCAATACTATGTTACAAAAACAAGTAAGATGGGTTTAATTCATGCGTTAAGCGTTGCGGAGTAAAACTCCACATGCGTCGTCTCGCGTTTCACCGGTGAAGCGCCCGCTAAAGGGTTAAACATTCTCATCATTCCTCATCATTAATCATTATTTTGTGATTATTGATTGTGAATGCAGCCTTAAGAGGTAGCTCAGCTTTATCAAGCAATTATAGGCAAAGCTATGATTTTAGTAGCACATTCTGCTTTATAAAGCTAGGAATGACACGGTGATGAACAAACTATGGACACCACATCATAGAAGGTATAACAAAAGCCATAGCTAGCAGGCAAAATTCCTTCTAAAATGAGAAGGGCAAATACAGGGATATTTCTTAATGATGAGAAAGTTTTTAATAAAATGAATAACCGGAGATTAGGTTTTTAGCGAATTTCCCATAGGGAAGTAGCTATTACCGTAGGTCTCATGGCAAGAGTTAAGCCCGGGACCATGTTATTTTTTCTTCTTTAGGTACCCAGAGACCAAAAAGAATAGTCGTTAAAATTTATATATATATATATATAAATATTGATATTGAATTTGTAATTTAAAATTCTTATTTAATTTTTTCTGGTCCCTAGAATTTTATATACAATGTTAAAATATTTGGTTTACAATATATTTTATATTCGAGTTTTTAAAGCAAATCTGTTGTGTAAAAAAACAAACATTGTGTGCTCGTTCGTCCTCAGAAACTAATCAACTAAAATTACATCTCATCATAAATTAATCTTGTCTATCATGATTTTTTGTTCCAATTTGCCTCTTTAGTAAAAAGCATGATTCGTCAAAGCGAATACAAATCTCTGAATTAAGATATGCAAAATATAGAAGGATTTGAAAAAGTTTGTAGCAGTTTTGTCTAAAACATATACATTAACAAAAATTAAGATTTAATAATAAAATTTCATAACCTCTTTTAGCGAATTTCCCATAGGGAAGTAGCTATTACCGTAGGTCTCATGGTGAGTTAAGCAGGGACCATGTTATTTTTTCTTCTTTAGGTGAGAGTCCAAAAAACAATAGTCATTAAAATTATATAATATATATGTTATATATAGTCGAATTTATAGGGAAGAATATTATATCTCATGGTACTATATTTTTTTTTCTTTAGGTGTACAATAGTCATAAAATTTTTATATATATGTATATATATGTATATATGTATATATGTATATATATATGTGTCTGTTAGCACGATAACTTGTAAAAATGGTCCAAAACCAAATTTGGTAGAGACGTGTATTCCTACAAATGCTCGGACGAGTTCGTAAACCAGACATATGTCAATAATAGTTTGGGGGGTTTTGTACCCCAAAATGGGTTTTTGCGTTTTTCACATGTAATTTTTAAACATTTTTCATTTTATATTTCACCATTGAATCAGCTTAAAAAACTACACAATTAAGTTCCTTAAAGTTTTTCTCTATCTCCAACGGTTACCGAGATATTAAAAAATCTAAACACAGTACGTTGTATTGTGGGGCTCCAATGTTAATCTTATGGAGATAGGGAAAAATTAATATTTCCCATATTAATGAATATTTTTGGATAAAACTTGATATTTAGCTTCATGTGATTGATCATCCATTTATGCTTAAAAATCATAGTTTATGTGTTTATCATGGCAGCAAACCTGCATACTCTTTTATGTTAATCATATAGGGAATAGCAAACCCTTAATTTATGGACAGATGTTGATGAAAGTTGGTATAAATGTTAAGATAAAAATTATTTATGGTAGAAATGCCTAATTTCAGTGTTCCTCACAGCAGCAAACCTGCACACTCTTTGCCATGTTAATCTTATGGAGAATATAATAACTCAGTTTATGACAGATTTTTTAAAACTTGTCAAATATTATTATTATTATATTTTGATTTGGAAATTCGCTTACGCATTGCTGCGACGTTATATATAATATATATATATATGTTCAGCACGATAACTCTCGTAAAAATGGTCCGATCGAGACCAAATTTGGTAGAGACGTGTATCTACAAATGCTCGGCACGAGTTCGTAAACCAGACATATCGGTCAATGAACAGTTTGGGGGGGTTTTGTACAAAATGTTTTTTTTGCGTTTTCACATACTTTTTTTAAAAATTTCTAATTTTATATTTCACCATTGGAATCAGCTTAAAAAACAAACAATTAAGTCTAGTTTTTCTCTATCTCCAACGGTTACCGAGATATTAAAAAATCTAAACACAGTACTGATTGTCTCCAATGTTAATCTATGGAAATAGGGAAAAATTAATATTTCCCATATTAATCATATTTTTTTATGAAACTGATATTTAGCTTCATGTGGTTGAGTACTATCCTTTTATGCTTAAAAATCATAGTTTATGTGTTTATCATGGCAGCAAACCTGCATACTCTTTTCCATTAATCATATAGGGAATACAAACTCCTTTATTATACAGATGTTTAGAAAACTTGGTATAATAGTTAAAAAAAAAAATTTAATATAAATGACTACTTTCAGTGTTCCTCACAGCTGCTAACCTGCACACTCTTTCCCATGTTAATCTTATGGAGAATAGGCAAATAATTCTCATGTTTATGGACAGATTTTTTTTAAACTTGTCATATATTATTGATTTGGAAATTCGCTGAGTACGCAGGTCTGCTGCGACGGGGGTATTTAATATACAATGTTAAAACATGGTGTTTGATTGTTTATTTCAACCACTTGCTAAATTTTCTATTAATTTTTTTATAATCGAATTTTTTCTGGTTTGAGGTTTGAATTATCCAAGTTCTACTGTATATATATATATATATATATATATATATATATATATATATGTATATATATATATATGTGTCTGTTAGCACAATAACTCGCGTAAAAATGGTCCGATCAAGACCAAATTTGGTAGATACGTGTATTCCTACAAATGCTCGGACGAGTTCGTAAACCAGACATATTGGTCAATGGAAACGGGTAGTTTGGGGGGGTTTTGTACCCCAAAATGGGATTTTTTGCGTTTTTCACATGTGATTTTTAAATATTTCTAATTTTATATTTCACCATTGGAATCAGCTTAAAAAACTACACAATTAAGTTCCTTAAAGATTTTCTTTATCTCCAACGGTTACCGAGATATTAAAAAATCTAAACACAGTACGTTGTATTGTGGGGCTCCAATGTTAATCTTATGGAGGATAGGGAAAAATGAATATTTCCCATATTAATGAATATTTTTGGATAAAACTTGATATTTAGCTTCATGTGGTTGAGATCTATCCATTTATACTTAAAAATCATAGTTTATGTGTTTATCATGGCAGCAAACCTGCATACTCTTTTACCATATTAATCATATAGGGAATAGGCAAACTCCTTCATTTATGGACAGATGTCGATGAAAGTTGGTATAAATGTTAAGATAAAAACTATTTATGGTAGAAATGACTACTTTCAGTGTTCCTCACAGCAGCTAGCCTGCACACTTTTCCCATGTTAATCTCTCTATGGAGAATAGACAAATAAGTCTCATGTTTATGGACAGATTTTTATAAAACTTGTCATATATTATTATTATTATTATTATATTATTGATTTGGAAATTCGCTGAGTACGCAGATTTGCTGCGACGGGGTTATTTTTATTATTAACCCTTAACGAGTGGCGGCCACACTCACTACTAAAAAATATTTGGTTAGAGTCAAAAAATAGATTTTGACATTTTGATGTTTTTCTACTGATGGTAGAAGTAGAATAAACTCCAACCATCTGATGGTTGAATTGTCAATAGTCTTTATTTACAAGTTGTCAAGTCAAGTTTACAAAAGTCTTTTTTTATGTTGATTATACAAACTTTTCTTTTAAAAATAATTATTTTGTATGTCTTATGACCATATTTGTTTAGGCGTATATATACAGCAGTTCCATTATGTCTTTTTCAAAATTCCGATCAATCAACCTAAAGATAATTTTCACTAAACATCAAATCACTGTCTAATTCACTGAGTGAATATATTTCACTAACCTTGTACTCTCACTACATGTAAACAAAAATGTTGAGAAACAATAACATGAGAATAACTCACTGAAAAAAAGAAGTTTCGAGATCAGAGATGCCAATCCACCAAAACAGAAATTTACAATAGAAATAATTACCAAGAATCAATTTTAAAAAACCTAAATAACATTTATTTTTTATGTATAAGTAAGTCAAGGCTCGTAAGTGATTAGTATTGTTGGTGCATATATACATTTAACGGGCGGGAAGGGTTAAAATATAAGATATTTTGTTTGTTTAATGTATGAAGTAACTCACCTCACACTGGCCGCAGTAGTGAGAGGCTTCGTTCTTTCCTCTTCCATGGAACCTGACCTCTACACCTTTGGACTTGACATATTCCAGGATCATGGCACAGTGGCGCAGCGTCCGCAACAGGCAATGTCTGAAACATTCATTTGATGTCAAAAATATCATAGGCTTAAGTTGCACATGCTGGTGGGTAAGAAATTTTACATAAATCAGGAATTGAAACAGCTAAAATAGCAACTGCAGCTACATGAAAACTAACCAAGTAGTTTTATAAACACTGGGAATTTATCACTTATGATAGAGTGCTTATTCAAGCATTGTTCAACATTGTTGAAATGAAATTTAATGTCTCAACGTTTCATTTAAATGCTGTAAAATTCTATTCATTTATGACCTATGGCACTCACTTGATAAGTTCGAAGAGCTTTGGGTCAGACACCTTGATGTTGCGGGCCAGATTCCACGAAAGGTGGATCATGGGCACGATGCTCTTGTAACTCTGCAGCTTGTTCCACTCGTAGCGCTCAATGGCCAGGTGATACTGGCGAGCTGTTAACGGACCGACGTTCCAGGCAATGTTGTTGCACCACCCAACCGCCTGTACCCAGTGAACACAGCCGGAGTTGACCCACACAAGGTCACCAGGCCTCTGCAGGAAGCGGTAAACAGGCACGTTCTCCTCATACAAGTCCTCCAGGGCTGGCCACCACGAGCCATGTAGGTAGTTTAGGCTGTTCCTGCACATGAAAATCCAAAAATGAACAAAAGGATAGGATTATTATTTACTATCCAGACTGATAGCTAACTTCTCAAAAAAAGACTAAATTTCTCAGTTTTTTGTGCTTTTATCTTGTTTTCTGAACTTTTTATTTTAATCCATTCAGTGGTCTACTTTTAAATTGTCCTCGGTAAGTCATCCGTAAAAACCCAAGCAATTATTTTAATTTTAACTTTTCATACGTAATCAAGGATGAGAATCCGTTAGAACCAGTCTCTTAACAGTACTTAACAGTACAGTAGCTTAACAGTACATACATGAAAGGAGGGGGCACGATTGTTACATCACGTATAAGAAGTCCTCCCGAATTTCACCTCTATTTGGTCTACTCAACCTCGATATAACATACGATAAAAACGTGTCTCAACCTGAATCATTTGTCAGGCAGTCAGATGATTCAGTTCAATTATTATAACAAGTTTTATTTTATTTTTCTTACAACGTACAATATATCACATTAACTGTGTTTTATCAAGGTTAAATTCACTTTAATTCATTATCAAGAAGTTCACAAATAGATCTCTGAACCACCAGGTTCCATCTTGAAGGCAAGATAGCAAGCTTGGCTGGCAGTTTTGCCATTAGACGATTTGTTATATGTCTACTGTTTCATTCCGGATACGAGTTCACGTCCGATTTTATTTTCCGCTTTTCCTAAGCTGAAAAGAGAACCACTTCAAGCCTACCCAGTCTTCAGTGTACTCATGTACACTGACAGTGTAATTTTTTTAATACAGTGAAATCTCTACTTACCTAACCTCAATGTAACATATTCCTTGATATTAGGATTTTTTTATTCATTCCCTTCAGATTCGTTATATCAAGGGTTGACTGTACTAATGTTTTGACAATTGACTTATCAACTGGGAAAACGACGCAAAGGCTGCTTGTGTGCCGACAAGCTGTCTTTTCTTACCTCTCGCAAAGGTTGTACACGACTCCCCAGTAGGCATCTGGAACAGCGAACCACTCACAGTCCCCCGGGCCGATGTTGATGTTGATGGAACAGAAGTTGTTGTTTTCCTGGTGTCCAGGCGTCCGGCTGCCTGGCACCTGGGCAAGGAGAAAACAGTTCACAGCTGATACAACAACAGCAACACTGGTATTAGTGTTGGAATTAGTCATAATTATACTAATAACAAATGACATGTTGTTGTTGTTGTGTATGATTAGTGATATTTGGACCATGACCAAAACTACCATGTTCATTTTGATTTTAGTTTTATTTCTTGGAAATCTTAGAATTTAGTGTATTTGTATCTATGAAAGAGGTATTGATCCTGTTGTTGTATTTGCTTTTGGATTGTTCTGTGCTTTTTAATTCTGTATTATGGGCGCTATGAATGAGCTGAGGCTCACATCTACATCATGAACTCAAATAATTAAGACAATTGAGCAATCTCCACACTAATTTTTCTTTCAACTTCCTATTGTTCAAACTACAATCAAAGAACCAAATGTAGTGTTTTTGCTGGAACTGCTTTACAATCATTGGAAAGAAGAGACAAATTCAAATTAAAGATAGAGATGAATATCTAAGACATCCGAAGCGGAAAAGGGGACCACCTTAAGCCTACTCAGTCTCCAGTGTGCCTAAGCACTGGTTCAGACAAGCAAAATACCCCCGTCGCAGCAGACCTGCGTACTCAGCGAATTTCCAAATCAATAATATAAAAATAATATATGACAAGTTTTAAAAAAATCTGTCCATAAACATGAGAATTATTTGCCTATTCTCCATAAGATTAACATGGCAAAGAGTGTGCAGGTTTGCTGCTGTGAGGAACACTGAAATTAGGCATTTATACCATAAATAATTTTTATCTTAACATTTATACCAACTTTCATCAACATCTGTCCATAAATAAAGGAGTTTGGCTATTCCCTATATGATTATTATGGGAAAAGAGTATGCAGGTTTGCTGCCATGATAAAAACATAAACTATGATTTTCAAGCATAAATGGATAGATCTCAACCACATTTTATCCAAAAATATTGATTAATATGGGAAATATTAATTTTTCCCTATCCTCCATAAGATTAACATTGGAGCCCCACAATACAACGTACTGTGTTTAGATTTTTTAATATCTCGGTAACCGTTGGAGATAAAGAAAAACTTTAAGGAACTTAATTGTGTAGTTTTTCAAGCTAATTCTAATGGTGAAATATAAAATAAAAAATTTTTTAAAATTACATGTGAAAAACTCAAAAAACCCCATTTTGGGGTACAAACCCCCCCCAAACTACCCGTTCCCATTGACCGATATGTCTGGTTTACGAACTCGTCCGAGCACTTGTAGGAATACACGTCTCTACCAAATTTGGTCTTGATCGGACCATTTTTACGAGAGTTATCGTGTTCACAGACACATATATATACATATATACATATATACATATATATATATATATATAAATTTTAACGACTATTGTTTTTGGACTCTGGGCACCTAAAGAAGAAAAAATAACATAGTCCCGGGCTTAAGTCTCACCATGAGACCTACGGTAATAGCTTCTTCCCTATGGGAAATTCGCTAAAAGACACCAATATTTGTAAGAGTGCTGTTCACTGTAGAGAAAATCACCTTCATGTATAGCTGTACAGTGTTCATGCCGAGGATGACATGTCCGACATGACTCAGCATGTTGCCGGCAGAGACAACCCTGGCAAAGGCCGGCAGCTTGGTCAGCTCCTGCAGCTGTTGCCGCCACTTGCGCTCGTCCGAGAGATCCACGTTGGTGCCGAACCGCAACATCTTGGAGCCTGGAGGAGCCTTTAGCCCACCAATACCCTGTGACCACGGTCTAAGTTAGAGGTGGGAAGGTCACTACACTTACAGGACACGATGAAATAGGCAAATTCAAAGAATGCGTATTTCATCACTTACAAATATTCTTAATGAAAGGCCATCTTTCATTAACTTCACTTATAGAATTTAATGATTCAGTTCAATGAGAAGGTATAACGTGCTCTGTTATGGCCACTAAATATTTACAAGGGAACAGTATTAGTAATTGGGGATTATTATTTAATGAAAGTAGGCCGTCTCTTACTATGATTTAATCTTATGTTAAAGTTATATTGTAGGTACTACTTGTTAGAAGCAAGATTGATAGCAAACTACTCACGATCTATCTGCTCTCTTGATCTGATGGTCCTTGAAACAAACACATATTTTTTCCCATTCATTATCATAATCTTGTTGCATCAGGTGACGGATTTTCTTTCCAATATTTTGATTGAAATCGTCCCTTAGGAAAACTATTCATATCTTCCCTTATTCAGTCTATATTCAGACTTAATATTCATAATCGATACTTAAAATGTTATGTCGTTAAAATTTACGATGTCCTTATTACTGAGTCTTCATTTAATAGTTGATATTTCTGAAGAGATAGGCTTTTTTAACATTCAGCCTATATTATCGATGAAGCTACAGACTACAGCTGATGACTATGACTATATAAACTGCAATATCTGTTTTTGAGTTTTTGAAAATTATATTTTAAACCCTAGTATTCCATTCAAATTCTCAATGCCCTTAGTTTTATATTTTAATGTGGTAATGATATGTCCTGACAAATTAACCTTAATGTCTTGTCTTCTAGTTCCTTTACATAATATCATGTTCTTCATAAATATGACAATGCTTACATCATTCGTTAGTTTTCTATCATAGGGGGGCTCTTCACCTTCTTATAATTGATGTTATACTTTTCAATATTGAAGCTTTAGATTAATTGAATATATTGAATTGAATATAATATAAAGTTGTCTGTTGTCATGGTACTAAATATAAGTTCTGTCGAATGACTCGTAGATGCTTATTATAATAATAATGAATTTTTCATTCTCTACTTTGCCTTCAGTATATGCAATGTAATGTTTAATTTTTCCAGCTTCAATAGCTTCAAGAATATTTTAATTCTTATGTTAAATAAATAATGAATAAATAGCTCTCTCTGTTCTTTCTTCCATTGGATTCACTGGTAACGTCGTTTGAGAATACGCTTTGCTGAATATTTCTATGTCCTTTACAAAGCTCAAAAATACAACTTATGTTTTTAAACAACACATCAACAAAAACTAATAAGAGAAAAAGCGTAACTGATTGAATGTGTTATATGTAAACCTGCCCAAAAAAAAACTAAAAAAATGTACAACCTGTTGCAGTCATTTTTAATTTTACAAAAGGGAATAAACTCTTTACTAGAGGTGTGCGGATATCCGAAAATTCGGTTCTGATTCGGATCGGATCGGATATCCGAAACCGATCCGAATGTATTTAAGATATCCGATCCGATCCGATAAATATCCGAATTTTCGGATAGACTGTATAATACAGCAATTTGAACAAAAACAACGAGATTTTCGTCGAGTTAATACCCGCGAAGCTAGAATAATTTTTGCTTAAGCCTTGATAAGACGACGAAATTACGTAGTCTTTCATCAAAACAATGTCGTTGACTGGTAGACGCGATACACTTATAGCGATTCGAATGACGAATGACGACCACAGATGACGAAATTACGCAATTCATATCCAATCGGAATGTAAGAACGTCATTGGGCGGTCCGAGGATGCGGTATGATTATTCGATTCTTCAACTACGCATTTAAGTAACCGTAAGTTCAACACGATATTGCATTTTGAAATACAAAGCATAGCGTCATCGATAGTTGCACCGAGTTATCAGATTGCGGTTTGATATTATTCCATATAAAATTTCATTTCGGCCACGAAAAAACTTTAATTGTTGATTTAATGTTATTGGTAACAAACCATCATAATAGCTCGTTTTGCGACGGGGTTTCCGGCAAAAATAATACTACTTCATTCTGATCGTCTACGTAGACGATCAATTGTTTAGTTATCGCATTCTCAACTACTCCGGGTTTGAGCAATACGATAAAGTGTTGCCAAATTTACATTTGGCCTATTTCGTCGTTCAGTGTTCACATAACCAACAAATTTTCCACTTGTTTTCAATCTACATTTTCTCTTTGTTGAATGAATTTAAGCGTTATTAGTTTTACATTTTTAGATAATTTTAAGATCAATAACTAACTAGATTACGACGAGGTACCATAATTTCGCGGGTTTCAATATTGTTACACAGCCGATCGGAGTATTTTATCTGCCAAATATTCCAACTCTGCGCCTGCGCACAGGCCTTTGTTTGATAGCAGCTGCATTGTCACTGCCCCTGCCGATACGCAGATAGCCGATGGCATCGATCCAACGACGTCGGTCGCAAAATCTTGATTCTTTGTTAATGGTGATTTGTTTTTATCATTGTAATAAATAAAATAATTGAATCGTGAAATAAAATTGAGAATTAGTTGATTATTATTAGAATGAATTGATGAATTAGTAGAAAGTTGATGTCATTTAATGGCGAATTATAATGTTTCTGTTGATTTAATTTGTTAATTAAGCCATATTAAAATTTGTTACTGGTAATTTTAAATGCAGTGAAGTAAAAATTTTAGTTTTGTTGTTCATCCTATGAAGAATTTATAATTTTTTATGTACCATTTAATAATTTTGATAACATTTTATTGATTTTTTCCTAATTTATTCTTAGATAAGTCTGATTTCACCTTTTTATTGCGAGTATCCGAATCCGAAAACTATCCGATCCGAACCCAAACTATCCGATCCGGATTTGAGCTATCCGATCCGAATCCGATCCGAAAAAATAATTCACTATCCGCACACCTCTACTCTTTACATCTGGAATAGAGTATTCCAGATGTAAAGGAACATCTGGAATACTCTATTCCAGATGTAAATATCTCTTTACATCTGGAATAGACATTTTACATCTGTATTTATTACGCAGGAAAATAATGGGGATAAATTAAAATATTTAACTTTAGAATATTATTTCCTTGAAGTATAAATTCAAACAAAAAGATTATTAGGAAAGGAAGGCATGATTACTATTCTCAGTAGAGAAATAAAGTTTAACCCTAGAAGTGGCAAGCTTCTTACTATTAACTGTAACATAAAAATATCTTCATAAATAACTATCTAATAAATAAGTAACATAAATATCTTCTTGTAATATCAAAGTTTAAACAAAAAAACATAAAACATGCCCCCCCCTTATAACCACTAACCACAAAAGCAAAAAAGGTGTCCACTGCAATCCCAATTAGGCCTACAAATGCCGTCAACTTCCACCCAAGCCAACTTCCACCCAAGCCGGTCACCGTTTATTTAAGGTGGGCCCCCCTCTCCGCTTTACTACACATTTGCAAGCCAAATTGGGATTGCTCATGGTCGGGATTCGAACCCTAGCACTTCCGAATGGCTAGAACGTTACGCTTGTCAGCGTATCGCGTAAGCCAGCTCGGCCATCAGTGCCTAGGAGTAGAAAGCGCTTACTTGATTATAGACCTGCCCGGTGGCAGGCTCGTGTACTACGAGAGCAGTTTCGGTTGTTTGCTCCCAGAGGGAAACACGGTCGCGTAGGCGATAGTGTCTAACAAGTACACTAAACTGACGACAGATGCCTCCACCTGCCAATTCTTATTGAATATGTAAATGCGTCGTAAATTACGACTTTGCCATTTCTAGGGTTAACAAACAGTTCATACCATTTAAATTAATTGATTAAAACCTGTTGCAGTGTTCATCAGACCTAAATTTGAGGTAGAGCTGTGAGATTATTTTGTATATACATTTATAACGTTTAAGAGCCTTTCCTTTATAGGTGTAGTTTTTTACTTCCACAGGGCTAATGAAGTTTTGGTGAAGTTATTTAGTCAACTTTATTATTTTATTAGCGCCTGACTCAAACCCAGCCAAGGGTATATGGATTGAAATATTAAGAAGAGAAGATCATTGGATTGCTCCGACTACTAAACAAACATAGAGAATTATAAATTTATTCAACACTCTTCATAAAGAAATAGTACTTAAATGATTCCCAATAGAACTTTGCTTCAATTTCTTTGTTCAAATGGAAAATTTTGTAAATTTTTTAATGGTATTGTATGAATTATTTGGATATAAATCTTACAAACCAAAAAATCAAGATTATTTTCATAAAATAAGAGTTTTTTATTGAATAATCATTAATTTTACAATGTTAGAAACATGATTGTTGGATTAACTCATTTGTGTGATAATCCTATCCTCTCTAGAGGTGAATATTACTATGGGAATAAAAATTGATTCCACTGTGAAATAAAATATTAGATATATTATAATTATGCATTATTTGTTTTTAAACTATTTAATAATGCTATATGTCTCACATGGCTAATACTAATACCAGCTACTATTAAATTAGTAACTTCTAGTGACATAACTGCCAAAACTAGTCAAGCTCCTGCAATTTCCTGCACGAGCAGTTTCAAACATTTTTCTCAAATCTTATCTTCATTCTTCACTGTAATAATTGTGGAAAGGATAGTTTAACACGTGAGAATTTTATTTGGTATACATGTGTAAAATTACTCAACAACGACCTTACTCAACAACAACTAGAATCTTAAAAAATCCCTCTTGAGTTATTATTGTTTTTTTAAATTAATATGTATATTTATAATAATAAAAAATAATAATAGTTCAAGATTTTCCGTATTTTAAAATTGAATTTCAGTATAACCCCCAGACAAAAACTGGCTATCATATTTTATTACCAATATAAAAATCTTATTGTATACTCTAAAATAAGCACTGTTCGGGCAAACTATTTTTCTGTCCAAGGATTTATAATTTTTGTATAATTCATGGTATCTGGCCACGAGAAATCGATTGAAGCAAGTCTCAAGGCTGGGAAAAATGTGATTTTCATCCTACAGCCCTTCAAAGTATCCATGTTATCGGACCTTCTTTAAGCTTCAGTTAACCAAAGCAGCTGATTTAGGTTGTTTTTATTTTTTATTGTACAATTAGTAAACAAAGAATATTTTCTTTTAGGTTAATTAGAAAGAAAAGTTTTCAAAAATAGTTTTGTTTATTTTTGATTAACTTTTTTGAAAAAGTTATAAAGCATAGTAAAATTTAGTTTTTTTTACAAATTTTTAAGCGTTAAGAGTAAAAGTCTATTTATTAAAATTTATTTATTTAAACAAATATAAATCTAGTTATTAGTCTATTTATTAAAATGTTTTAAAACATATTAATTGTATTTACATTTCGTATGAGATGTAATTTATCGAAAATATATTTTATTGTATCCTATCAAAGCTTGTTCTCCCGGTACTAGAGCCGAAATAGATTATTATTCATAGCTACACTCTTCAAGGACAAGAACCATCAGACAGTTACACCACGCTGTAGCCCAGGTTGTAGGAACACAACACAGTACATGGGGGAGGGGGCATTTAATTTCTTTAACCTAATTCAACATAAAAATTTTATTAGTGGCAAACTATGTCACATTGGCAACTAAGAAGTTGCTACTATAATAGCTGCTAGTAAGATAGCCAAGTGTAACATAATCTTAGTTTAAGCAAATTTTTCAAGCTGTATTTATTTCAGGACAACACTACTAAATGATTTTTGTGGATTTTATATTTATCATCATTATTTTTACTACACAAAAACTTACTGAGGTGCCTTTTTTCCGCCGAACAGTGCCGGTCGAGTCTTTGCTGTCTGAGTCTGAAAGGTTGTTGTTGCTGTTGTTGGCAGACGGGTTGTGGATGCCGGCCGCACGCTCTCTCTCCTCCTTGAGGCTGTCCTGGAAGCTGGAGGCCTGGTACTGGGCGTACTTGGCGATACTCGTGTGGCTGCGATGGCTGATACACGCCCACACTCGCTTGCCAGGGTACTGCGGGTCCCAGTTCTCGTCCGAGGTCTGCTGTACCTGTGTCCGTACCTCTATCGTATGATCAGGGTTTGCTTCCACCAGCGTCTTGGTTGAGAACAGGCCCAAGTCTGCAAAACCAACGACACGTTTAAAATTATTCAGAAAATAATTAAATAATTAATTAATCAGGCAAATCCCTCATAATCCTTAAGAGTTCTTAAAATGTTTTTCTAGACTGGAGGCACTGCAAAGTGACTACACAGTGCATTACATTATTGGTAATTCAGGACTGATTAGATAGAAAGCGTATACTGTTTGACTTTGATATTGAACCAACTTATCCTTATAGTTGATGGTACACATAAAATGGTAGTTTTTGAGTTTCAAATTTCCAGCATAAATTTTTTTCAGGAAGTATCAAAAGGATTGAAGAAATATAATATTTTTCATTAAAAGAGATGAACTGATACCGTTACACGATTCCTCGCATCACGATTCTTTATGGTGCAAAATAACGTTGACTGCTGATACTTTGCGCCACCGAGTTTGATACTGATTCAGATGAAAAAATAGTTGAACATCAGGACTCACAAAAGAATATTTTGGATGATAATTAATCGCTAATAGGAGTGTGCATCGAAACAAAATTTGGATCGAATTAAAAATCACGATTAATTTCACCGTATTCGAAAAAGCGATGCACCGGACTCCATCCAATGCATTGGGTACAAGTTCAATGCAATACTAGTAGGCAAAGCTCATATAATTTTTCCATATATTATAAACAAATAATTTTTTTCTATGGCTGTCTTTTATTTGCAACTAAATTTTAAATCCATCTACAAAAAAGTTAATGAAATTTTTATAAAGACAGTTGACGGCCACAATTACAATCTGTTATAGAAGTTGTTAAAGATTTGCTTAGTATTCCTCCACAGGGCACAACAGAACGAATGTTTTGGCCATCTCTAATTGTCTGTGGAACAGGAATAAAGTAGGATATAGCTCACTTGGATTCTTCAAAACAGAATTGCAAAGTTTAGAATACCATGAATATTAACAGTATGTGGCAATTCTTACGCAAAATATATAACAAAAGAAAATATTTGTTTCTTTTCTAAGATTGAATTTAGGTATTTTGTTTTATAATTTTGACATTATGTAGTAACTACTTTAAGGGTGTAAAATATCAAAGCCTAACTAGTCTCTGAGTTGTCTAAGTCTAGATGTTTGTAAAGACTTAATTTTAACTACAGTGGAACGTGGATAATTCGAAACTTCTTTATTTCAAAATGTTGTCTTGGTCCCTAGAATTTTATATAAAAACAATGTTAAAATATCCTGGTTAATTCGAATAATCTTTTGGATAATTCAAAGTTTTTACAGCGTAAATCTATAAAGTGAACAAGTTATTGTGTGCGATTTTCCAGGAAAGACGTTCGGGCTTCCTGTCCGCAGACTATTTTTAGTTAGATCAAGCGAGCACCCCCACCAACCCTTCTCATAGCACTTACATCTGCTGTTTTACATTATACCCCTCCCCCTCACTACTGCTCATAAATCACAACATTGACATCTCTAGTCTGTCACTACACGGTGCCGGCACAGTTCAGTAGCGTATCTGTCATTGATAATGGTTTGTTCCGATATTCATCGTCTTTGTTTCGTGTTGGCATTTGTGAGAATAAATAGTCATTAACATTGTCAAGAATAAATAGCGGCGATCAAGGAGGTAGAGAAAGGATTTGAAAAAGTTTGAAGTACCCAAATTTTTGGGATCCCTCCAAACACATTATCAACATTTAACAAAAATTAGGATTTTTAATCAATAATATCTTCATTAGCCTAACTTTTTTAATATACAATGTTAAAACATGATGTTTGATTGTTTATTTCAACCACTTGCAAAAACTTTTCTAATTCGAATTTTTGGATAATTCCAATTTTTTTCTAATCCCTTGAGTTTGGAATTATCCAAGTTCTACTGTATATTATATTGTGAGCAGTGACAAAATTACAAACCCAACTTGAGCGCCGCGGCCAACCCACGGACAACTGCGATGGGGTGTTTGAGACAGAACTCTTGTAGCTGAGGGCTAAAGGCATCCTTCTTGTTCTCCAGAAATACAGAGGGCGTTGGTGGCAGCAGCTGTTCCCTAGTGAGGCGTACTGTGGGTGGGTCTGGAGGCTGGGGCGGCGCTCCTCGGTCGCTCAATATGCTACAGTTGGTCAACCCATGCAGCCCTTTGCCCCTATTCACAAATAACACAATCAGCTTTCTTAACACTAATTAAAAGTTATATTAAGAATTTTAGTATATATACATTTAAGAGTTGTTCAGTGTTTTTTGTTTATACGAACATATTATGTTATTATTAAAATCAATCAAAATGTAAACAAACAATATGGAAGAAATGTTTTCTTTAATACATCATAAATATCACAGTTATGTCTTTCATTTCAAGTGTTTTTTTGTGTAAAATCATATACAACCATGTAAGTCAACCACGTAAGTCATACACCGCAAGGCCCTCCGCACATCCTAACAAATTAATGGTTCCTCACAGGGCCAGATAAATTGAATTCATCTATGAACTATCAGTCTTACTGCTTCACAATTCATTCTCATTTTAATTTTTGTGTCTGATAATACAACATGCCAATCACACGTAGTGAGGAGTTCAAGCCATCTACCTTTATAAGGTCAATAAAGATTTTCAAGGCTAGGTTAGACTCAATCAATACTGTTTTAACTTCATTGCAATCCCAGACGGAAATTTCACCGGTTCAATATAAAAACCTAAACCAATATTTGACCGAAATACAAAAGAAATATGCGGACTTTGAACTCAATTTCGAGTGTGCATTGGCGTATGCAGGTGTTAATCCTATTTCCGACGATCTATTGATTACAGAACAGAATTCCATTAGGAATCTTTTCACTGACCTAGTATCATCTATCCAAATACTAATTGATGAAAATGTGCCTAATCAAACTCAACCTCAACTTAGCTCGCAATCCAATACTTCTAACATCATAATGTTCTAATTTGGGAAGGCGTACCATACATTGATCTCCCCCCAAATTTAACGGTGACTTTGCTAAATGGACTACGTTTATAAATCTATTCAACACAACTATACATGAAAACTCATCATTGAGTAAAACACTCAAGTTTCAGTATCTCCTGAGCGTATTAGAGGACGAACCTCTTTAATTTAATTCGTAACAACCATAACTGATTCAACCTATGATGTGGCATACAAAATTCTGTCAGATCGTTACCAAAATGATTGTAGATTGCAGTTACTGCACATCAACCGTGTTCTTGACTTGCCTGAAGTTTCAGCTAGTAATAGTAGGGATAAGGTAGTTCCTTATCATATACTATGAAAATATGCAAGCTCTAACAGCGATCGGTTGTAATATCGCGGATTCTAAGCAATTATTAGCCGCAATACTGTTACAAAAATTAGATGTAGATTTGTGTAAACATCTTGAAAGCAAACGTGACGTTACGGGTCCACTTCAATGCAAGATCATCAACTTGCGAGTTGTGAAAGTCAAGCCAAAGATGGAAGCTATACACGACCAGTAACACAATTGTGTCTATTACCGCTACCCGAAGAGTAAAGGTTGAAGACCTATAAGGTTCTTCAAGGAGGCCGGTGTTGTTCAGTGTTTTTTTGTTTATACAAACATATGTTATTATTAAAATCAATCAAAATGTAAACAAACAATATGGAAGAAATATTTATTTTAATACATCATAAATATCACAGTTATGTCTTTCATTTCAAGTGTTTTTAGTGTAAAATCATGTACAACCACGTAAGTCATACACCGCAAGGTCCTCCGCACATCCTAACAAGAGTAATGAAAAATATTAACCCTCCAGCTGCCCATCATTTCACTCTGGAATGCCACCTCATTTTTGGCCATTTTTCAGGTTATGTTTAAAAAACCATAACAATTTAAGATACTATGCAAAGTATAATTTTTTTACTTTTAATTTTTTTTTAATTTTTTACTTAAGTTAATTTTTTTTATCATGTTTGCGCTCCCTCAAATTGCTCAAATAATTTTTTAATAAAAAATCTGAAATAGCCATTTTGTTTGAAATTTCATAACAAATAAGAATATATATTCTTACATAGCTATACAAAAAGAAATAAAAGTACCCATGTTCAAAAACCTTTATATGTACACAAAATCCTTACTGCCTAGTCCGGGGCCTATGAGAATAATCGCCAAATAAATTATAAAAATATTGTAAAGAATGACATTAGGCCTAAATTTATTTATAACACTAAGTACAAGGAGAAAGGTGTTATGAATAATTCATATGTTATTATAGAAAATTCACGCAAAATACACAACAAAACACTAACCCAATAGCACGACTCACAACACAATGCAAAGCATACGGCTCGAACAGCTTTTGGCGCGATGTCGTAACACCCGTAAATAAATGTAATCATACGATGTAATACATAGAGTATAAAAATTGCAAATAGTACTAAGGACGTAGATTATGATTTCCTCTTTACAATGGTATACATAAAAGTACATTTGCGATGTACCGTGAGCAGCTACGAGAAGAATAAGTCGCGCCGGTTTTTATTGCCAGAATCCGGCGTAAGGCAGCTGGAGGGATAATCTTCTGAAATTCAAAACTTGAGATAAAAAGCTTTTGTAGCAGGTATTAGCTCCCCAAATCCTAAACGATTAAAAAGTCGGATATCGGGAGGAGCTCATAAAATGATATTCCTAGGTAGGAAATACTATTGAGTATTGTACCAAAACTTAATTGTAAATATAACACCTCAACAACAAATCTGTTCATTTTAACAACTTTAGCCTGATTTTTTTTAAATTTAAATGACATGTATTTAACACCAGTTAAATAACACTCAGTTTAATTTATAAGTTGTCAACAAACTTCTTCATTTGTAAAAAATAAACATTGCATCTTTGACTTACTTGCAAGCCTCAATGACCGTCTTGGCGTCCATATCTATAGAGAAATCGACATCAGGCTGAGGATCAACCAGAGAAGGCAAGCGATCTTCTTCCTTGATCGCCGGAGACGGAGACTTGAGTTGATCTTGCGACAGCGGTTCAGACTTGACAGAGCTTACTGCATCAACAATACACAAACCTTTACCATAAGATCTGATATTAAATGTTTTCAGGAGATGTAAAGCTAAATAACTACCAATGAAAATAAAAACTCACAGATACGGGTCACAGTTATTAGGTCAACGTCAAATCATCATTAGGCCTTTTTTCAGCTGGTTTTCAACTGCCTTAAGGTAAACATACAAGCCATAAATGTATACACCAGGAAAAGTTTGTTTGAATCAATACAACTTGACTGGGACGGTGGCGACGTCCTGAAATCCAGCTACTTGGGAGGTCAAGAGTTGTGGATACTTGTGAGAGATGGTCGGTGGATGTGGTGTTCTCTTGTGTGGATTAACGTCCGCACTATTGAATACTACGTTAATCCGCAAAGTCTATCCTCATAATTAGACCAATTCGTAATTCAGACGCTGTGGTTCGGATTCCATGTTAAACTGTAGGTCCATTAGTTGCCATCGGCTGTTGGGCTATTAATTAACAGTCCTGTCTAAGGAACATGTCAGCCTTAGTCAGTAACAAGACTACAAGATTACGCCACAATCATCCTACACTTAATCCTCATTCATACTTTGCTTAAAATACCTACATTGTTTTATGGTTGCCATTTCAATTATCTAATCTATATTTAAAAGACAAGGGCATCCATGATAGTGTGCCTTTTTATGAACTGAACTAACACAATAAAATCTATTGCTGGAAAATATTCTTGAATGAACTAACCAGAAGGTGGTCGTGAAGGACTTGAAACATGAGCAGGTGAAGGCTGAGGTTTGGGCTTGGGCGATTCTGCAGGCTGAGGCAGGTTGGAAGGGGAAAATGGTCCCGAGCTCAAGGTTTGTTGGTCTGAAAAAAACACAAAAATTGTGTTAATTACGCAAGTGTGAATGTAAATATAACTTACTAGATTAGCAGATTCATGCACAAACATGTTTAATGATAGTTGAACTACAAAATATCTATGTTTTTAGATAAACTTCATACTTTGTTAATATTACTAGTTACACATTCTTGATTTAAAACCTATGATCAGCTATGTTCTTCCATTTGAAATAAGTAATTACTCTGTATTATAACAATTATTCCTTAATGTACTTTAGGTTCTTTTTTAACTTCTCACTGTAAGGTGGAATAAAGTAGTTTATCTGACTAGAAATGTTAATATTCCGGAAAGATTTGGTTAGTATGAATTAATCAACTTAAAAAGGTGAAAAATATAAATTAGCCATCATGATACCTTGTCTGCCAAAGTGCTAGAAGTTGCTAATAAACAAACAAATAAATGTTTAAGCCACCTCATAGATTACACATATGATTTTAAAAATAACCTTTTTTGAGATAAACTAAGAACACAAATTGCTTGTTAAATCTGTGAGTCATATTGACAAAAGAGAGTTAAAGAACTAAACTTGCACATATAACAAAATATATATGAAAAGAAAAACTGAAACCAACTGGATTTGACACTTAGCTGAACGGAGCACCTGATACCAATTATTATCTTTTAGATAACTTTACAACTTCCTGTCCTCATATCCTAATTTTAAAAAAGATGAGCAGAAAGAGAAGTATTTTCTTAAAATTTCCCTTGCTGCCTGATTGGATCTGTGTTGCAGTTAACAAGCTAAGCCAGGATACACAGACTCTTGGATCATATTTATCATTATATATGACACAGAGTGTCATATAAAGCTGAACAAAGGGCTTGTAAATCATTTTGCAATCATCTGATTAACTCTTATTTAAAAACTAACCTAGTTAGTTTCTTTCCAATTATTATATCAATAACAATATATCATCATGCAGCATTTTTCATTACTTTGACACCAACCTGAAGTACTAGAAGTAGTTTGGACATGTTCCTTGTTGTCGAGAGACTCGTCTGGCGGTCCTGATGACTCAAAGTGCTTTAGCAAATCCTCTGCCAGGGAAGTGGCGATGTCCTTCTGTGACAGCAGCGCCTGTAGCTCCTGATCACTGACCAGGTCAGGTGTCGGGGTCGGGGTCTTGGTCGCCGGCACACCGGGTCGGTAGGCATCACTGGGTGAGGACAGCTGCTGTGAACACAGTGGCATATTACGTTACATTCACTAATTATTATCTCCCAAACCCTAATAACAAAAATACTCCCATATAAGAGACTTAGACATAATGTATGATGGTAAATTTCAAAAGGCAGGAAAGACCCAAAAATTTCTTACCAGTACATTATCACAAAATTACAATAATTAAGACTTTTTAATTGCACGAAAGGAAATAACAAAACTGATGTCCATGCTTTACATGCTAAGACTATTCTGAACCTAATGTTTTTTAATGGGCTCGTACACCACTGTAGGCCTATTTAGTGTTATTTACCTGTGTGTATCCGGGAGGGTGATACTGGTACTGGCCGGGGGTAGCTGCCTTGTACAGTCCAGGAGACGATGGTGTGGCCGCCATGTAACCGCCCACTACATTGCTGTCAGAACTGAGCGTTTGAGGTGCCACGGTGCCCTGCTACGACAAAACCATTCAACATTAAACGGGAGTAATGAATCAAGTATTAAAAACCAATCCAATAAATCATAATTTTGGCTCTTAAGATTGTTTTGGGGAAATCAAAATTTGATTCTCCCTTGGATAAATTTAAAAAGTAAAGGCTTTGTAGATCATTTTTTCCTACACACAATGTTAATGGGCTATTTTAAGCATACAACAGTTTAACCGAAAAATTGGTTATCCGTAACGTCTCCTCCCCCTTTATTTTGGTTAACCAGGGTTTTACTGTAGTCTTAAAATCTTCAATAAATAAAAATGAAGCAAATTCCTGTTTTCTACTTTATTCAAGCTACCTAAACCCAAAAAGAATATTGGGATGATAATATTTTGATTTTTTTACACTAAATGAGCAGGGATTGTGATTTTGAGTAGCGCTTTAAGGGTTAATAGTCTACAATTAAATTTAGTTGACACTAATCTGGGAGTGAAGCGTAGCTCACCTGGTGGGGGTAGGACTTGATGACAGACTGCTGGAAGGTGGTCGGGTGTGCGCCGGGTTGTTGTAGACGTGCCTGTCCCGCCCTCTGTTGCTGCTGCAGTCTTAACTGGTGCTGATGCATAAGCCGGTACTGGTGCTGTAGTGTCTGCAGTACTTGCTGTAACACAGTTACACAACACATGTCATACACAACTTCTCAGATATAAGATGAATAATTAGGAGATGGATGTGGATTATGTCCAATTCTGACTAGTTATTCCTCACTGGGCAAAAACCAATATATATTAGCTTCAAAAACGAGGAATTCAAAGGAATAATAATTATAGTCCATTGACATTTGCACTCATTTCTGGAAAAGAGAGTAAACTTCAATCAATCAAGTTCTGGAAATCAAAACCCTAGACCAAGAAATAAACCGCTTAGTTTTTAAGTTGAATACACCTCGTTAGACAAGAAGTGTATACAGTAAAACCTCGTTAATCCGGACCCCATTAATATGGACTTCGCTTAATCCGGACAGCCATTGGATCGCAGTTTTAATGTGCAGAACGCTGATTAGTAGCATGCGATCGTCACTGTACGACTGCGTTTGGCGATGTGCATGTGAGTGTGCGTGTGCCGAGTGCGGGCGGTCACAGCACAAGGCGTACGTGCCGTTGCCATGGTTACTGTCAACTAATAGTAGCTCAGTCACACGATTGTGTTTCTGCTGCTTGTGTCAGGCCGTCAGTTGCTCCACAGAGGTCATTGCACTGCACGTTACAGTTGCGTTGTTTAATTGTGCATAGGTTTGTGTTCAATTGCGTGTTTGTGTGTTAATGTAAGATTAGAAATGTCTTTAAGTAAACCAGTGGATTGTAAAAAACGAAAACAAGTGTCTCTGTCTCTTCATGATAAATTGAAAATTATAGAAAAACTTAAAGATGGAGCTACTGTTTCAAGCATTTGTACAGAATATAAAATAGCGAAACAGACAGTCTCACACATAAGAAAGAAAAAGGACGACCTGAGAAAATTTGTTCTTAAGTTTAATGTTGAAAAAGAGGCAAGCTCAATGAAAAAAATGCGTCTTCCTTCAGATCCATCCCTGGACGATGCTGTTTATAAATGGTTTTGCCAACTTCGTTCTTCTGGAATGACTGTACGAGGGATTGAAATTCAAGCTGCTGCAGAAAGATTAGCCAAACAGTTAAACATTACAGGCTTTAAAGCTAGTACAGGATGGCTGTTCAGGTTCAGAAGGCGCCATAACATCACAAACAAAAAAGTCTGTGGAGAAAGTCTCAGTGCAAATGTTGATGAAGTTGAGCCATTCAGAATGAAATTGGATGAACTTTTAAAAACTGGACAAATACAGCTGTCACAACTCTACAATTATGATGAGACTGGGTTGTATTGGAGAGCATTACCCGACACAACCCAAGCCTCTAAAGCTGAAAAAAACACACCGGGAAGAAAGACTAGTAAGGATAGTTTCTGCATTGTTATGTGCAAACGCTGATGGAAGTTACATGCTGAAACCTGTGATTGTGGGTAAAAGTAAACAGCCTCGGGCTATAAAGAATGTAATGGACAAGCTACCAGTGCACTACTTCAGTTCAAAAAGTGCCTGGTTTACTTCAGACATCACAATGGAGTGGTTTCACAAAAATCAGTGCCAGAAATTATAAAACACCAAACGGAAGTTTTAAAAATTCCTAAAGATGAAGTGAAGGCCCTAGTTTTACTTGACAACTGTCCTGCACATCCATCAGTAGAAAAAATGACAAGTGAGGACGGAAAGATTAGATGTATGTTTTTGCCAGCCAACACTACATCATTAATTGAGCCTATGGATCAAGGCGTTATCTACGCAGTTAAACGCCTGTACAAAAAGAAGCTTTTGCATGAAATTTTGGAAGTCGAAGAACCAGCTGAAGGAGAAGAAGACAGAAGAGATGAAAGACATTGCAGAATCTGAAAGAGTACAACATCAGATCGATGATCTTCATTTCGCAGCGGCTGTGAGAGAGCTGAAGCCATCAACGATAGTAAACTCGTGGAAGAAGCTTCTCACTAATAAAGATGATGAGCCGGACACGGCTGGGTTGAAAACTGAAGATTTCCACAACGCTCTTATCAATGGTGGTGAGCGTACAGTTACCCTAGATGACATTGAGCTGTGGTTGGAAGAAGATGATCAAGATCCAGGCCACCACATTTTGACAGAAGAGGAAATTGCTGAAAGCATAACAGTGGCAGAAGAAGATGACGACGACGACGATGAAGCAGATGACATAAATCCCAAGCCTAAACTAAGTGAAGTGAAGGATCACATTGATTGTGTCATTAAATATGTTTCGGAAAGTAGCAATGAGCACGTCTCTGGATATTATGAACATTTAAGACATTTGTGCCATCTCATTGTGCAAGAAATTAACACAAAAGGAAGGCAAATGAAGATCAACTCCTTCTTCAAACCAGTGAAACCAGTTCAGTCACGTGAGGACGAACCTCAACCCTCATGTTCAAAGTAGTTTTGTCTTTTTTCGTTGTCTAATTTTTTGTAAGGACATAAATACCAAGTGTATATTTTTGTTCAAATCTAACTACTGTAAGTACTGTTTGTACAATATGTATTTTTATATTCAGAATATAAATACTATTTAAGTTTATCTGCAAAAGGTGTTTCATTATATACAAGGGGTACCCAAAAATCACTGTCTTTCTTCGTTTAAGATTATTTGTTTCAATCCGGACTTTTGTTAATCCGGACAACTTGGAGCCCCAATTAATCCGGATTAACGAGGTTTTACTGTATCTACAATTATCTTTTAAATTGAGGCTCTTCAATTATATTTTAGTTAACATGAACTCTTTGTTCAGTCCAGGGGATACTAAGTAGAAACGTAACCCGAGTTACATAAGAGTAAGTAACTATGTTACTGATGCAGACCTGTTGCTGAGGGTTGAGGTTGGCAGCGTTCTGTTGAAACATCTGGAGCATGTGCAGTTGCTGCTGGTTAAGGTAGAAATTGGGTGTAGGCGTAGGGGCAGGCGCTGGGGCAGGACTCGCGGTTGTATGAGGCGGAACCCTTCCAGCAACCTCAGGCGTCTCCGTCTGCAACAAGAGTAGAATAAACTTGATGTAATGAAAAATATAATTACTCACCAAACACCTACTATATGTTTTTAATAACTTTTTCTTTAGTTCTTAAGTAGTTTTTCTTAATGTTAGCAATTTTTTTCAGTATCACAAAAAAAGTTATAATATACACAAAATTTATGAAACAGCAAATATAATTTACAAAGAGTCCAGTATTATATACACATTCAAGTTTAATACGATATTCCCTTACCTTGAACCTTTTAGGTGGAGCGACCTGCTGTGGGTTGGGGTAAGGCGGAGGAGGGCCCTGAGGCGACACTTGGTGGTGGCCGTTGGTGGGCGTTATCATTTGTCCAGGCTAAAACCACCAATAACATTAAATGGTGAATGACCAACATATGTAAAGCATTGAACAGGATTAAATATATATTTCACCATAATACAATGTCCTCAATACATATAATACACAATAATACCCTGGTCCTCCAGGTTGGGGGTTGGGCGTAAGGCTGACAACCTGATCCCATAAAAAAACCTCTGTTACGAATCGCCAAAGAAACGCCTCGGAACAGGATGGAATCATTGGAAAACGGACCCGGCTCAGTACAAAGGACTTACGATTTGGAACTTGGAATATAAGAACCCTGGCAGTGCCAGGAAAAATAGATATAGTATCTGAAGAACTTGAAAAGTATAACGTGGATGTAGTTGCTCTGTAAGAGACTAAATGGCCCTTTTGTGGCAAAATAAACACAAAAGTTACCAAGTACTATACAGCGGCTGTGATGATGGTAGAAACTATGCAGGTTTGCCATCAAAAAAAGAATTTTGGAGGCTGTGATAAAGTTTGAACCAATTAGTGAGAGAATGAGCAGCAAACTACTAAGCAAGACGACAAAAATCAGAATTTATAAGACCATATTACAACCAATAATTCTGTATGGCTGTGAAGCTTGGTCACTTGCAAAATCTTCAGAATAAAAGCTTATAACTTTTGAAAATAAAGTTCTAAGAAAAATATTTGGACTTATTTATGAAGCAGGAGTTTGGAGAATCAGGAAAAATAGAGAGCTAAGAGAGAGCTATCATGAGCCGGACATAGTTGCGTTAATAAAAAGCAAACGCCTAAGGTGGCTGGGCCACATATTGAGAAGAGACAACTCCAGCTTGATAAAACAGGTTTACAACGGCAGGCCCGATGGTAAAAGACCTAGATTGCGGTGGAGAGATCAAGTGTTACAGGACACAAGATTTTTGGGAGCAACAGTGGAACTGGCAGAAGATAGAGAAGAATGGAGGCGAGTCGTTGGCGAGGCTAAAAACCATCTTGGGTTTACATGGCCACAGGAGTAAGAGTAAGAGTATAATACAATGTATTTCCAGTGCTTGTTTATTCTAAATCATTTTTTCTGCAAGTTCTTAGAAAGCCCAAGTAAGGAATAAATCCTCACGAGCTGTATAATTAAATTTTATTTCCAACTGTCCAATGAGCTTACTTACCATTTTTGTGTGTTTGAAGGGAATAAACCTACCTTTTAATAATAAAATTACATTACCGACATTCAGGGTGTCTAGCAAGTCATCATATGGAAATTCCCTGATTTTTTCATATTAGATGCGGCATTTTCCCTGACTAAAAACGTATGTAACTATCGACTAATTTTTAAATACGACATGGAGAAACCATTAAAAATATACACAAAATTAAATTGTTAAATTAAAACATACAAATAAACAGAGCCATATTATTTGGAGAGCGAACAAGAAAAATACATGGCATACGTCGACAATCACTATTCATTCACTTCCAAACCGGCTCGCTGATGAGTAGAAAGAAGAAAGAAGTGTGGCTGCTATCTATACAACTAAACTTACTAACTCAGATTTTCAATGCTGCCAGTTTTGCCAAATTTGTAAGTTCTGAATCCTTTACAAAATATCGATTTCCTTGGGCGGTTTCCCTGACCAATGTAGAAATTTCCTGTCTTTTCCTTGACTCTTTAATACAGTTTTAAATTCCCTGACTTTTCCCTGTTTTCCCTAGTTTCCTTGTTGCTAGACACCCTGACATTGTACAAAATTCCAATAGCAGTGTGAGGAGCTACCTTCTGATGGAAGGGAGGCTGCTGGCCGTTGCGAGGCTGATTACTCTGCTGCTGCTGCTGCCTCGACGACATCTCCGCTGAGATGGGCAGGTTCCACGCTTCCTCGATGGACGGCAACTGCCTGCGTTTACTGGTTATACTCGGCATCGGAGCGTTTCCCAGATGAGTCTGCAGGAACTTGATCCTCTGGCTGAGGTTGGGGTTCATTGGCAGGTGCGCTGTGCGTGAAGACACGGAAGGCACGTTGTTGTTGACACTGTCTCCCCCTCTCGTAGCATTCACGTAACACGCATAAGCATCTCTCGGCTGATTACAACTCTCGTACAATATTCCTACACCAACAAACATAATCTCAATTTGTTTTCAATTGACTCAACTTGATCCAAAAAAGAATATTCAAAGATTCATTTTAAAATAAAAGTGACTATATAGTGTAGCCATATGAAAAGGAAATTGTAAAGCAGCAACTAACAACCAATAGCAACTAGCTATGAACAACTAATAGCTTGTGACTAATCCCTCCCTAAAGGGAAAATCCCTCATGGTTTTAGATACTAGGATATCAATGTGTAAAACAAAATTAAGTTGTCATAATTAATATTTCTAAAGTTTTTTGCTATCCTAAATGAACTGCTTCTAACACACGTTTGGTTCTTCTTTGCATGTTTAGGGTATACCATCCTTTAAACTTGTACCAGTCTGAATTCTACTATTGGATGAATACTCAAGGATGGGGCTCTTCCTCCCTGGGAGACTCAGTCTATTCTCTCCATAAAACCATTATGATATTAACATTGAACATCCAGCTGGTTACTCCTGAGACCGATCTCTTTATGACTCCTTTTCGATTTAAAATCATTGTGACATTGTCTACCAAAAGCAACAAATGGAGTGTGAAAATAAGCCTGAAAATGAGAACTTGATTCCCTATCATCCAAATACCCGGTTACTTCTGTCTGAACCGTTCCATTTCACAAGACTTGTCTTACCTAGATTGGTCCAAGCGGCGGAGTGGCTCTTATCTAACTGGACGGCACAGATATAAGCCTGAAGAGCATCCATAGGCTGGTTCTGCTGCTGGTAGAGAACACTGCAATTCGACCACACAATATGAATATGAGACGGCAACAGTAACATTCAGTTATAGGAAAGAATTACACTTTTTTCTACCAACCATTAACACATTAACTGCCAGGCCTGAATTTTGTAGTGCCAAATATAAATGTAGGATTTTGTTGTATACTAAAACCTCGTTTATCCCGTACTCGCTCCAATCCGAAATTTTGGTTTATCCAAAATGGTTTTGAGAGAAAAACAAAAATGTTGTGGTAAAAGTACAGTGCGATTTACGGTAGTCTGAAAATCGGGGCAGTTTTGGTTGCACTTACTATACTCGGCGAGACAGTGCACAACATTTGCAGCCGACTTTACCATTATTCACCCATACAGGTAGTTGCCATCACACAACTCTTGCTAGCTCAATCTGCTGTTAACCTGCTGTTTAGTTGCCTTTTTTTAGGTTTACGTTTCAGATAATTATTTCTGTGAAAAAACAACTGCTAGCCCAATCAGAGCAGCAATATTTCTCACTCGTTTACTTCGTGTGGTTGGCAATAGCATAATTCGCAGGGAAATTGGCTAAACCACCTAATTTTTACTTACCCATATTTTTCCCATCATTCCAAACCCCTCCCGCCCATTCAGGTTGGTATTTTTTTATCATACTGGCCAGCAATTTAAAAACAGAATTGGAGAATCCGAAAGCTATTACAATGCTTTTCACCAGGCATGGGGTTTAATTCGATTTGACTCATCATAATGAAAATTAATTAACTGATTAAGACGAATGTCACTTCTAGGGAAAAGTGTCAGTCATCTTAATCAACCAAATAGTAAAACCTGCATAGCCCTTGCTGCTGACACGTCTATCTAGTTGATCTGATTGGACAAACACTTCAACTTACAAATTAATGCCAAAGACACAACTGTTTAGACTAAAATCAAAAGTTCAATAGGTATCTATCTATTTGTCCACCAACTGTGACAAAAAAGAGCAATCCTTTTCACTCCTACATTCCAAAGTTATAAGCCTGTGTCGTAGGTTAATTAAAGAGCTCACCCGATACTGCACCACGTGTCCGCATTGCCCTCGGACTTCTCAACAGAGTTACGGTAAGCAATGAAGGCGTCGTGGACTTTGCCGACACTTGCGTAGCAACGACCCAGCAGGTAGAGTGACTGGCCGCTCTTGGGATCCGCCTCGATGGACCGTTGGAGACAGTGGATCGCTAAACTCTCCCGCGTACTCTTCTCTCCCAATGTCTCAACACAATGGTACATCCATCCTGAAGAATATTCAACATGTTATTTAAGTAATTCTAGCATAAGTTGATGGCAAGCAAGCATGTACAGTGCAACTTGGTTTTTATGGCTTCAGCAGTAATGTCAACTCAGATATAGGGCCTACATTGTCATATGTATGTAAGTCTCAACTTAAAGAGTTAGCAATGATTATACTTATTTAGTATTTTTATTATTATATGTGGTACTGATATTTAGATTAATAACCCTTCTACAATGACACTGATATAGTGTCAACAATAATTATTTGATCCCTTGAATAACCTCATAACTAAGATATGCTGTAGCTGGAAAACTACTAAATAATATAGGAATCCAATAACTAGTTATTTTTCAATATTGAAGGGTGAATAGAAGTGAATTCATTTTGATGGATTGGTCAATGTGATACACTTGGAAAAAATTATTTTGAATTTAAAGTCTGGGTTTATCTTAATTCATCTAATTAATTATGATAGTTCTAAAACTGATAGTGAAATGTTCCGGTGTGATTTAAAATGTCGTTAACTAAAAATATAAGAACCGCAATGGCAGATTTGTGTTATAAGACTGTTCAGTAACTTTGACATAGGGCAGAGCACTTACCTAGCTGTCTGCAGATGTCAGCCTTGAGGTGGGTCGGGAGATCTTTGTCTTTAAGGAGCTGTTCGTAATTGACCTTGGCAGCTTTGTGTTATAACACTGTTCAGTAACTTTGACACAGGGCAGAGCACTTACCTAGCTGTCTACAGATGTCAGCCTTGAGGTGGGTCGGGAGATCTTTGTCTTTAAGGAGCTGTTCGTAATTGTCCTTGGCAGCTTTGTGTTATAAGACTGTTCAGCAACTTTGAAACAGGGCAGAGCACTTACCTAGCTGTCTGCAGATGTCAGCCTTGAGGTGGGTCGGGAGATCTTTGTCTTTAAGGAGCTGTTCGTAATTGACCTTGGCAGCTTTGTGTTATAACACTGTTCAGTAACTTTGACACAGGGCAGAGCACTTACCTAGCTGTCTACAGATGTCAGCCTTGAGGTGGGTCGGGAGATCTTTGTCTTTAAGGAGCTGTTCGTAATTGACCTTGGCAGCTTTGTGTTATAACACTGTTCAGTAACTTTGACACAGGGCAGAGCACTTACCTAGCTGTCTACAAATGTCAGCCTTGAGGTGGGTCGGGAGATCTTTGTCTTTAAGGAGCTGTTCGTAATTGACCTTGGCAGCTTTGTGTTATAACACTGTTCAGTAACTTTGACACAGGGCAGAGCACTTACCTAGCTGTCTACAAATGTCAGCCTTGAGGTGGGTCGGGAGATCTTTGTCTTTAAGGAGCTGTTCGTAATTGTCCTTGGCAGCTTTGTACTTTCCCTGAACCTCATACAGATGAGCGATGTGGAATTTTACTGCAAAAAGGTTTTAATAAAACATTATTTAGCATGTATAAACAGTTCCAAACATTTGATGGCATGAGTCTCGATCACTGGAAATTATTTTGATACAAAGTTAAAATTTTGTCATACAAAAAAATGTTGAAAAGATGTTGGTGAATCTTATTATAAATGGTCAAAAAAAACAACATGAATAAAAATAAAAGTTCCTTGGTCTCAAAGTATTGAAAGTACAAAAGTAAAAAGAAAGATTGAATTATTTTACAACTAGACTATTCCAAAAGTTTTTATTCATTACTTAAGCCTATTTTTATTATTTTTTCCACTCTACGCTCATAACAAGGTTATCAATTTTTGCTAAGCTTATTTTCCAAATATGTTTATAAATCCTCTAGATTATTAACCTAGCCTACCTTATCTTACCTTTTATTAAATTCCTCTTCTCATATCAAGAGTTTATGAATTTGAAGGACTGTTTATTCTACAAGAAATCTTTCAGATTAATTGGCAATGTACCATTCAGACATTCATGTACTGTAACTTCATAACTTCAAGTAAATTAATAAGATAATAAATATGAATGGATTTTAATATCTTCAAGAATTTAGGAGTTTTAACCCTGCCTTGTCTGTACAAACATGAACCCACATTATATACCAAATTACACCACTATAAAATCTAATACTTTTCGACCTAAATAGCAGTTTAGAATTAGTAGTTTAAACTTTTTAAGTGCAAGTGCAACATTTTTATTATGTTTTTATTATTTTTTTAGCGAATTTCCCATAGGGAATAAGCTATTACCGTACCGTAGGTCTCATGGTAAGACTTAAGCCCGGGACCATAATATTTTTTCTTCTTTAGGTGCCTAGAGACCAAAAACAATAGTCGTTAAAATTTATATATATGTGTGTGTGTGTGTGTGTGTGTGTATGTGTCTGTGAACACAATAGGCCTAACTCTCATAAAAATGGTCCGATCAAGACCAAGTTTGGTAGAGACATGTATTCCTGCATTTGCTCGGACGAGTTCGTAAACCAGACATATCGGTCAATCGGAACGGGTAGTTTGGGGTTTGTTTTGTACCCCAAAAATGGGTTTTTTGCTTTTTTCCCATGTAATTTTTAAAAATTTCAAATTTTATATTTCACTATTAGAATCACCTTAAAAAGCTACACAATTTAGTTCCTTAAAGTTTTTCTCTATCTCCAACGGTTACTGAGATATTAAAAAATCTAAACACAGTACGTTGTATTTGGGGGCTCCAATGTTAATCTTATGGAGGATAAGGAAAAATTAATGTTTCACTTATTATCTAATATTTTTGGATGAAACTTGATATTTAGCTTTATGTGGTTGCGACTCATACATTTATGCTTACAAATCATAGTTTATGTGTTTATCATGGCAGCTAACCTGCATACTCTTCTCCCATGTTAATCATATAGAATTTGGGTAAACCCCTTTATTTGTGGACAGATGTTGATGAAACTTGATATAAATGGTCAAAATATAAATTGTTTACACTAGAAACACCTACTTTCAGCATTCCTCACAGCAGCAAACCTGCATACTCTTTCTCATGTTAATCTTATGGAGAGTAGGCAAATAATATTCATAATTTATTGACAGATAATAATAAAACTTGTCATATATTATTATGTTATTGATTTGGAAATTCGCTGAGTACGCAGGTCTGCTGTGACGGGGGTATTATTATATAGTTTTTATTATTTTTATGTAACCCATGAAGGATGAGTTTTGTTTTTGTTTCATATTGAAATTTGTTTATGCCAAGAAAAGTATTTATCATTTTTATGTTGACCCTTTTGTAGTTGAATTTTGTTAGCCACCACAGAATTCTGACAAGTAAATAATATTAATTTATGCTGGAATCCCTAATCTGCTGGCATTGCCTTTGGGAACCTATTTTCCTCAAAGATTGAATTTTTAGTTGAATTAATTAAAATAAATGTAAGATGTTATTTAAAATTTTGTTAAAAGTAAATAATATTAATTTATGCTGGAATCTCTAATCTGCTGGCATTGCCTTTGGGAACCTATTTTCCTCAAAGATTGAATTTTTAGTTGAATTAATTAAAATAAATGTAAGATGTTATTTAAAGTTTTGTTAAGTAAACATGTATTTTGCTGGTAATAATACTCATTTATTCATTTATAGAATTGATAGCCAAATTAAATAAAATTAAAACATTTTCTAAACAATTAAGCTTATTATAATAGATCTGATTACATAAAGTGTCCGAATATCCTTATTTAAACATAACGTCCCCCTCCTTCCATGTTAATGTCATATACAGTATTTCAAGGTTAGTAAAGCATGTCATGCAGCACACCTACTCTCAAGCTTGGAGAAGGTGGAGGGGCTGGTGTCTATGAGAGACAGTTGCAGATGTTTCAACGCAGACTCCCAGTCGTTGTTGACTTTGAACATCAACCCGAGACGAAGGTGGACCTCATTGGCGCGCGAGTAGCTTGGCTCCACATACAACACTTGCTGGAACGCCTTGATAGCCCTGTTAAACAAAAACAACATGTAACATCAGCTGAGTCGATAAAAGAATCGAAAATGTTCGGTTTGGTTGAGGAATGAAGATTCAACAGAATGAATAGCCAACATGTATGATATGGGAGACAGTACTAGAGCAGGGGTCCTCACTAGAATTTCTCAAAGAGCAAATTGGTTTGGATAAAATTTTCCTAATTTAGGGGTAGGGCCTAGGGTACACATCCAGAAGTATGGAACATCAGCAAAATGGGATTTGAGGCTCCTCGGTAAAACATGACCACAAAAAGTCATCCACAAAACATCATCACCAAAAAATCCCCAAGGACCAAATTTCTTGACAAAAATTCATAATTCAATCAAAGGAATTTAGTTGAAATGCAGTAATATGGGAGTCACAAGTTTTTTATGTAGCTACAAAACAATACAATACCTACTAGTAATAATGAAACAGGGAACTGTGAAACACAATCTCTCCTCCTTCGCTGCTGGTGAAACTCAGATCAATCCTGAATATGAAGTCCTGACCATGCTGAGTGTGAATGCGTGAATTTGGCGGGAGGGAATTCCGAGAATGGATGAGTAAAATTAAATGGCCCAACGTGCGTAACGATTCTAGGAACCCTAGGGACCGGCGTAAGCTGTGTCCTGTGAGCCTGGAGGAAGTTCACGCTTGCCAACCTGCTTCCGGCAACTAAAATGAGCAGTTCAACACCGGTCTTCTTTCACAGGAACTGAATACCATCACGTTTCACAAGGTAAATATGCCGATGTAATAGTTAGAAACAAAACCATGAAACATTGTAAAATCTTCCTGTAAAAATTCTACACTTATGATAGAAAATGAATCTTTATTCCTACTTCCATTCCTGAAGTCTGGGGTAGTGAAGTGTTTAGTAATGAGAAATCCAGAGGAAACCCCATTTCAGAGAGAAGTTACTTGTCGTGTCAACAAAGGGCTGGGATAGGGAGTACGGTACTGCGTGATTGTCGTAATGACATCGGTCCATCGGTGTCGTGCGGCGGCGGCGATGTGAGCTGTGACGTAGCCGCACCGGAAGTGACGTCGACCCCCCGCCACTCAAGGTGCAACGACCTGCAGCGCATTCCTATCTTTTGACGCGGCCATTCCCCATTCAGCGTTGCCTCCGTGGCCCTGGCGTGTATTCGGCAACGCGACCTTCACTTTTCGCTCTGGCCTCTAGGTTCGCACATCAGCTGACTCCCTCGCGTGACGTCACAATTCACTGGCGAGCTATTCAATACTGCGGCGCACAATGATGAGCGTGAAATGCAACATTAATAACTGATAATATTGTGCAGCCATTGATAAACTCTTTGCGGGAATGTTTCGATGTTATAGAATAACACTTATCTGTTCTTCCTCTTACAATGTATTTTGGATGTACTGTATTATAAAACCGACAGCAAAATCAGAGTATTAGACGTTTGAATTGGATAAAACCCCATAATGTAGGTAAACAAGAAATATTTCGGATCTTATGTTTGAAAATCAGATATTCACATGGCCATGTCAACGTTATGTCATAATTCCTTTGCCTACAAAAAT
This sequence comes from Nephotettix cincticeps, assembly GCA_023375725.1. Classification (NCBI taxonomy): domain Eukaryota; kingdom Metazoa; phylum Arthropoda; class Insecta; order Hemiptera; family Cicadellidae; genus Nephotettix; species Nephotettix cincticeps. Next base: position 54,515,079 of record CM041790.1, read on the forward strand.
TTCCGTCCCGATAACTTATTTGTAAATGGCACTGTAAAACGAAATTATTGTTGGAAAGTCTTATTTCCCGTGGACTAAATGAAATACTGAGAAATAAATTAAATAGATTACACACCGTAAACCCAATTCGAAGTTAATCAAAACGGGAAATAAGAAAAGAATAACAATAGAACTTTTAACAGACATAAAACTTATAAAAGGAGTCAATTTAAAAGTTTCTCGAGTTGATTGTAGCAGGGGACAGTGCTATGAAGCGAGATGACTGACGAACTGAAACGTAGACATTAGGCGAAGGGCGATGCAAGCGGGGGATGAAAGGGGGTGATAGCGTCTGCACGCAGACAGCACCGCCTCTGTCCCACCAACCATCCCCAGACCATATTGCTGATGTTGAAGCCATAACTCAGCTGTAACTTCGCGCCGTAAATGCACTTCCTTCTCTCATAGTTTTTGGCTCGTTCAACTGTGAGTACGCTGTTATTGTATTGATGATATTACGTCAAATCGATAACTTGAAACAAAGTTAGCAAAATACTTATCTGTGAATAAAAGACGATCAATCCGAACTTCCCTTATACGTATCATCACTGAATCACGATTAAGGATGGGTTGGCAACATTGTTGCGCCGCTAGCGGATCCGGAAACTGGAGAGCAGTATATCGTGCGCGACTATGACAGCTGGTTTATCTATGTGCAATCGACAGCACAGCTCGCAGAGTACACGCAACAGCCCACACACATACACGTCCCACACAGGACTAGGGAACATTAGAACTGCAACCTAGTAGCTTTGTGAAGATTATCCAACTAATTATTCCTTAATTCTGCCTACAATTTTAAATATATATTTTTTAATTATTCTCTCACAATATATATATACTGTACGTTGATCAGCCAATTAGCTTTTTGAGTTGTTTCTTGAAGTACATCGTACGTGCACGTAGATAGGTAACATACATCATGACATAGACAAGTAGTTAGTGCGTCAACGGACTCAAGAAACAGCTGGAAACGTGAAAGAATATAGATCTTATATAAGAATATAGATCAGCGTTTGAAGAAATGTGAGACATTCCTGTACCTGTAGTCACGGCTTCCACAGCAGTTGTTAATGGTAAATAAAAATTAAAAGTAACCAATTACAGTACTTGGATGGACTTGATTTGCAGGTATAACTCCATTGCTGCTATACTGTCACAGATAAACATTCAACTTTAATTTTTTTCAAATTTTATCGCCAGGACACATATCTATTCGAGAGATTTTAAAAGTTTACCCAGGCTACCGCCACGAACGCGTCATTGCTCAATAATTTACAGCATGCATTGTTCTACAAGTCACAGCCGTGTATTAGCATTTGCTCACTACAACACGTCACGCGACGAAGAGCTGTCGGCGCGTTTCACGTGACGCAACTGAGTTAACACCGCCGCGCTTGTGCGGGATGTTCGCTCACGCACGGAAACGGAAATGCTCAATGTTACGATATACATAACAAAACCGCGTGCTGCAGGTGCGACGATATTAGCATAGCCGCGAAACGTTTATACGCCACGATCACAATGGCAGTGAATATTGAAATGATCGGTTCGACGGCAGTGCCAATGCCTCTGTGGCCGCGAAGTCTGCAGGTGGACAACCGGAGACGGAAACGCGTTCACCTGCCAATACCACCTGCAGCGAACGGCAACTGTTTTACTTTCGCGCCGCTAGCGCTGGCAGAGCGGGTGCTTCTCTGGAATTTCATAGTTTCAATCATACGAATACAACATTTTATAAATTTGCAATTTTTCTCATTTAACTATACTAAATTTCAATCCAAATGACGCAATTTCACTTCTATCGTTTTATGGAAATACACTGAATTTGAAGTATGAAGCTTGAATCCTGGTCGAAATGTTAGAATGTTGCAGATCTTAACACTTCTTTTAGCGTTCATTCCTGTACAACTGATACAAAACTCTTTTAGCATAGTTTCAATCGGCTGAAATTGTGAACTTCCTGATAAGAGTTGAAGTAAATGGTTATCCGCCGAACGAATGTGCAACATAATAAACTACATATATTTAACACGTACCAGGAAATAGTAGAGACGTGCACATCTGTTCACAGATGGAATATGTAAACACGGGTAAACTGAATAACAATATTGAACTGCATCAGCTGCTTGTAATCAGCTGTTCCAGTCATAAGCCACTATCGCCAACTGATAAGCCACTAGTTCACGTCAGACGCCACTATTGGAATTGTACAAACACGTGTCAAAAGAGGTTATCTTCAGATTCCTGCTTTAAGTAAAATAATTTGAGCTATAAGTAAGCTGTTGTATTCCTTACAACTAGTGTAAACCTGCGAGTATTTACAAGCTTAGAATTTGGCTACCTTGCATTCATGAATCTAGGCCAAGGAGCAAACTACATGTAATTAAACAGGCGTCAAGGCATGTATTACACGACAGGTGACTGGCGCATGCGCATCGCAGGTGTCCCATACACAGGTGGCGAACGCAGGTGACGGAGCACCTGGTATAGGCACCTGCGCACCGTCTAGGTACTCTGTACACTGTGCATGCCTATACAGCGAAGCAGCTATGGCTATGGATATCTGTAAACAGTACATGCTGACATAGTGGAGTATAAATGATTTGTAAACTGAACAAGTCGGAATAGTGGAGTACAATTGATTCGTAAACTGCACATGCCGTCATAGTAGAGTATAGATGCTTTGTAAACTGTACATGCCGTCATAGTAGAGTATAGATGCTTTGTAATCTGTACATGCCGTCATAGTGGAGTATAAATGATTTGTAAACTGTACATGCCGACATAGTGGAGTATAGATGCTTTGTAATCTGTACATGCCGTCATAGTGGAGTATAGATGCTTTTTTATTCTGTACATGCCGACATAGTGGAGTATAGATGCTTTTTTATTCTGTACATGCCGACATAGTGGAGTATAGATGCTTTTTTATTCTGTACATGCCGACATAGTGGAGTATAGATGCTTTTTTATTCTGTACATGCCGACATAGTGGAGTATAGATGCTTTGTAATCTGTACATGCCGACATAGTGGAGTATAGATGCTTTTTTATTCTGTACATGCCGACATAGTGGAGTATAGATGCTTTTTTATTCTGTACATGCCGACATAGTGGAGTATAGATGCTTTTTTATTCTGTACATGCCGACATAGTGGAGTATAGATGCTTTTTTATTCTGTACATGCCGTCATAGTGGAGTATAGATGCTTTTTTATTCTGTACATGCCGTCATGGTGGAGTATAGATGCTTTTTTATTCTGTACATGCCGTCATGGTGGAGTATAGATGCTTTTTTATTCTGTACATGCCGACATAGTGGAGTATAGATGCTTTGCAATCTGTACATGCCGTCATGGTGGAGTATAGGTGCTTTGTAAACTACGAATGCCGACATATCGAGGGGGTACTGACGAGTTCGCAACACGATGCACGTGGAACATTACAGCTGTGGTGTACCGAAAATGGGTTCTGGAAGTAACTTTTTAATTTCATCTCGAGCCCAATGAACGCATAATTTTCCTCAAACCACGTGACTAAATGTTTATGACTTTTCAATTTGCACACTTTGTGATAAAGATTAGATTAGATTATTGAAATGGCGACCATACCACAAGGTAGGTATTTTAAGCCAAGTATGAATGAGAATCGAGTGTAAGATGATTGTGGCGCGATCTTGTAGTCTTGTTACTGACTAAGGCAAGAATTATTTTCTAAGTCAGTGTGTATTAACAGAAAACGATTTTACACTACGATGATCTCGAAAATCGATTGGCATAAACAAAGGGTATGTACCACAACGTAGTTGATGGCTAACAGTGACATGAGATCATTACTGACAATCCCATCTCTAAATGAAATAAAAATACTGTATTTGCAATCACTCAAGGGAGGAGCTCCAATTCAGAGCCTGTAAAGTGTGGCTGTCAACACGACGAGGGCGCTTTCCCGGCGGAGTTTCCACGCTAATTGGCTTGTTTTCCGACGGTTGACGTCACAACACTCCGCCATCCTCGAGCACGTCTTGTCACAACACTCCGCCGTCCTGCGCTCCTGCCGCATCCTTGATGTGTTTACATTGTGGATCAGTAGGTGCCTCGGGTGATAACAGCGACCCAGAGAGCACGATACCTATGTGAATTGGCGTAATGGAGCACATTTACGTCCAGGTTACAAGGAATATAGAACAATATAAGTAGCAGGTTTGCTAGCTGAATTATCTCAAAAACGACTCCACAAACTACTTTAAATTTTATAAATAATTAACTAATATCGATGTAAAAATGCGTTGTCGATGCCTTACATGACTAACAAAGCTCAGAATTTCTATAAAACTAATATAAAAAAGGATAGCGTAACATTAGGGCTGCACGTAATAACTTTAGCCGGCCTTTAGCAAAATAGATTACAATAAAAATAAATATTGAAAATGATATAAATTTCATGAAAAATGATGCCATAAAGTTAATCAACAACAGTAATTGTTTATCTCAACTTAGTTAGTGCAAGTGAACGCCAGTTCAGTGCATGGCTTCCTTGGTACTGTGCATCATTGATTCGTCAGTGACTGCACAACCACGTGTGGTTCATAAAACATAACCTAAGATAAGAATTTAAAGATTAAAAAATATAGGAGTGACAAAAATGGTAATTTTTTGAAAAGAACACGTTGAACGCTCCTTCAGTCTACGCTCGTTTGTAGTCTACATTAAACTAGTATGCTTGAACTTACATTACTACAAACTTTTAACGTTTAATGAAATAAAATATCGTCCACAATAAATCAAAGCTCCAAAGCAAACATCACTGACCTGAATTAGAGCGATCCTTATCATTTATGAAATCAAAAGGAAAACAAATTGGAAACACTCGGAATAACCGACCAACATTAAATGTTTGCAAGAGCCGCTACACGACGCCACTGTGTGGACCCCGGGGGAGGCTCCCCTGCCGACCTGTCCTCAATGGGATTTAAATAATGGACTGGGGTCGAGTTAAAGGGTTGGCAGACCTGACCTGGGCCACGCCGCCATCTTGGATCACGACGGGACAACGTTCTGCACTACTCGCCACCAGGTAGCACCTGTGTAGCGGCGCGGTGGGCTCTGGACACGCAACTGCCAACAGGTATAGGCCTACAGTACAACCTATGACGACTGGGCAGTCGAGTGTGTGAGGTGTGTACGTAGAGAAATGGGACACAGTATGATGTATAGCCACGGCAAAATTTGGAACGCTGGCGTGTCCTGTAATCCAGCTACTTGGAGGTCACGAATTGTGGATAGTTGGGTGCGATAGGTGATGGATGTTATATTCTTGGGTGATATTCATCCACAAAACGATCTCATAATTAGACTAGTTCGTCATTTAGAGGCAACAAAGGTAGAATTACACGTTAAACTGTAGGTCCCCTGTTGGGACATTAATTAACAGTCCTGCCTAAGAGACGTGCCAGCCTTAGTCAGTAACAAGACTACAAGATTGTGCAACAATCATCTTACAATCATTTCTTATTCATATTTAGCTTAAAATACCTGCTGTGCCTAGGTAGGTCGCTATTTCAAAATGTAATCTAAAAAATCTAATTAAATGTCCCTGAAAAGTGTACATACCATAGCATAGCTTAACTATAGACGCAGACGTATTATTGTTAAGAGCTGATAACAGTGTTTGACCTCTACTCAACTTGTACACTTCGGAATAACTGATTAGATTAGATCATTGAAATGGCAACCATACACAATGTATGTATTTTAAGCCGATTATGACTGAAGATTGAGTGTAAGATGATTGTGGTGCGATCTTGTAGTCTTGTTACTGACTAAGGCTAACATGTTCCTTAGACAGGACTGTTAATTAATAGCTCAACAGCCGATGGCATATCTAAGGGACCTACAGTTTAACGTGGAATCCGAACCACGGCCTCTGAATTACGAATTGGTCTAATTATGAGGATGGTCTTTGCGGATTTAATAGTGCGGACGCTAACCCACACAAGAGAACACTACACCCACCGACCGTCGCTCACAACTATCCACAATTCATGCCATCCAAGTAGCCGGATTACAGGACGTCGCCACCGCCCAGTCTAAAAATCGCGATGTCATGCACCACTAAGGTTTCAGGTAAGTTGTACCAGATATCATGTACAGTGTAGCAAAATCCATGAGTTCATGATATTACGGCCATACCACCCCCGGGACCAGCAACTTGTGTAGTCTGTTGATGTAGTTTCTGCATCGGAGAGTCACGAGATGCACCAAGTATATTGCTCTAGGTACGAGATGCAATGCATTGCATTTAAATGTCCATAGCTGAATGGTCATCAACCGTAAGAACATGTTATGATTCAATTTCAGAAATCGTATGATTCCATGAGATATATTGCGACTGCTTTGACCTGAATATTCTACAAATTGAGAGGCGTTTTCCCTCAACTCCTCAACGGTCTAAATCTCGATACAGTTCGTACAGACTGAAATTTCCTTCTGGTGACATATCTCATGTAATTAAAAACTACTTTGAAGTATTACAAAGTAGTTTTTAATAACAAACAGATCAAAACCATGACCGAGGCGAGTACGTCAGCGCGTTATCTTATCGCTCTTTCTGCGCGTAGTTTAAATGTTTTTGGCAATTAAAAACCTTTTTCTCGTTCATGTTTAAACCAAACAACGTATCGTTAAACAACAGGTCAGTAAATTAACTGAAGATTTTAACTTGAAGTAAAGAAAACAAAAGATGACATAGTTGAATTACCGAGTAATTGTTCGCGTGGGTTAGTGACGGCGCGGAGGCGCGAGATAGCAGCACTGGAGCACTGGGCCAAGGTCGCTTCCGTTGTTACTGCAACGCTGCCAAAAATAGCAACCGAGCACGACTTGCAACTGCATCTTTGTGCAACGCGCAACGGTATAACAACATTTAATTCCGATCACCAGATGAGACAGTTTTAACTCGTTTCTTCATACATCAGCTGATAAAGACTTTTTGATATAGATATGGCATAGCTCTGGGGGGTTGTTGGTGATTTTTAAGATGGAAAATATGTAACAGGTTTCCATAGAAACTACTAAAGATATAGTATTGAATTTTTAATATATAAGAATAAGAACAGCTGTTTGGATGAACTGAAACCATTCTCTTTAGACATATCCATGATCTAACCTATTTCCCATAGAGAAGTAAATACAGACATTTTTAGATCTCTGTTTGCACACATTGATCCAAAACTTCACGTGATTAAGATTAAAAAATAATCAAATATTGTGTCTCCAAAAGTAAAATTATTACATTACATTTTATATTCGTCTTAAATAATTATATACCTAGAAAAAAATCTGTAGAGAATATTTCAATAAAATGTGTAAAAACGTCAATCTTGAAAAAGAAATGAAAAGCCTAACACCGACTTTAAATTTCAAATGTATGTTAAGGTGAAATACACTTTACACTATAAATAATTGCATCAATATAAAATCCTGTAAACGATATTTACACGAAATCTGAAAAAACCTACTCTCATGAAAATGAAAACTTTTAACACTGGATTTAAGTTTTAAACATTTTGGCTGATACCAACGTCCCTAGAAATGCTATAACGCTTGTTGCAATTCATCAGGTGTAATGCAGACAATGTAACCCAAACTGCATCTCTTCAAAACATCTGTTACAACCTACAAGACTAGGGTCAACTGACTACCTGTCAAATGTTTACTTTTAAATTGTAGTAATTCAATTGGATTAGTTTTTTAAACCCTAAACATTCCAATAAGCGAAAACATTTTCTCCAGAAAAATCCGGATCCACACTACTGTATATATCCTACAGGCTATTTATTGGTCGGGTGTTCTCGGAGGCGTGTGCGCTCGTGCCGGGGAGCGTGCGTGCGTGTCTGATGACGTCATTCCATTGTTGAGCACGTGTGATCAATATGGGGGATCCTGATGGGGTATGAGCCGACTATAATCCAATGGGTGGACCAGGGTCGTTGCACCCGACAGTCCCTACAGCACGTCTACGATTTCCTTCCGAGTATGTGGAGGTCTAGCGTGATCTAGAATACAGACCAGATCCAAAAATTTCACACAGAAACTAGGAAAAAATTCCTTTTCTCAATAGATGTTCCAAAAATATATTCATGGAATACCATAAAGTCACGTGTCTGCAACTTAACAGAGGTACTATACTTACATAGAACCACGTACCCTGTGGATTGGAATAGCTCACAATACTCGCAGTGGAAAGTTTTGGCAAAGTGATATCACGAACCAGGGGCAATGAACCAACTGGGGATTCCCGTACCTCGGAGGTAAATGGGACGTGAATTCCTCAAAGAGATTACAAAGGAATTTCCGGACAGACGGTTGTTCTCGATTGCCTATGCCAAGACCTTAGCCATAATAGGGTACACTTCAATCCGCAAAAAATAAAGTATGAAAGGACAAAATAGAAATTTACGGATTAGGATTTTATGTCATAAATTTATGTTGTATCTGCGTACTGTACAAAACTGAGAATTTTTAAGAGTATTCTGCAAAAAATTGTATTAGAAATGAAAATCAAGAGAGAATATGTTTTAAAAAGCTTTTTCCACTTAAACCCCACATCATGAGCGACTGTCACAAGCCGTAGAAACATTCCACGGATACAGGTAATACTCTTAGAGTCTAACAACGGATAAAACGATTACTTCACTCTATGCGCAACACCGTGATGCAAGAGGTAAGCTAGATGCAAGAGAGAGGAGAGGGAAATGCAACCGAGCAACTAGGCCAATGCTAGACCAGGGCCGGTGTGCAACTGTTGCCAACTTAGCGAACTAAAGTGCACCAACTACAGTGATACATTGACACCTTGTTACATCAGCTGGTCCTACAATGGAATAGTCATGAATGAAAAAAAATAGTAACGTATATTCTGATATGCCTGTTTCAAACCAATTATCTTCAAGCTGAACGTTACATGGGTAAATATCCTATTTGAGTTATTTCCCCGTTTAGTAACATTAGGAATAATTGTAATACTATTCCCATAGAATAGCGACCAACCCAGGTAGGTATTTAAAGCCAAGTAAGAATGAGAAATGAGTGTGATATGATTGTGGCGCGAGCTTATAGGCTACTGACTAAGGCTGGCATGTTCCTCAGACATGACTGTTAATTATTAGCCCAACAGACGATGGCAACTTAAAAACCTACAGTTTAACGTGGGCTCCGAACCACTTTTGCCTCTGGATTGTGGCCCGTTCTTGTACACTTGTTACGACTACGGCCGTCGTGTTCCTTGGACAGCAATGTTGATTAATAGACCAAAGGTCGGTGGCAACTAAGGGACTTACAGTTGAATAACTTGGGAGCCGAACTACAATTTTGGCAATGATTACGAACGAGTCAAATTATGTGGATGGTGTGCGTAATGCTCAAGGGTCCGTACGTTAATCCACACCTAGGAACACCGTTACTAACTATCCATCTCCAAGTAACTGGATTACAGGACAACCCCCCAAATATAAATCCACCGAATCGTCAACACTTAGGAGATTATACTGGATTTAAGTTAAGTTAAGTCTAAGTTAAGACATATCCAAATTAATTAATTGTAGAAGTTATTTCTGCTTAAGCAATAATTGTGTTCAATTTACTATATTGGCGATAATACACAAGAAGAATAAAATTAATTGATTTTTTTAAATTTCAATTACAATCAAATGCCAAGCCAAGTCACAAACACTGAATACAGAGCCAAAACATCAGACGAGGCGCTGCACTTATACGTTCAAAACATTGGAAAATTGAGGGATACAGCGTTTTGTAAAAGAGCGATTGAAAAGAGAATTAAAGAGCAAATCAAACCATCAGAGGTGTTAGTTCCGGCCGACCGAGTACTGAGAGAGAGTGGGGGGGGAGAAGATGCAACACTGCTACCACCCCCTGGCGGGGAGGCTCACGGCCCACCCCCAGCGACGCGCTGTTGCCAAACCTACCGGCCCGGCCTAGTTATGAATATTTCATAGACAGCTGCCGCATTGCTTGCTCACACATCTAGGATACCTCAGGGGAAATATTTCATTCCTTGATTGAAAAGGAAACTGTTCTGCGGACTTGAATTATAAATAGTGTTTTCCAGCAATTGTAGAAGAGGCTTTGCGGTACAACAGTTTTGAAATATTGTGCTCGAGATTCTTGCTACATTGAATTTCAACTAGTGTAATTACTACAACTCCCTTTAAACAACTTGTCTTAAAATACTCGATTTCTAGATTTTTTAAACGCCATCGAATAAATGACGTTTAAAATCGTTTAAAAGGATTTTAAGGGGTACGTCTACCCAAGGTTACGAAGAATCTTAACATTAGTTATACGCGGTAAACCGGATTTCATAGATGATAGGAAATATAACTCATGCTAGAATTCGATGTTTTGATATTACAGACACATATTTTTAACGTTTTTCATTTAAACTTGTAGACTTGGCTGAAACGATAGCGCGAGGATATTTTTTCTCCTGTTTACTGCGTTTTGGTAAAGTAATTAATTAATAGACTACGATCATAAACACCTAATTTTAATTCTTAGCAACGTTCTTGAGCAGCGCTGCGGCGCATTTTGCCTTGGGGAAGATGATGCCTCTTTCAAGGAAGCAACTCACAAATGCGATAAGCGCGTCTGTTCCGTGTCCTACTTTCACAAATCCGAAACGGGTACGAAACAAAAATAGCAGCTTTGAACATTGACAGATTACAGAAAATAGACGCCTCTACCATTCGACACGAGATTCATTACTTAGTGTAAGGGTTTACTTGTGAACATTATACTGTATTAACAACTTACGCAATTTTAACTATTGATGACAAATGCACACCTATTCACGTTTCCAACAAATCCTTGGATTTAATCGTTCCCGCGACTTATTTGAAAAATTCATTAAATTCACCCATACACTTAGTAGCCTATATAAAATTTGTGAAATAATATCAAGCCCCGGAAGGGAACAATAATCTAGACTCAATTGTCAAAAATGGCGGTAACCAATAAAACCTCAGTACTCAATACTTAGGCCTACTACTTCCGTTATCTATTACTTTGCGATAAATAATATTAATTTTCTGCGTATACTGCAGGCTTAACTCGCATATTATTCCTCGAAACTATCAGAGCTAGAATTACGACAGATAAAATACCTAGCGGTAATTGAACGCAAGAGCCCCAAACTAATCAACGTAAGGAAGAGGTGAGGGAAGGAAGACAGGAGACGGAAACGCGACCTTGAATGTCGCAGGGGAAGTGTTGGTGGCGGGGAGGGGAGGGGAGGGGCACGTGCCGCTCCGGTTGCCATGGCAACACCGCTATCGATGGGTGCGTGTACGCAGCGCTGGGTGTATTCCCAACTGTTATTTTGTTTACACATCGCCTCTATAGCTCCCATGCAGTTAATGTCGCACTTCCGGGAACCTGGTTCGCCGCTTTACTCTATTTTTTTATTAAATTCGTTTTCTGATCGATCGTGCGAATTTTCCATTTTTATGAATTTGTTAACATAAATAAATTTAATTTAGATAAATACAGTAGTTTCAAAATACCAGCCACTCATTCTCAATATTGTTGAATATTGTGTCGAGTTTTAACACCAATGATATCTCATGTTGGCATAATGGAATAGTACACCCTGGTCTTTAACTAATTAAATTACCGTTACATTCCTAACTGCCCTTACCTGTTGAATGAAAGTTTATTAATTAATGGGCCAATTAAAATAAGAGAATGGCTCCAGATTATAAGCGAGACCTTCGGACTACAAGGTGAGTTCCCCACAAAAAATTATTGTAACAATTGTGCTTTATCAATAAAGTAAGATAGTACTTAACTTTAAATCGCATATAATCGGATTGGGGGATTATTTAGAAAAGATTGGACACCATAGCTACTATACCTGCGTTAGATTGGACACCATAGCTACTATACCTGCGTTAGATTCCACAGACAAGCGCATTGATCTATATTTACGTCGCCTTGTATGGAGGCAAGAGCGCTACCATATGGTGCAGGGTTGCTGCCATATGGGCTTATGACCCTGATAAACAAACACCTACGTCTAGCCCTTGGCCGACACCTAAACGTATACAGTACCACACTGGTCCTTGGCTCTCACATGTCTAACCAGTAGCGATAGAAGGGGTTTCCAGCCTCGTTAACTTTATTCCTGGATGAATGTCAAACGGAAATTCCTTTGATCTTATAATTCCATAAGATTATTTATCGCCTTAAAGTTAATGCGTTACTATCCAACCGTGAGATCGTGGCCTTATAGAAATTAATCTAAAATACATAGTAACTTTAATTTACAACTTTTTTAATCGACTTGCGCGTTTGCTCTAATGTATCTCGAAATAGCCTTACGATCATAACAATATTTCAAATAATGTCGTAATAGAAACATATACCCCGTCGCAGCAGACCTGTGTACTCAGCGAATTCCAAATCAATAATATGACAATAATAGTACAAGTATGTGGCAAGATTGATCAATCAATACCTGTTGATAAATTAAGAGTATTTGCCTAATCTTCATTACATTAACAAGGGAAAGAGTATGCAGGTTTGCTGCTGTGAGAAACACATGAACTATGACTTTTTAGCATAAACGTATGGACCCCAGCCACATGAAGCTAAATACAAAGTTTCATCCAAAATATTTGAATAGTAAGGGAAATATAAATTTTCCTTGTCCTCCATAAGATTAGCATTGGAGCCTCTAAATACAATGTACTGTGTTTAGATTTTTTAATATCTCGGTAACCGTTGGAGATAGAGAAAAACTTTAAGGAACTAAGTTGTGTAGTTTTTCAAGCTATTTCTAAAAGTGAAAGATAAAATTTTGAAATTCTTAAAAAATAGATGGGAATTACGCAAAAAACCATTTTTGGGTACAAACCCCCCCCCATCGTTATCGTGTTCACAAACATATACATATATAAATTTTAACGACTATTGTTTTTGGTCTCTGGGCACCTAAATGCAAAAAACATGGTCCCGGGCTTAAGTCTCGCCATGAGACCTACGGTAATAGCTTATTCCCTATGGAAAATTCGCTAAAAATGAGCGGGATACGATGCAGAGCTAAGCCGCATCCCAACGAAAGTAGTGAAGACTGTTTATTTACGCGTGTACGTGGTCCGCAGCTGGGAGCAACGGCCGCCGAACCGGTTCCACGATAACAGGTCTGTCGCTGTCACGTTCGCCGGCACCGGTGACAACAGTGACCCCGACCTGCGCCTCTGCGAAACTCTTCTGTCAAAACATCACTGAGAATCACACTGGAATAAACATTTCCCATAATCGACATTCTACATACAAAAACCGAAAATAAATTTTCCAATCGTCTCAAACACTTTGTAGAGTAAAGGGGGTCCAAAACCGTAAGACGTAAACCAGTAATGTATAAATGTTATGTTACACAATATCCAAACGAATAGTGTGGTTAGGAAAGTACAAGATCCCCGACCCCCTCATCACACATCACACATTGTCACTTGTCAATGTTGGGGCATTGATTTGTTACAAGATAGAATACAGCAAATGTAGGAATACAAGTCTCTACCAAATTTCGTCTCGACCGGACCACAGACCACTATTACGAGAGTCATCGTGTTCACAGACACACATATTTATGACTATTGTTTTTGGCCTCTGGCCACCTAAAGACGAAAAAATGACATGGTCCCACCTTAGTCTTGCCATGAAACCTACGGTAACAGCTTATTCCCTATGGGAAATTCGCAAAAAACCCCGACTGATCCAAATTTTAATAAAAACACCTATATCGTAAGCCCTGTAATCCAGCTATAGGAAGGTCACGAATTTTGTTATAGTTATGAGCGATTGTCGATCGATTCGATGTTCTCTTGTGTGGATTAACGTCCGCACGATTGAATACTACGTTCATTCGCAAAGGCAAATCTCATAATTAGAGGCAGGGGTTCGGTCTCTGTTGGCATATTAATTAACAGTCTTGTCCTAGGAACATGACAGCCTTAGTCTGTAACAAGTCTACAAAATCGCGCCTACACTCCTCATTCATACTTGGCTTAAAATCCCTACATATAGGTCGCAATTTCAAAAGGTACCAGATTAAATATTACTCATTAGTAATCATAAAACATAAGTAATTAGTTTAATAGTCTTGAATTACACACTACCCCTAATGAGGATATCCTTCTATGCGGTCAAAATTAGTTATATTCGGACTCGGCAAACTTATTCCACAATCCGGACCGTGGACACCGGATCCCCAGAGAGGGCGAGGCCGGCGTCACAGACACCGTCTACCCGGCCGAATAATACAAGAAGCCCACAAAAACTGAGCGTAAATGGATAGGACCAGACAATGGGACAAAAAACCGATCTCAAGGCCTCCCTCGCGACTGGACCGACAACATTGAACACGGCAACGACCTGTGGATATCGTGGACTGGGCCGTCACTTGTCAGCTGTCAGGGGATGAACAAGGAAATGTGTGGTTTATACATCTCCACCACCATCAATGTTACTAAAGCGACGACGTGTGTAGTAACCCTCCAACGGTTCACTATTTGACCCCTCGAGGTTCACCCCTTTTTGGCACTTTTGCAGGCTTCTACTAAACAATTCACATAAAATAGCAACAATATAGTAACTATGACATATTATATACACCATTTTTATCTACATAAAATTATCTATAAGATAACAGTAATATGTTTTATTTTTACTTTGGTTTTGATGGGTATATCCAATTGAAATTGATAAAAAAATTTCAAAAGATTTCTCAAAGTTTGCTCCCCCACAAAACAGCAAGTACCAGTCAAAAATTGAAGATAGCCAAGTTTTTTTAATTTAATAAGGAAAATAACAATATATAGTTTTATACACTTAAGTCACTGCTATCCATTTTAAAGTTGTGAAATTAACATCAGAACACCATACAAACGCGACTAGAACATGTAACGCAACCATTGTAAACAAAGCGACATAACCGCGCAACTAAAGACCGATGTTTTAACTACAGTAACACAGAACTCTGGCGCACAGAGTAAGAAACATACCTAAGTGGAAAACGTATGATCCGTAGAAAACATCGATACTATATTCAATGTTGTTTTAACCGAAAACGTATTCACACCATTGCTTTTTGTAAAAGCTTACCTACCGTCGCTTAATCGACGGTAAACCTTCGAGAGTTAAATATTTCAAACGAACTACGGATAAAGGAGCGACCACTTAATTAGACGAATGAATAATTTTATGATGTTACATATTATGAACGATGGTTAGTGAACGCGGTATTCCCTGTTATGGATTAACGTAGCACTACAACTAGGTCGTACATAATATAACATCGAGTCGTATACTGCGTTCACTGGTCAAAAATTTATTATAAACGTACGGGGAATAATCGACATCCACATTTCGCTAGAGTCAGTAGTTTACTTTTATTTCAATTAAAATGCCACCGTGGCTTTAAATAGGGTATAAAATAAAAGGTATAATCAGCTTACAAAGTAAACCTCAGTTACTGAACAGTCGCGGGGTGCGGTGATGTATGTAGGTGACAGGCAGCACGCTGCACGAGGCGCACCCTCCACGGCGCAGTGTTGCCAAACCTCCGCGACTGCTCATCCCCGCTTCGCAAACTCCTTTGAAGTTTTGGATTCATTTTCTCTCAGATGCACTAGAGTACTCTAATTCCTTCTGGTGGCAATTTCAATGTGCTGCCTTGTTTCTTATTTTGCTTTTAATGCGAGGAAGCTTTTATTGAATAAATGTTATAAAAGATAAATATAAATACCCCCGTCGCAGCATACCTGCGTACTCGGCGAATTTCCAAATCGACCACATAATAAAAATATATGACAAGTTTTATCATCTGTCGATAAAATAATATGATACTTATTTAACTATTCTCCATTTAATATAGGAAAGATTATGCAGGTTTGCTGCTGTGAGGAATGCTGAAAGAAGGTGTTTCTAGTATACAAAAATTATTTATTTTTACCAAGTTTTATCAACATCTGTCCACAAATAAAGGGGTTCACCTAATCTCTATATGATTAACATTGGAAAAGAGTATGCAGGTTTGCTGCTGTGAGAAACACATGAACTATGACTTTTTAGCATAAACGTATGGATCTCAACCACATGAAGGTAAATACAAAGTTTCATCCAAAATTGGTGATTAGTTAGAGAAATATGAATTTTTCCTTATCCTCCATAAGATTAGCATTGGAGCCAATAAATACAATGTACTGTGTTTAGATTTTTTAATATCTCGGTAACCGTTGGAGATAGAGAAAAACTTTAAGGAACTAAATTGTGTAGTTTTTAAGCTGTTTCTAAAAGTGAAAGATAAAATTTGAAATTTTTAAAAAATACATGGGAAAAATGCAAAAAAACCCATTTTTGGGTACAAAAAAACTACCCGTTCCGATTGACCGATATGTCTGGTTTACGAACTCGTCTCTACCAAATTTGGCGTCGATCGGACAATTTTTACGAAAGTTATCTTGTACCCAGACACATATACATATAAAAATTTTAACTACTATTGTTTTTGGGCACCTAAAGACGAAAAAATAACGTGGTACCGGACTAAGTCTTACCATGAGACCTACGGTAATAGCTTCTTCCATATGGGAAATTTGCTAAAACCCAAAAGCAATAATTGACCATGAATAGACTATGGGAAGTAAGGTGGCATTTAATAATATCAATTGGACTGATCACAGTGTCTATGCTAAAAACTGATGGCTATTATCAAGGTTTGATCTTCATAAACTACAGTTTTCTTCACAAATCTAGAAACCCCAAACCTCTTAACAGAACTGTCACCAGCAAGTTTATGCCTCTAACACAAGTTAACAAACGATTCGTTCCTGTCAAGAGAAACCGGATGGGAGAATAGAGCCAATATTTGGACAGCCCGTGGAATAGGAAACAATGGTGCCAACTGAGGGAAGAAAGAGGCGTGATTTACAAGGCATTCGGCCCATAAAAGGCAATGAGGGGCTACAAAAAACCGAGTAGATGGCAGTGGGAAACTATAATAGAGGAATGAGTGTTGTAAATGTGTTAAACTGCCAGAAATTAGTCTCGGGATACAAACTGGCTGTAAATCTCCCAACAATCAGCTCGGTGCGTGTTGAATTAAGTTCCACAAGTCAACAGCTGAAAAACGTCTTTAAATTACTGGACCCTACAATATAGGCACGTACACCACGGTTATGGCACTGTCCAGGCACATGTCTGTATCCTGACAAATTATCACCTACACACTTACAGAACTGAACCGGACTCTTAGTAATATAAACAATTAGAACGTTTGGACAATCAACTGATTTGTTATATCAAAAAATATTGACTTCTACGTCACGGTATGTCAGAAACTACTGTTTAAAGGCTCGTTTACATTTTCCACAAACCTATTACACAGTGAACTATTGATGCAATACCAAAAGTCACAGTCATAAGCCAGTTGGCTGCCATCTGGTTTGGGAAATGAAACGATAATTTTTAACTTTCTTCCAGACATTGTTCTCTGAAAAAATCGACCAATGAAAAGCTTCAGTGCGTCATAAATTAAACAGTAGTTTTCCTTTGATTAGTTAAAAACTGCTATTTAATCAAAACGTTTTACTGAAATTGCGACCTAAGCAGGTAGGTTCATGTTACATGTGTACAAGTATGAATGAGACAATATGATTATGTTACCAATCTTGCAGCCTTGTTACTGACTAGGGCTGAATGGAATCCAAGGGACCCACAGTCTAACAGATACAGTATTTACCATTTCCTCACAGTGCGAATTCCACGTTAATTTTTCAGAAAACACTGATCAGGTATTTTGTACAGTTCAGATCAGATCATTGAAATGGCAACCATACTACAATGTAGGTATTTTAAGCCAAGTATGAATGAGGATTGAGTGTAGGATGATTGTGGCGCGATATTGTAGTCTTGTTACTGACCAAGGCTGACATGTTCCTTAGACAGGACTGTTAATTAATAGCCCAACCCGTTGGCAACTATTGACCTACAGTTTGTGGAATCCGAACCACGGTCTCTGAATTACGAATGGGTCTAATTATGAGGATAGGCTTCACCGATTAACGTAGTATTCAATAGTGCGGACGTTAATCAACACAAGAGAACACCACATCCACCGACCATTTCTCACAACTATCCAAAATGCATGTTCCCAAGTACTGTAGCTGGAGATAAAGGGAAATAATCTTGGAGGGTTTTGTACAGGTGGGAGGCAAGAGAGAACGTGGCTATGACAATGGCTGGTGCCCTGACCTTGTGGCGTTACAGTGGCCTTGACGACGATGATAGCGACAACTATATCCTCACGTACCTCCTGTACTGAGTGTTCTGGGTGTACTGGGATCTTTGCCGACTCGAATCCTTACGCAAGTCAAATTTTATTTAAAACTCCTTTTGCAATCACATCTAATTGCCACGAAACCTGGAGCTGTCATGATTAACGGACACTGTGTTTGACATCTTCCAGACTGAGACATAGCGTATAAGCTGTAAACCAAACTGTAAAAATACTATTCAAAGTTAACCCCTCGTGGACGGCGCTATTTGTTGACACACCACTCTACCATCATTACGTTTAATCCACGTATCTCTCCGCAGGATTGGATCCATTTAAAGCAAAAAAATGTTTAATTCATTCGGTGTAGATGTATACATGTATAGAACCTCGTAAAATTATCAACAAAGTTTAAAATATTATGGTAGAATTTTTTATTAGTCTTGACACTGAACATGAAATCTTTCAAAAGTTAAATTTATATCGCTTGGAGAGTGTAGTGTCGTCCCTTACGACTTTCGTCAAACGTATACTATCTTCCTACAATCTACTATCTTGCGTTGGGGGAATTCCCAGAAGTAATCTCCAGTTACTAAAAATCAGGAGTTCACTGTACGTTTAAATCACGTTCAACCATTTACGTTTATTACTCTGTGGCACCATTCCTCGACGTTACATTCCCTGGAGTTTCCTTGATCCCTCCAGGATAACAACCGAAGACATCGAAGTAGAGAGATGTTTTCACAACGTACCGGTAGTAGTACAATATGCAAACGCCGCTTGATGTGACTGTAGCCTCTAGTAGGGTCGCGGTCGCGGGAGGAGCCCCAACGAGGGTAGCGGATCAATCACACGACCCCTCGGCCATGTGTCTAGTGTCTAGCCCTCTAGCTCGCTGCTAGCACCTGCTAGCCACCCCTCTTCCTCGGCCATCTGGCTTAACTCTGCTTTATTGGACACTTTTACAACTTCCATAAACATCGGTCATCTATCGACATAATGATTTACGCCTTTTTCAACGGAACAATCTTCTCATATCTCTTGTACGGCAATGGCTAAGGCTAAATGGTGACCATCGCTTAAATGAACAACTGAATTTCTTAATTGCAGTTAATTTCATTGAACACTTGCGTATAGAATGTAAGAGAAATAATTTACATTGCATAATGTGATATTACACGTAGACTAAAATTTGCCAAAAACGAATGCTTTAATCCATTAAAACCATCGATAATGCGGTATTATATATATATATATATATATATATATATATATATATAAAGGGAATTTCATATTTTCCTATAATAAAGGCTTAACTTTACACATAAAATAAAGTATGCGACTCGTTATAATGGCAACCACCTCAATCTCCACAATAATTACCTCTAGCGCATATCCCAAGGCAAACAACCTCTAGTCCCCAGTGTCTCCCGATACGAGCTAATAACCTATAAACCTGTCGGGCGGAAGCGATCATAACGGGTTGGCAACGGGCCAATTACTTTATCAGCTGTTTGCATGAGTCATGCATCGCGCGACAAAGAGGATTGATAAAGCAACAATGAGTGCTTTCTCTATTTATCCGGTGCAGTCTCTATTCTCCGTGGGAGAAATAGAGACTGCACCGGTTCGTGTGGTGGCAGCACTGGCTGCCTACGTGCGGCGCGGCCGGTGCAACATGGCTGCCACAGCTGACGCGCGCCCGCACGCGCAAGCGCCACCAACAATCGCAAATCCAGGTCGAGGGTTGTTTTGTTGTTAAATAAAAGTAGCGTTCTATTTACGTCGTCGGGGACGTTAAACCCAGACTTGATGCAGAGCTGCAATCCAGTTTGTACCTAGCTTATTACAAATAAACCACGAGATTATTAAAAATAAAGCGATTGCCTTTCAAAAGCCGTCTAATTGACTCACGATAGGTTTGATCGCTGACTGACGAACTTTTGAGTTAAAAGGGCTTTGTCTTGGAACGCAGGTTATACGCTTCAAACGGGAATTGAAGAGTATAATTTATTCATAGTGGTGTAAAAAGGCAACAAGGACAATAAACCTTTCCTAGCGTGACTAACTTGATTGAACAATCTAGCCAACCTACAAGTTCCAGTCGGATGGTAACATACAAGTACAAGAAACGCTGGCTCGAGCTCCACAGCGTCGTTAGAGGCTGAATTCCGACCGTTGATAAACACAGGCCTGAGATTATAGGCAGAGTGCTGCAATCTAGCGGTCACTCCCACAATCCGTGGTCACTGCGACCACCGACGACCAGTGGCCAGTGGGTGAGAAACTAATCTTCTATATCACCTCAGCAGTATGTAGACAAAATATCTGAGGGATCTACTGTGTGGTGAAATAGAAAAGGTGTAATGTAATAACTATAATGGAACAAAACTACTGCAAAATTATTTCGACGTCATGCGTCTTGCGGTAAGCAAAAGAGCATCAATTATAAATGTGCAAATAAATACCGAATCATTTTTAGCGGACCGCCCAACAAAGTCAACGGCAAGGCACCAGTTAGGCCAGTGCATGATGGATTGGATGGGATGAAATCAATGTCATCCAAGTATAATTACGAAGAAATAACTGTAATACAACGAAAGGTTCTTCTTTCCTCACGTGATAAAAAAATAAGAACGGGCCGGCAGCTCGGCACCGCAAGCCGCATGCCACCTGGGAGGATCAGACGCCACAAAACACAGCCCATGTGAGCGCAAGTGGTGATTAGGGGTCATTATCTAGGGATCGGTGGGAGTAGGGGGGCGAGACGCGACACGGCGGAGCGGTCATTCCCCCTCAACATTCGGCCGGCGGGCCAGGCGACCTTGGCAGTGAAAGTCCCACCTTTTGTTGTCAATCCAAAATGGCGGTCCCGAATTGTGGAAACAAGGACATGGCACAAAGGTCCAGCCACCTGCATTTTCCTCCATTCTATATTCTATTCGGGCAACATGCAGAAGAAGATCCGTCCTGACGGAGGGTGAGATCCTTGAAAGCAGGTAGTAAAACCCATCTGGCAAAAAACGCGAATGAAAAATAGTTTTCCGAAAACCTTTATTGGTAAGGTAATCCCAATACTGCTAGCTTGTAAGTACTGCATTTCAGCATCGAGCTTACATATACTATCGGGACACGCTAAACTGGATAGTTTCAGTGACTTATCATTGCGTTCATTATTCTCAATGGAAGCTCAGGAATCATTCCTTATCTTTTATCCGCAAATGCCAACCGATCCTGAAAACAAGAAACTAATTAGATCCGGAAAGTCAATTATTTCAAATGAACCCACTCATTATATAGCTGTTTTTCATAGCCATCCTCGCAGTTCATTACGTTGTTCATTATACAGCAAACGCTGACAAGGCCGGAAGTTGACGTTGACGACAGGCCTGGCGAGGTCAAGGCAGACTATTCACAGCGAAGGCCGTCCTAGAGATAGCGCTGCCAATACTACACTAGTATGCTACTAGTGACAATCAAATCCTTAGACGTCGAAACCTGTGACAGAAGCTTTATGATGTGACTTATTCTAAACAATGACAATACCTGGCTGCAAAATGACAACCACGCCGATGACAAAAACAGCTCTGCACCCTCAACGAGGTACTAGGCTAAAGAATTGAAAACAAACGGGCATGTAATGAAGAATAAGGTGGGCAAAACTATTAACCGGGAGCAAAAACAAGCTAAATATAGACGGTACTCGATGAAAACAAACTTCAGTGTCAGACCGGTCGGAGCCGCGCCTCGGTGCATCGCCGGTGCAATGACCTCGGGGATGACAAGATACCGCTAGACAAAGAAAGTGCACACTATTTGTTTAGTTACTACGAACCCGGTGCGCCGGCGGCTAGGAGAGCCTGGACCACAACACAATAGGTACTACGGATACGGTAGACCATCAAGTTGAATTTGTTACAGTACATGAATATCGTAACAGCAGTCGAGCCGACAGAATCCAAGGCAGTGGCGGTGTTGACTATCTCCCTTGTCTTCATATCCGGAACACCTGAAGTAGACACGTGCGAGGTGTGAGGCTATTAATAACTTCCGGCTCGTTAATCGTTTCGGGAATACCCGGGTGAAAATGAAAATAGTTAGCGAGATGATTTTGTAAGACGAGACAACGTCGTGAGAATTATTGGGTTCATTTGTGTTATCACAAGAGAACCACGGGATATTAATCGTACAATGAAAGGGTTTTCAGTAACATTCATAGACAGGGTACAAATACTAAATTCGTGGTTTACGAGAAAATTCAATCCCGATCTTAAGCAAATGTACGGTATGAATAAAGGCCATTAGGATAGGAGTTTATTCAAAACTATTTGGCACATGCATTGTTTTAATGAGGACGTTAAAGAGAAATACGGTACCTTATCAAATTATAAATAAACCAACTACACTGCTTTCTTTCTCCATCAGAAAATTACGGATATATTTTACGTGTTAAATCCCTAGGCCTACAGAGTAGCATGAAGTGTAGGTGCTTAAATACCCGGATAATATTTCTCATATAGTCACCCTAAATTTGCAAGGTTTCAGGAAATATATACTCAATACCCCTCTTTAATACGCACGTTAACTCTAGCCAAAAATAACATTTACCCATTTTTATGATGGATATTATATGTTTTAAATGACAAACTGGATATTAATAAATTAAATCGTCCGTAAGCTCCCTTCCCGGGAAATTATTCAACCTTTAAACTTACAACCATTAGTAGAAACTTTAAATGTTTTAAACATTGCCTAAAACCCTAGCAACTGGTTCTCTACAAAACATTACGCTAACTTTTTAACTCATTCTTTCGGAACAATACCACCGAATACGCCATACTTAACATAACACTTAATGTAAACATAACATAAATACTTTCAAAAAATAATAACGAGAGAAAACTTTCATAATGGATCTTACTGTATGTAGAAAAGCTATCAACTAACTAACATTTAACTATGTCTCAATATTCAATAAGACAACTTAGATGGCTTTCTGGGCGGTATATAAAATTCGCTGCCAATTATTCAACTTAACAATCCATAAACTCACCGGTGGCGAGGACGGAACACACTAGAGATCAGAAGACTATGACTAGATAATGTTTTTAACTACGGCAGTGGAGAAGGGCAGTGACGTAATGCATAGATTTAAACTTTAAATGGCACTCAGATACGCTCACACGACACGAATATCACAGAAACTGCACTCGAAATAAAAACATCCAAATAAATAAATTAACACTTCTCTCTCACATACACCCGACCGGCACAATCGTCCGACGACCTCACAACCGAACGGTCCTCCTTTGTCTACCGGGGATGGGGGGAACGGAACGGACGAGTCCATTGCTGCGTGGTGGGGGGTGGGGAGGTGCGCCACCCCTCCAACTACACTCCGGCCTGAAAACATCCGCTCCGCTCGCATTATATCACATCAATTCTTCCGACTGTCACTCACACTTACTTACACTTACAGAGCACATTATCCAGCTTATTTACAGCACGAACGTTAGTGGACACGTGCGTTAACTAGCCACTGAGACTAGGTAACAGCTATTGTACGTTTAAAAGGTACAGTACTGTGTTTGTGATGGAAAATTAAGATGTGGATTACAGTACTAAAAGGAGACAGTGTGTTTCCACACATTTAAAATTAGCATATTAAACACGCAAAGGAATATAAATCTCTCTCCAAAGATGCTGCACTGTATTCGAGTGAATGGGATTTACGAGGCATGAGTTCAAAAAAGGTAAATAAAAGAAATGATTTAATTAAGGTAGAGTTTCTCAAAATTTGTTCTTCGATCCCCTTTGGGCCCGCGAGCAGTTTTTTGGAGTTTACACGAAAACATTTATTTTCTATTTCTCACATCAAACTCCCCTATTTCTAAAATTAACAGTTTTGGTGTATTACAAAACAAATGCATACGTAACAACCTCAACATATGCCTGTGATCAGGAAAATAGAGTTTTCCTTTATTTTTGTAAGAGGTCATGAAGGGTTAGGGGATGTAATTATAGCGGTACCCCAAAACATAGATAATTTATTACGGGGGTCCTTGAGTAGATGAAGTTTACCTACCACATAAAATAGACCCTTCTTCGCAAAAGTCTTATAATACAAGTACGTCACGTAGTACGGCCAGCCAGCATAAATGGATCAACCGATCTAAAAATATCTTATTTAGCTTATAAATACACAATACACGCACTATTCGAAGCGTCGTTTATTACTCAAACCCCCTTTCATCAGAGCATTGCATTGAAGCCATTAGATTTCCAATGGTGCTAATACAACAAGTAGCCCGTGGTAATAACATGCAAATGAAAACAACGCCTGTTAGACGAAACCCGTCCGAGTGTAGTGAATGTGAATGGCGATGACGCAGGGTCATGACGTGGGGAACACATCGTCAACGTAGAGGGGTGAAGGGGTTAAGGGGTTTGATACACGAGCGAAGCGAGTACAGTATTAGACCCTATAAATGCGATTGTTTGTACTGGCTGCGCAAATATAAAACCTATTAATTGTTTTTTTTTCGCGAAAATAGTCTGTATTTTATAAAAAAATACAATACATACGCCACGGTTACTAGAAGTACAACCGTGCTCAGAGGAATTACGTGATTTTAAAATACGATAATGAGGAGGATATTTACTATATGAGGCTATGGCATAATGATCCTTATAATCCTACTTCAATTGAACCTACATCTATAAAACATTTTGGAAATATGAAAATATCAGGAATATATGTACTACCGGTACATGATGCGTTTAAAACATCAACAAGACGGGTGTGTACACCGCAGCCTTGTAACAAAACATATAACACTGAGGCCTACTGTAGGGTAGATAAAGACAGTTATAGCAGATACAAAAATCAGTAAATTCTTAGCAGGGAAGCGAAGAAACAAATTAAGTTAACGAAACAAAATTTAAATTTAACGCCGCCGCTTCAGGTGCAAAGTTGTTAATAAAACAACAAAAGAGTCGATTACGAAGTGAAGGGGAGTAAAATGGAAACAGCGGAGAAGCCATTGAAAAGGGCGCAGGTATTTAGGGCTTACTCCAGATGCTTTTACAACAGCCCTTGCAAGGGAGGAAATATCAGCCCCTCGGGGCGGGAGGGACGGGCTGTCTTGAAACTAAAATCTTGAAGGGGTCCTTCAGGCCGTTTCCTCCCCGTCGTGATAATTAGAAATTGTTGGAGCACATGCAGAACTGTATTTTTACTTTATACAAAATATTATTCAAATACCCCCGTCGCAGCAGACTTGAGTACTCAGCCAATTTCCAAATAAATGATATGACAATAACAGTACACGTATGTGACAAGATTGATCAACATAGATCTTCATTTGAAGATAATACTCGTACATTAAACCAACTCGCATGAGGACATTAGCAAGGACTACAACACAACACAATTGTTTCGCACATGGGATTAAATAACGTCACAACTATAAATTGTAAACTTTTCAGTATAAACAAAAAAAGATTTCAGATGAATTTTAAATACAGTTTAAAGTGGTGAAGATATAAAATATAAATTAGATAAAACTGCAGTTTCAATTCCTATTTTATGGGATCATCTTCACTGCAGTAGCATACAAAGACCACAAGAATCGCTTGGGCAGTTAAGGCACTTCAACCATTTATTGAAAAGGCGATATTCAGTGACCGATAAAATAATGACACCACTTAAAATATTATAAATGTTCATCTCATTTCATTAAAGTAACGAAATTAGTATAAGAAACAACACAGTTTAATGAAAACTAGGCTTTATTTATTTAATATGTAAAACAAAACATTTAAAAGTACTAAAACCAAATATTTTATATTGTCTATAAAATAATATTTCAGTCTTAGTTTTTTTATTATCAACTTCGTCGGTAACACAAAACACACTTGTTAGAACAACATTTACACGACGTATCAATTACAGAGTATATTCCAACCTATTTTTAACCGAAGTAGATAAATGTTGCTGGTTTGTGGAATATAACGGCACGCAGGTTAATAATAGAGCCAGCGCGAGTGAACCGAAAGATTGATATAATCACCTCGCGAATGGCAGAATAACGGTTGGTTAATTACTACGGTCATCATCCATCCATGAAACTGGAGCCCTCGTCACAACTAAAACAATCCTGGCTCGGTTAACTTCACTCATCAATCCTAAAATGCGGAGGTTTTGAGGATAATCCTCTAAAAGGACGTGAAGGTCACGAATTGTGGATAGTTGTGAGCGATGGTCGGTGGGTGTTGTTCTCTTGTGTGGATTAACGTCCGCACTATTGAATGCTACGTTAATCCGCAAAGACCATCCTCATTATTAGATCAATTCATAATTCATAGGCAGTGGTTCTGACTCTATATTAAGCTGTATACCCTTATTAATGAACAGTTCTGTCGAAGGAACATGCCAGCCTTAGTCAAACAAGACTACAAGACATAGACTACAATATTGCGCCACAATTATGTTACACTCATTTCTCATTCACACTTCGCTTAAAATACCTACTTGGGTAGGTTGCCATTTCAGTTAAAGTATTAAGTATAATTATTGTCAAGAATGGATTACGTTATATTTGACGTTGAAATACTGTTCACGGAAATAGTTACAAATTAAGTTTATTTCCATATTGACTATTGAGTAAAGAGAAATATCTTAATATATAAAAATCTTTATCACGCAAGTTGGTTCATTGCGTGTTGCCGCATTGCGCAGGTCAGTGTTCCCGGTGACGTCACGAACAGCTGTTGTAGTTGCTATAGTTGGTAGCCATGCGTCGTGCTCAGCTGTTCGCATTGTAGGCAAGGTTATGTCATTCGGCAGATTTAGCGCTTGTAATTGCCAAGCCCAGGCTGATAAAGGGTCTAGCCGATAAAGTTTGTTTCTCAACAGCAACTGGTGCAGTTGCGAGATTTGATTTTATCGCTTCGAGCCGGCTAGTTCGTTCTTCAATCTATTGTTGTACTATTTTATTGTGTGGTAAGACAACTATAAACCGATAGCTACCAACAACCGTAAAGTAATCGTGTTTGAAATATTGTTGTTCTTGTAGACCGGTTGAGCGGAGATTCTGACTATTGTACTGATAAATCATTTTAATTAGCATATTATATTTAATTATTTATGTATTATTTGCTGTGTCATCTTGACCTATTTGCATGTTTATCTTTAGTGACTTCGTAGTATTATGGACGAGATCTATTGCATGTAATAAATAATTGCTTAAGAATCTTATATCACAGAGTTTACTGAAATTAGTAAAACATTAATCATAAATCTTTAATAAATCACGCCAACGTCAAGTTAAAGAGACGTCAACAATGATTCGAAAAGGCCCTTGCGTTTTTCTCACCTTAAAATTATTTTTCAATACTGAACCGGTTGCACGTTGTATCCAGGGATTTATTTACAAAGAGGTTATACATATTTAAGATTAGAATACAACACGAGTACATTGCAAATAGTATGCAAACATAGATAATACATACATACATAGATACATACATACATATATATTACATAAATTAATAATGTTAGCAATGCGCGGTAAACAGGATTTTATAGACGATAGAAAATTGTACACCTGCTGCTGTGTAGTGTTGCAATCAAAACATTACGTTGGGCCTACATGTCGGAATAAATAAGAGTTTTTCGTAAATGGCAACCTTGTATTTTAATATGTTAGTCTATAATAATGGAACAAAGAACATGCCAACATAAGTGCACTTTTCTTTCCTATATAAAATTATTTTTTACTTCGCATCGCTAATACAATTTATACTATATCACTGCCCTCATCTTTAGTGAGTATATCAACTTTGTAAGAACCAGGAAGTTGACGTGTATGATAACACAGGCATGACTAATTTGTACCAGCGAGGTCTTTACTCCAGTACCTCCAACAAGTTGATTTTGAAAATTTAGACCTAAACAGGTTTATAGGACGAGAAAACTTTGCTGGGTTCATGAGCCAGGTGCTGCTGCTTATGCTGTTATCAGCTGGTTGGCAATGGCAAATACTGTCTGGTGAATCACACTGATAACGATGACATGCAACACACATTCAATGGCAAAACAAACTCTGTTA
Organism: Nephotettix cincticeps; assembly: GCA_023375725.1. Classification (NCBI taxonomy): domain Eukaryota; kingdom Metazoa; phylum Arthropoda; class Insecta; order Hemiptera; family Cicadellidae; genus Nephotettix; species Nephotettix cincticeps. The sequence continues at coordinate 54,543,587 of CM041790.1, forward strand.
TCGGTTAATTAGACTCACTCACCGCGTCTAGATAGCAATGCACCGGCTTACCTATAACAGAAAGGGCTCAACGTAAACAGGTAAAGTAGAGTTCGTACCATGCACGCAGTATATAAATACTGTAAATGGAGCGACTTAAATGACAATCATTGGCGTAACTCCGATGTGTCAAAATGTACATCTGATACTCAGGGTAGGCTATGTTCTTTGTACAATTATAAAATACACAGCCAACCATTTCGGGAAACCATGAGCCTCTACTGTTTCAGGTCAGTCGGGGATTAGATGAATGTTTAACCTTATGTTATTGACCACCTTCACCTGTTGGTACGGATGAATACAACCAGGCCTGCATAGGTATCCCGTCTTAATGTTTGCAGTCAAATGTCAGATCACAAAACAAAACGACAACATTTTGAAAACAAATCGATTTCAGCAAATCTCAAATCGGAACCAGCAAGTACTGTAGAGTGAGCCAGTAGTTAATACGGTATTTACGTGACCGCAGTCAAACAAGACTGAGAGCTGGACAGGACAGGGACGGGCGACGGGGCCAGACGCAGACAGGTGGACCGTTGACCGCGCCGACACCAAAATAAATTGTTGCACAGAGTAAATTTAAAGTAAGCGGTCGGCGTATAAATAGACAGGGCGGTCGCCGCCATTCCGTCCGATAAACACAGGACGGGGGAAACAGTCTCGGGCTGTCAACGCTGTGATTGCATTCTCACCACTAATGCAATCGATAAACAAACCCAAAAGGAAACACTATGGTAGTGATTGCTTGCCAGCCACCTCACAGGGATGGTTACATTTGTATTGGAACACGAATAAACAGTGCATAATAATTATTCTAACACTGAAATTCACACAAGTCACTGATAATAAATGTACTTAATGCATACGAGCAACAGACTGGGAAGTCTTAGCTAATCTAATCATATTTAACCCTTTTCTGCAAAATTTATATTTTTATTACCTGATATTCCTGCATAAATGTTAATTTTTAAAATTTAACGGTCATTTATACCGTTAATGTTCGAGACCTATATATGTACTACACTCGTCGGTCGATATACCATCCCATACATAACTTCTTGGCTGAATGTAGCATTAAAACAACAATAATTCGTGGATCGTGATACAATGCTTAATAGTAGATGTTAGGTACAGTATTATTAAGACAGGGTTTGACATTTCCCTCCAATATAATACTGTATTACCATTCATCTGGTAGTAGTAGACGTTTGGCAGCAACAAGACCAACCTACTGACCAGAGTAGTGTAGTCTCAAGATGCAATACAACATCGCTACTGTACGTCTCTCCCTCTCAACTCTCTACATTCCGTGACTCTGAATACTGACTGTCTGCTGCAATTTGGCCTCCCCAATTACTGGGAGCCGACTGCATAGATAATCTACGGCTATAATAACAGCGCATTCCCGATACTACTGCATGGGTCGCGTTCGGTTGTCTCATTCGAAAAGAAACTTGGCATCAATTGTATATCATATGAATATGAATTGCACATCGATAGATATATATTAGTTACTTGGGGTGTCAAATTCGTCTAAATGAACGGATAGTAAAGTAGATTGTGCACACCTATGTTAAGGATGAAGACGGCACATCGTACCGCCAATTGACATAGTAGGTACCGCCATCCTCAGATAGCGCTAGTGTCGCAAATGATTTAATATACACCTGACGGTGTTACAGAGACCTAGTTCACCGCTAGATCCGACAGATGGCAACACTTGTCCTGAGATTTTATCGTCTTCACTAAGTCCCATAAGGTGCCTCCTCTCCTTATAATCCGTTCCTGTCTGGTCTAATCTATTTGCTAAAGCTAGTATTGTTACGTATCTTTTAGTTTACTACTGCATTTAACTTTTTAAGTGGGTGAGTAAACTATTATAGTACAATGTTTCGAATGAAAAGGACTGAAACATTAATCAATATTATAACTAAAAGGAAGAAGTAATGTTTTCATTTAAATTACGAGCAATTTGTAACATATTAGATTTTCGTATGTTATAAATACATTAATTTCTGTCCCTTACAAAGTGTGAGTTTAAAAAGTACATACTGTACTAAAAAAATCAGTGTTTCCATCAATATTATTGTTTGAGTAGTTATTGCTGGAGTAAGTTTGAAAATTTCGTTTGAACGAGTTTTTGAAATGGTTCAAATCATTGATACCAGGTCGGCAACGGATTCAGGTGACACGCGAATAGACGGCTGACATGAGAAAGGTCAACGGTTAAGTATAAGGCTAGGAGGGACGAGTACATCAAAGAGTCCGACATCAAACCGATAACGAGAGGGAGGGAGGGGAGGGGACGTCAAACTATTGACGAATTATAACCGTGGCTGGAGCAGGTATTGAAAAATCAAACAAAAACGAAATTGGATCTCGGTCAGCTCCAGGCCTTCCACTTCCGGTGTCAGCCGTACCGGAAACAGCTCGCCCTCTCGCGGAAGTGGCGGAGACAGATCCACCCTATGCATCGGCATCCTCCGTAGGGGTGGCTCGTCTACCTCACAACAGTACGTCGTCGTATGATCAACAATAACGTCTTCGATTTAGAGGGTAATTTAATTTGACTTGGTGAATTCGAAACAAGGAGTATTATTAGTAGATAGCGCTACGATGATCACGAATAATTTGATAAGTTTAAAGGAAACGAAACTAAAACCTTTCATAATTTTATAACAAATTAAGATAGTTATTTATTAAATTGAAAACTAATCGATTCCCAAATAATTTCTTTTAAACTTTAAATTATGTCGGATTTCCTCTCCTTTCACTTTGAATACTAAAAATGTTCAATTTAAATTGAAAAATCAATAAACAAAGGATTTTTTATCGACTAGGCATCTCTAACGGAAGAGCACACGGTTATTACAGTATATAGTTTTTAATTAGAGTGAGTTTAGTGTGAGTTCTCAGAGGATATCCTTGAAGATAATACATACTTTATCATTACTGGTCATGGACTCCTGGTGGGGTTTACCATAAATACATATACAAATCTTGATTTATAGTTGACAGTTGTGGTAACGTAGAAGAGACGAAAATTAACTATAAATATTAAATGTGTATGCTATATAGCTGGGCCTTGTAATTTCCATTACGGTATATCGATATACAGTGTGTAATACAGACCACCCGGATTCCGCATCTCATTTATTTAAATTGACAACCGAATCCAATCTTCTTAAATGAAATAAAATCTAAACAACTCCTGGAACTTGTAAGTATACTTTCCATTTGCTACAATGTCATAATGCACAGCGGTTATACTCCCCAATAAGGTTAGTATTTTAGTAACGCAGTAGTAATTATTGAATAATATTAATGCCATCCGGTTTCATACAAACAAAATCTTGTAAATGGTTGTAGCCTTACCCCACTGTCTCGAATGAATCAGCTGATTTTTGAAATTTACTACTTTTTTATTGTTTGTATTTTTCTAGCAGAGCTAAACCATCCAAAGACGTACAAAAAACATAACATAAGGTAATATCTTGGTTGCTATTACAGAGTATTTCTAATCCGTTGAAAATTTTTACTATTTTTCCATAAAACCCAAAAGAATTAAACAAAGTCTACTGCGAAAACATGAGCCAGTCTCCACATACAATCAACACACTCAAGAATATTTTGCAGATTTGATAGGGTGGGCTACCTGGCTTTTCCAAAATAAACACTCCATAATCGAACGACTACACAAATGTTGAAACCTCAGTCATATGACTCTGGCTGGCCTCGACTGTCTCGGTACCACATCCGCCATGTTGTGTTGCTCAATGTACAGCAGTAACAATCGCCTACTTGTGATACCGGAGATATCCTGCTCCACCGCCTCCTCAGAGGTATAATCTGCATTACAGTACGTTGAAGAATCACTTTATATCGAGCCTACTGTAATCAGCATCTTACTAAACTGTAACGTTTAAACTGTATCAAATTTTAGAAATCTATGAGAGATAGGTGTGGGGTTCACTTTGTTGGTCTGTATGTTACAAAATACTACTCTATTTTATATAAATAATAAAATTCTGGCGAAATAAAAAAGCAAAATAACCATGGAGTGTCTCAGGTGGCTTTGTGTTATTGACCGCCATTCTAACGTTTCTACTCCGATCCTTCACAATTACGGCGAATTGTCCTTGCGTTTCCCGGAAAGACAATCCCTAGGTAACCGGAAGTCGCAGGAGAGGTGATACCGGTGCTGCAATGTCCGCTTCCGGTTTGTCACCCGTCCGAGTAACCCTTTTTGGTTTTCGCTGATAAACTCTTGCGGCAATTACTTTACTTGCAAAACGTTTTAGCCAGCGGAAGTTCGTAGTAAACCGTTTGGTGTCGAAAGTTGCGAGTGAGTGTATTTGTGAGTCATACTATGTACTGAATGCCTACCAACCACACTAGAAATCGAAGAGTCGAGTAGGTATCAACTTTGGAACCATGTACCCTTAAAAATATAAAATCACATACCCCCATATCCACTGAATCAAAGTAGTTTACCATTAATTTCGGATCCACATTCACTTCCCACTTCATCATGATTCATACCTTTTAAACGGTTAGGTATCTATTTATGAGTAAAAACCAAACATACGACGAAAGCCGAAACACCGATCGTTATAATCTCACGGGACCGCAGGAGAAGTCAAACATTGCAAGGGAAATAAAACTCCAGCTGTTCGTGACGAATAAAAAGTGGAAAACAAGTGAGATGAAATATGAATGAGGTTATAATGCGGAATATTAGCGTGAGCGTTTATGAAGTGAAACAATTAGGCCAAGTACGGCTAATCAGATGTGCAAGTACTCCCCTACGGGAAGGGGGATGGGTACAATCAATAAAAGCGATCCGAGGCTCTCACGTAGGCCATGACTTCCACCCCCTCCTCCTCACCCTCCCCTTCCCCTACCCTACCACAAAACGCTCGGTTACTTTGAATTGTGCACCAGGTTAAAGTTTCCTTTAAATTCCTTGGCGCATTGTGCGGAGCAGCGGGTGGGAAGGTGGGGTTCGCCAAAGGCGTTGTTTAGGACCACTACTTTTTCTTTGACGAGAGAATGAAAATGAAAAGACGTGAGCCAGGTGCGGCTTTGTAAAGGGAGTTGAACAAATTTGTAATTTAGTACAGACTACTAAATACCTCACGGAGCTGACTCTACATTAACCAAGATACGTAACCGGTAATAATTTGATGTGAAATGTCGATATCAAACGTCTTAAATATTACATTTAGGGAAAAGCCTGACCTAATGACTTTTCCTATATAAAAATAACGTTTTAGTTTATTTAGTCCAGTGGTGGCTGGATTATACACGTCTATAGGATATTTTACAGATTATACTTATGATTACATGTTTTAAAAGTCATAAAAACTAGAAGTGACGTCATGCCGGTTTTCACTCTCTTTTGAGTTTGTAATTTTGAAATTTCTATAAATTTAGACTGAGGTCTGAAAACAGAGGGAAAATCTATGAGCTTATAGTAGAAATACGTGTTTTCAACAATCAAACTGAGAATTTTCCCCAAGACGTATTATATAAATTTTAAAGACCTTAGTTCAATAATGTTATGTTGGTAATCATGAGTTAATTTTACTACTTGTATTAACTCCAAAACCTGTTAAATAATTTGAATGTAAAACATTTTAAATCGTTATCACCTCACGACTGATCTCTTCCTTTCTTGGACACCGTAGCCTCACCATACTAAATTATCCCTTAAGTAATAGAAGTTAATTAGTGAATTTAACAACTTTGATAAAGCAACATAATTATTAAATACTGGTTTCGAACTGTGCAGGTAAACGGAAATGAATGCGATAAAATTTGCAATAACAGGATTATAGGTAAAATGGCCAAGAGTTATGGCGCTGAAGTGTGATTCATAGGGCATAATAATTAAACCTAACCAGATAGCTGTTGGCCGTTGTTACCTAGCAACCAGGGGCGCGACTACAATGGCAATTAGTGTGAACAGATAATCAAGAGTTAATTGAATGAATTGATACAATCAATTATCATTTCCCATCTTATAAATGTGAATTTTCTCTAGAAATTATCATCCTCTAAATTATAGTACTTCCACTTATAAGAAACACTGCACACACACACTAAGCGAACTGTGACGATTCCAACTAAGCTCAATCATAGATTAAATGGGTTAGTTATATCAATTTACTTATCACGATAAAACAAGGGAAGTGAGGTTAACTAGGAGAAACTGGATACCGAGTTTAATCAAATTATTTAAAATAAAAAGTAATTTAGTCCAGTTTGCTTAAGCTGTTATAACATTAATTGTTCGGGAATGAGTAAGTAAGTTTGCTGCCCCAAGGAACAAAAGTTAGATTCTTTTAAGATCGGACAATTTTTGCGAGAGTTATCGTGAACACACACCCGCGCGCGCACTGTCTACTAAAGAGCTTCACAGCTTTATACCAACGTTTCAATTACACTAACCATAGAAAAAAAATATGACAGGATAAAAATGCATTTCCGTCACGAGCCATTAACAGGTGTTTAAACGTCAAAAACAGGAAACGAGTCGTGTGAGCATGCAAAGATAAGTGCGCTACGCGAGAATGAAAACTCCATCAAAGTTGGAGGGACACGCAACACTCTGCAACCCTTCGTGTTCTCTCGGGGTGGAATATCAAACAGGGACGGGGCTGGTGCACCCTCCACCCATCGGACGTCGGACAGCGATGGATGGTAAGATAAAGGCAGCAGGGACACGACATACAAAGTCTAAAACTTAACTACTACGATTTCATGATCAAACGTAAATACTATAAGAATACGATCAATAAGAACTTAAAGAAAATGTACTAAATTAATTTAAATTCTCTTTTAAACTGATTACATTTGTAATGTGACAATATGAATGATAAAATTCCTTTCCCCGCTGTCATCAAGCGAGCATTAGGGTCTACTGTATTATCTGTATATATAAAATTCAAAGCCCTCACTCACTCACTCATCACTAATTCTCCTACTTCCCGATTACCTAGGAGGCTGAAATTTGGTATACTGGTTCTTGAGGTCTAAAATAGGAAAGTCTAATCGTTTTTGTGACGATTTTTCCTTAAATCTCTACCCTATACGCCTTCAAAGTTCCCATGTTAATCTTATGGGGAAATAATTTTGTTTTGGATTCCAACAAATGTATCTTACCTTTTATGATATAAACAGCAGATGTTTTTTTAACCAATGAGCAATCCAAAGAAGCCAGCATAAAATAGTAAGTAATTAATGGTATCTAATTACTTTATAAATATAATATTTCTCAGTACAGATTATGGGGATAACGTTTTATGATTTAAAAAAATGTTTATATGTTGGCTGAATTAAAATTTTTTATAAAGTTTAGGTATACACATTATGTTTTAATGTTTTAAGTCCACATGAATACACAAATTTCTTAAAATATTTTGGCTTCAAATACCTGGATAGGTCACAAATTCTGAAAGCTAATAATAATTATACTATGTTTTATATTTGCCAGCGAACCTAAACCTAATAAATATGTTTGTCTATCACTGCAACGCGTGACAGGTAACACTAGTCGAATATAAAATGACTTCTAAATAGTAAATTTACCCTCCTCGAGGTACACGACAAAACATTCAAGTCCGGCCTGTCAATGTCCATCCTTGAACCTGTTTTCTACCTCAGGCCTATCACACCCAGATTACTATTAGAGGGCAAGCTTCGCACGCATGGGATAAATAAGAATTCAGACAGCGAGTGCGATCTAGCAGAGAAACGCGCAGCCACCAAGAGGGAGCGTACTACTACTGCAACCTAGCGAGGAATATGGAAACTTTCAACACGAGCGTCGTTGTCATGACAACGCACGTGCCTTCGCCGGGTCGCTGACCTCTGAATGTTCCCATGGCGTCTGCGTTCAAGGTAGACGAGTATACCGTGCCGTATTTTGTCCGTATTAAATCCGCCGTATTAAATGGCAACTCTTTGATACTTCAACATGGCACTGTTAATTCGATATAAAAATACAGTATACTAAATATTGTGATGAAGAATATTAGTAATGAGGCCAGAAATTTAAAATACTGTACTGTACTTTTGTGTATGATTGCAAAGTATGTTTCCCAAGAAATATTAAGTATTGTCTTGGTCTTTTGCCTGGCAGCTGGCATAAATTTTATATTGGTTATTTCATTAACAGGCTCTAGATAATTTTTTTCGTTGGTGGGGGGGGTTTTGTCCATAACCTGGACAAAGAGCATCTTACATGATCACGACCAATCCTATCACCAATGTGATTTCAATCATTAAGATACTTTGATGCAATTATTTGTAATTTTTGACCTAGTCAATGGTTAATTAACTTTGAATGATATTTTTTACATTTTGTTGACCCAAGTTGTACAAATATTCTTCAATACTGTAATTTTGGTAGAAACAATAATGAATAGAATAATACAATAATAAGAATAGAATACAGTAATAGAACTCAAAGTTGTAATAACTTTGTAAATCATTAACTAATTTTAAAATTTAAGGTCATGTTAGATTTGCACTGTATTCACATTTTCTATAAGAAATAGGTTTCTTGACATTTTTTGTAAATCAAAGATTAATCATGTGATTTGACTTTGAATGCTCGTAACCCACTCGCAACCTAGTTTAACTTTCCAGTATCCTTGTACAGATACAATTAAATTGCACATAAATGAAAAGTTTTTACTTATAGCCTACACCTATAAAGGATTCCCTTCTTATAAAAATAATTAATGTTATATTTTTTAACGGTATTAAATTCAATATACTATACGAAGCTTTTACTTTTATTTATTTATGCATTATATTTATATTTTAATGTTTAAAGTTAAGTTTTATTTATAAATAAAACTAGTAAAACACTTTTGCTTCTATAATTCCATTAAGAATACTCAATTCCCAACATAGACAATTTTAATTTATCAAAATATCTATTTTATTTTAGCGAATTTCCCATAGGGAAGAAGTTATTACCGTAGGTCTCATGGTAAGACTTAAGCCCGGGACCATGTTATTTTTTTGTCTTTAGGTGCCCAGAGTCCAAAAACAAATGGTCGTTAAAATTTTTAGCGAATTTCCCATAGGGAAGAAGCTATTACCGTAGGTCTCATGGTAAGACTTAAGCCTGGGACCATGTTTTTTTTCGTCTTTAGGTGCCCAGAGTCCAAAAACAATAGTCGTTAAAATTTATATATATGTATATATATGTGTCTGTGAACACGATAACTCTCGTAAAAATGGTCCGATCGAGACCAAATTTGGTAGAGACGTGTATTCTTACAAATGCTCGGACGAGTTTGTAAACCAGACATATCGGTCAATGGGAACGGGTAGTTTGGGGGGGTTTTGTACCCAAAATGGGGTTTTTTTGCGTTTTTCACATGTAATTTTTTTAAATTTCTAATTTTATATTTCACCATTGGAATCAGCTTAAAAACTACACAATTAACTTCCTTAAATTTTTTCTTTATCTCCAACGGTTACCGAGATATTAAAAAAATCTAAACTCAGTACGTTGTATTGTGGGGCTCCAATGTTAATCTTATGGAGGATAAGAAAAAATTAATGTTTCCCATATTAATCAATATTTTTGGATAAAACTTGATATTTAGATTCATGTGGTTGAGATCTATCCATTTATGCTTAAAAATCATAGTTTATGTGTTTATCATGGCAGCAAACCTGCGTACTCTTTTCCCATATTAATCATATAGGGAATAGGCAAACTCCTTTATTTATGGACAGATGTTGATGAAAGTTTGTATAAATGTCAAAATAAAAATAATTTATGATAGAAATGACTACTTTCAGTGTTCCTCACAGCAGCTAACCTGCACACTCTTTCCCATGTTAATCTTATGGAGAATAGGCAAATAATTTTCATGTTTATGGGCAGATTTTTATAAAACTTGTCATATATTATTATTATTATATTATTAATTTGGAAATTCGCTGAGTACGCAGGTCTGCTGCGACGGGGGTATTTTTATATACAGTATATAACATTTTGTAAAAGGGTACAAATTGTGAATATTGACATTTTATCCTATACATTAGACGTCTGAATAAATATTATAAAAACACTATGCTGTTCAATCACTAAAGAAACTCAGTTAAATATACAATTTAAGGCAAAAACATACTCAAGACACAGAATGCACTATTTTGTTGTGATAGCAAACAGCTGACAAGCTGAAAGCTATGTTATTGGTGGTGACTTAGAAATCAAAACAGTTGTCGACAAAGTAATCCCTGTTTTGCAATCGCTATTGTAAATAACTACATTATTATACATTTATTAATTATTTGATGCTTCATTTAGCCCTGATAAAACTTAAAATCCTGCCAAAATAATTTTAAATTCCTAATAAAGTACATTAATAAAGGTTATGTCACCATGACGAGTTAACTCGTCATGGGGCTTTTGGGCCCAATATAGCCGTCACGACTAAGTCGAGATACAGTGTCAATAGCCACAATTTTCAAAATAATTATCAGACATTTTTCCTATTTTTAGGAACATATGTTAAAGCTTTGTACCATATTACAAATCAATCAATCAATCTGTTGCAGAATTAAACATTTTAATGCAGAAAAAACAAAATAGAAAAAATACAAATAATACAAATTTAAACATTTTTTTATTCATTACAACTTGTAGAAAAAATTACATGTGGCCACAAGTCACAGATTTTAGAGACATTTTATATTTGTCGTCACTCACTGAATTACATATCATTAAACTTGAACTAAAATCTTGAAATTGGGTTATTAATTTAATAACCATGGGAAATTAATCAGCTGAACTATGTCACTATCAAAGCTACATCATAAAATCCATTATGTTCATCGAAATTGGTAACCATTTTTATGAATAGATTGACCGACCCATGGGCTCTCCCTCTCTCCTGTAATGGCCAAACTGTTCATGGAAACATTTGAGGAATCAGTATTGAAATCTGCAGAATTTCCACCTTAAAGCTTCTTCTGATACGTTGATGACACCTTTGCTGTTTAACCCCACGGGTCTGTAAAACTACAAAAATTTCTACTCTCCCTCAATTCGATCCATCCAAAAATCAAATTCACAATGGCGTTTTGGATAACCGGCCTTCAGATAATAAACTCTACTCTACTTCACAGCAAAAGGATGATCAGAGAGGCTGTAGAAATTAGAAATCACTCACAATAACCAGCAACAACGACACCGGAATAAATTATCAAGCACCTGGGCCCCAATAATCAATAAATTAAAAATTTATAACGACAGCACTTCGGAAAAACGCATAAGTGGGGAGATAAACCAGACGGCGGCGGCAACCCTTACAACTATTCATTGTGTCGCAGACTCTGGAAGCTCCAACCCCCACCTCTGCTACAATCTCCGACAAAGGCCGTGTCGGCAAATACCAAACTGCGACTCTTCACCACACGAAAGTGTGTGACACAGTGCAACCACCTCACAAAGACGCCCAACACGATGGTGAAATATCCACGACCACTGTGCGACATGCGCCAAAAACTTTGCGGGAAATTCCAGAAATCAAGTGTTGGAATTAAATAGTTTAATGCGTAAGTAATACAAAATTAAAATGTTGCCTGTTTAGTGATAGAATCAGCAAAAAATAATTCAGCTGGTAATTATATGGTAAGCCAACACATACCTCCTATCAATCACAGACAATTAGTCATCCAATGCTGTGTAAAATTATTAATCAACAGTCATAAAGTGTTTGGTTAAGACATTTGATTGGAGTTGTGACTGAATTGTAATTTCTCTCTGGAACAATTTTATCTTTGCATTGTGGTTTTAGCTGCAACCTATTGAAGCATTTAAGATCTAGGTTGAGTTGTCCGTCTACAGTTCATGGTCGTAAAAAAACCTTTGTTATAAACTGTTAGGGAATCCTGCAATTTTCATGAATGTGACTCTTTTCTACTTCCAAAAGTAAATACTGTAAATAATATTAAATTAACTTGAAGATATCACACAGGACACTACAGAGATTCAGGAAGGCACTGGGGAAGGTTGGTAGGGACAGGAGACCTAGAAATAAATAAAAAATATTATCAAATGAAATAATAATATATATAGAAATACAACATTTAGCATCATGACGCTTATTAACCCCTCAAGCCGGATGTTTTTAACGGTTGGCCACCCCTGCTGCAGGACTTTTTAACAGATCTGTCATTCTTACACAATCACTCGATGACACAAACAATCACACACTAACTCAAATATGACAATCACTAAAGTAACGGTATTATTTCATAAAAATTAAATAAAATGGGCTGTAAACGCAATAAGTCATGACACTGCACAATCTGCCTTTTTGCATTTCGTCAGCTTACATGTTAACAAACATAGCTGATTAGTATCACTTGTGACAAACAGTAAAATGCCTAGGGATACACATATTTAGGTTAGAAGCACATAGCATTTTCTTGGATCTTAGGAAATTCCTTCACTTTTCCCTGACTTTCCAGTTTGGTAGACGCCATGAAAGATGTTTTAATCATCAGTTTAACCTTTAGCTTAAAGCATGATTAAAAATGTTGGAAACGTACCACTGAAATGCGTTGAAATGAAAATACACCAGACCTTGCCCGTACAGGAAGTTTGCATCCTTCCAATAGTCTGGCTTGAGATTAAAAAACTTTTGATAGGCAGACATAGCTGAAACAAATTTGTATCATTAATGTTAGACATCACAAAACTAACCTATGTGTGCATTAAACTTATTCTATGATTTAGCTCTTCATTAAATAAAACCATAAATAAAGTGTTTCAACTTCGAATAAATGACAAGTACTGAATGAAGATGCTATTTTCACTGTTATGCAAGGCGTTAGTACGATATACACAGGACTCTTTAAAAACTGAAAGTAGAGATTAAAATGAGCATGTCATAAATCAAGGATCAGTGGACACTAGACTGTAGTAGCGGTTTAGACTGGTCTCTGCCCTTATCAGCAAAATTCCATTCCTGGAATGTCAGTCCACCCCATAAAAATCCCTTTCTTATAGTCTTTGTGCTTTGCAATAAAGCAACAGCTATTAGCTACAGTAGAACCCCTCATAACCAGCCTAGGTTTTCCCGGTCCACGGAATATCAGACCGATTCCTAGAAAAGATAGCAAAATATATTTCCCACGGCTTACAAACACGTTCAAGTAAGCATTAGCTTCCACTACTTGACGGCTCTCATGATTTGTGGATTTACCACTCAGTTGAACTACAGTATTAGTTTTAAAGGCGAGTTTTCATCAAAAACTAAAACCGCCGGCCTAACCTACGAAGACAACCTAAAGAGGTTTTCCAACAAGGTTTTTAGTATATGGGATAGTTACATTATCAGGGATCATGTTAAACTGTTGGCAATCAAGAGCCACTCATTATTTCTAGCTCTTCTGAAAAGAGTGTCTGTTTGTATTGAACTACAGCAAACATATTTTCCACCAAAATAATCAAACTTTTTTATTCATTGTTCATAAAAGTTCTTTCCTGATGAACACTGGACTCATCATGGCCACTCACATTATTTGCCACCTCGGTTTCCTCTGAACTCTCGATTTGTTTCATCAAGAGTTATGTGTTTAGTGCTGCAGTGTTGTTTTACATTCACTTTGCTAAACAGTGGTTTTAAAAAAATGAGCACAATAAACGTACTGTGGTGATAGTCAAACAAAAGCTTAATGTTTCTAACAACATTGTTAAAGCCGATTCCTTATCAAAAATATCTAATGAACAATGAAATTGTTTTTTTGTGCGGGAAAAAGCACAGTTAATGACTGACATCAAGATTGAAAAACTTTGATTTACTTTGATAGAGAGTTAGAGAGTATAAAGCTTATATTCGAGCGACGATACTTGAGAAAATCTTCATATGAGATGGTAATTATGTGTTGTATTGATGTTTTAAGCATGTTTATTTTTTTCCAAAAAATAATCTTCGTTATCCGACCGAGGGCCCAGTCCCGGATATGTGTCCTACTGTACTTGAAAGTTACTAGTAACGCATTATCGTTGTAGTTTTATAAATTAGTTATATCGTTGAGTTTGTATGGAAATATAATTATCAGCTCCTACATGCACAACACACCATTAATGCTAAGGCTAAAGATTCTGCTGAGTAGCTGACGCAGCACTTTTAGCGTGGCTAGCTATACAGTGTACACTGTTCTATTGGCTCCGTGCTATGGCATATAGAATTGGTGTTTCAGTTACTCTACTCACAAAATGTTTACTCTCCAGTAATAAACTACCATGGTGAGTGTAATGAATGTAATGAATTTTATAACATGTTGCTTTGTTCCTGACAAAAATCAGCTGATTATTTGCCAGAACCATTAATAGGTTTTACTCATAGCAGGCAATAGTTAAAGATCCAATGCACAGAAAACAAGCATAAATTATGACAGAACTCAAAAGTAGTTTCAAAAACAGAAATAGATTTTGTTTGACAATTTTAATTAGTAAATACCCTTGTAAAAACAACGTTTCATGTGGTTTAGAATAGAGTGAAAAATCAGACAAATAGATAAGTGAAACAAAACCAAGCCTGGCAATGTGTTAGCTGTCAGTGCATGCTGGGCACTTGCTTATCACCAGCTGATAACACTAACTGGGTCACTCTGTCTCTCCAGTGCAACCAACATAACCAAGTTAAACAAGGAGCCAAATAATTCATCTAACATAAAAATTAATGAGTGAAAATAAAAATGAATTCATAATGATGATTCATGATCTCATTCTTTAATGAGTCACGTGATTACAGCTCTTATTTTACAAGTCCAGGAAAATTAAATTAACCAAAATCATCTTGGTATTAAAATTCAATCGAACATATCCTCATTACTAGAACTCGGCGATAAGAATTAGAAATCAATAGTAATTACTAAGAAGAATTTATATTAAATCAAATACATTGGGTAAAACTATTTTCATTGGTTACATTACACCCTTGTACCCTAGTGTTTTCTTTTGACAAGTTAAAATCACAATTTATAGTTGAATTTAGTCAATGAGCTATTATTCAACGAAAACTTACAAGGGAATATTGGAGGAGATGAATCATGCATATTGATCATGCAGCACTAAGTGGATCATTATAGTTTGTAATCCTAGGTTCCTGTGAGGTGAACTTAAGACCGGGGGAGGTAATGTAGCGGCAGGTGACTGACCTGCCGCTACATTATGATCTCATGATCTGACAGGAGTCGAACCATGCACATTTGACTTACTGATTCAACCTTGAGCTCAAATGTGTCTTATTCCTCAGAAGTAAGAAAAATTGAAACAGCAGCTTTATTTAAAAATGAATATATTTAGTTTACTGCCAAGACACAAATTTTAAAAAAGTAAGGGGATAAATATTTATTTTTATTTAACGTAAAAATATTTAATGGATCTTAGAAGATTAGACTTTTAACAATCTCATTCTTATCTATTACACTGAAATGTTAAGATAAACTCTATTAGCAGATTAAAAATATGTTATAATTAAATAAATATTTTGAAAATAAGAAACAAAAATTTACTGAATACGATTTAATTCTTTTTTATTACTAAATTATGTTACAATTTAGATATCACTTCTGTACTACCTAGTATACATTTAATTATCACTGGGCTTAAATTATATCATTATTAGTTTTTATTTTCATGTATAAGAATTATTTGAATGTTATTGAAAATTTTGAATTATTGAAATATTTTTTTATTCTTATTCTTAGCTGATAGTTAAAAATTATGCTTAAATTTGTTTGAAGAAACATTCTCCAAAGCCTCTACTTTGCTCGGTTGTCATGTCTATATACTGTACAGGTAGTCTGTATTTTTGAGCCTCTAAGAACCGTACCATATAATCAAAAATATGAAGAATGTAGGAATTTACAAAGGATCAGTGTCATGATACAAAACTTATAATGTGTAGCCGACAATCAGTCTAATATCTGAAATCTCAAATAATTCTTTGTTACAGACTAAAATAAAGAACATAATTCAAAATAAATATTTTGAGATATTCTTCCTCCAAAAATCTTAGAGCTTAAATATCCTCGGAAAAGTTTTGTCAGCACACCAATGTGAATCAAAACTTGTAATATTTTTAAGAATACCGCAAAAATCCAAATTATCCACATTAATGTGACAAGAGTTAAAAAAATCGGATAGTTTGAAAATATAACAGAATTCGTATTCCCACGTCACAAGACAAAGATTATGAATAGCGACTGCAATATTAGTGCTGCAAACTGCATAGGGCCTATACTAATTTACAGCGAATAACCGAAAAATATTGCAGGAGTTTAACATTTCAAATAATTAGATTAAAAAAGATGATAAAGTCTGGGATAAACACAGCTGAACTTTTTATTAGTTTTAGAAATGAAAAAAACACTCCCATCAAAAGAGAAAACTTATTTAGGGTGTGTGTTTATAAGTTGTTACACAATCATCAAGATACTTGCCGCGAACAGCAAGTACTGTGGTTGTGTATGAAATTCTGCATATGCCCAAGATGAAACTTCTATTTTAACTGTTATTAAATTTTTTTTTTAAATCGCTGCAGACCACTCGGATCCGTGTGATGACATTAAGGTTAAAATTAAGATGGTGAATCTGGCGATGTAGACTGTGTTGCCACCTCTACAGGTGGCAGTATTGCATTTAAATCTCAAATAAAATGATAAATACAAAGTTCCATAATTAATTGAATTAATTAATTACTAAATTTGAGTAACATACATCAAATCAAATCAAACAATTTTTTATTGAAAAACATACACATATTGCAGTAGGTACAAAAAAAGTATTAAAAAAACCTCACATGGGTAGAATACCTATGCGTGGGTTGTGTTCCGCCCTGGCTGCTTACAAAATAATGATAAAAAATAAATAAAATTACAAACTGAAAAATCTTGCCAAAAAAAAATAACAAAACTAAAAATATTATCAATTAAATCAAACTAATCCACAATATAAAAACCTTACAAAATAGAAGTAACCTTAAATAATTACAATTAAATATAATTAATTATAGACGCTACTTCTAAAATAAAATTTAAAAAAATCTCTAAACCATATATTTGATATAAAAACGAAAAAACCTATTCACAAGAAGCTGGATGAACTGTGTTGCTGGGAGAGTGTTCAGAACCATTGTCACAGTTGATATTCTGGGGCTATAAGCGATTCTGCGATAACCGGACCGATCTCCGCCAGCCAGATCGCCACAATCCTCTTGTAAGCACCAAGGGGGACCTGCAGGTTTCGCATTTCCGGCGGAATTTTCCTTAGCAGGAAGTTTGCAATAAAAAATGGGTTTGTTAAATTTATAGATTTGATGTCACGTGGAACCTGCAGTCCCACCCCCATCGCATTACGGGTACAATTGGAGTGTGTCACCGGAGCCGCAACCAAGTGTTCGCGATTATATAGATATACCAATAAATTCCTTATATACAATTGCCTAATCGAAAAGCCCAGATTCTTTAAATAATTGCAGCATGGGGAATCGTTTAGGTTCTTTGGATGCAGCTTTGATAATTGATCTTTGAATTATGTTAAGGGGTTCAATGATAGATTAAAAACAACCTCCCCACACTATTATACCGTATTGCAGGTAAGATTGGACATAGGCATAATAAATAGTTTTCAGGTTACTTTCATTTAGAACTTGATTCCACTGACAAAAAATAAAAATCATTTTCCTAATTTTTGATTTGATTAAATTTACGTGATTTTCCCACGTAATTACATGGTAATAAACATAGTTAGTTATTTTCTAGTATAAGAATGGTGTTACGGGAAAGGGCGTATGTGGAGTATTGTTCCGCAATAATAAAATTGAACATTGATGCAAAGCAATTATATTAAAGGACATTATTATAAATTAAATAAAAACAAAATTATATTTTGGTTCACACCCAAGTTCATATGTGTATTCCGTTTAGAGAAAGCCTCTGCAAACTGACATCGCTTCACTGCATTGCAACTCACAAGGAAAGAATAGGAGTGTGGGGGTTGTAAATAGTTTCGGGGGATTCCTGGAATGAGGCGTGTGAGATACGGAGCCTGACACGGCTGCCGATACCCGATATGCGTGTTTATTTGAACAAAAACTAAAAATGCGGAGGATTAAGTATGGCCAATACAAGTTTTATCTATAAGCTTAAATTAAGAACACCTACCTTTGGGATAGTCCTCGAGCAGAAGGTGGAAGTGACCCAGCTTGCAGTAGGTCTTAGGATCGATACTGATCCCGTATTGCATAAGATTGGACATAGGCATAATAAATAGTTTTCAGGTTACTTTCATTTAGAACTTGATTCCACTGACAAAAATAAAAATCATTTTCTAATTTTTGATTTGATTAAATTTACGTGATTTTCCCACGTAATTACATGGTAATAAACATAGTTAGTTATTTTATAGTATAAGAATGGTTTCAGAAACGTATGTGGAGTATTGTTCCGCAATAATAAAATGACATTGATGCAAAGCATTATATTAAAGGACATTATTATAAAAAATAAAACTTATATTTTTTCACACCAAGTTCATATGTGTATTTTTAGAGAAAGCTCTGCAAACTGACATCGCTTCATTTGAATAAAGGAAAAAATAGGAGTTTTTGTAAAATTTCATTTTAGTGTGTGAGATACGGAGCCTGACCCTTAATCAATATGCGTGTTTATTTGAACAAAAACTAAAAATGCGGAGGATTAAGTATGGCCAATACAAGTTTTATCTATAAGCTTAAATTAAGAACACCTACCTTTGGGATAGTCCTCGAGCAGAAGGTGGAAGTGACCCAGCTTGCAGTAGGTCTTAGGATCGATACTGATCTCCTTAATATTTGAGTCTTGACTCTCTTTCGAACTGTTTGTTGATTCATCATTTTTCTGTGTTTTGTTCCTCTCTTTCTCTTCCTGAGCCTGAATCAACATCCGTTCCAGATATTTGACAGCCTGAAAGGAAAAAATATATATTGTTATCTTCGAAGGCACCATATTATTTTCTTCTATTTAAAGGCTTGTACTTCAAATATTACACAAAAACATTTTTGTGTTACATTGTCATTTTTTAATTTTCATTTTTATACATTTTGGTGGAAACATAAAGTAGCCTTTATTCATAAAATAAAATAAAGCAAGTAAAGGTATTCTATATACCTAAAAATACTGATTTGAGTATATTTTTCAACATATGAGTACACCAGAATCCTGGTAATCCATAATAATTAGGACCGAACCCTGTTCGGATTATCCGGAGGTGCGTAACAGTGTTGTAAAGTTTATTAAAAGTACTAGTAAAGTTCATTATTTTAGACGCGAAGAGTGTATTTAATTTAGAACAATTAGCTAACGTCTTATCACAGTTCACATTGTCTGTTATGCCTGAACGGCATCAAGTGTTCCTGCTGGGACGTATCCTTTATGCACTCGTCATTAGAAATATAAAACACGATACATGCATTGACACATAAAAACGAACAATGATAAAACAGTGCAGTCTGTAGGCCTATAAGGTCATCGCTGGAGATGAACTCGAATCTTCGAAAAGTAGTTCGCCAAAAAGCGATGATAAAGAGTCGAACAGTGGAAATCAAATCTGTTGTGATGCACTGTGAATGTAGCTAGACAATCGCTCTACGTTATCTCGAGCAACAGTGTAAATCAAATCAAATCAAATCGTTTATTACTCATTGATAAACATGTTATATTGAGTATAGTCAACGAATGGCATGCTGGAAGTCAAACAGTTGTCAGTTCATCAAAAGAAAAATACATAAAGATCAATAAATAATAAAGAAATAAAATAATAAATACATAAACATTAAATACATAAATACACTTAACCAATAATCAACAAGAGAGACCTTCGAAATGTAGCTGGAGGGTCTCCTTAGGCAATTTGTTTAAACATTTTAAGCCTAATACTTTATAATTGTTTTTCGTTTTGCTCAGCCTAACAAAAGGTACATCGATTCTATCCCTGTTCCTAGTATTAAAATTGTGAAAATTACCTCTAATGGCTTGTGCTTCAAGATTTTTATAACTAAATAACAATATATTAAATATGTATAAATTAACAACTGTGAGAACATTAAATTTTATAAAAATGGGTCGACAGTGATCTAAAGGTTTAGTTCCTGCCATGAGACGTAGAATCTTTTTTTGTATTACTAGGACATCTCCAACATGAGAGCTATTGCCCCAGAAAATTATGCCATAATTCAAAACTGATTGGCAGAGAGCAAAGTAGACTGACCTTAGATAATTTTGTGGTAAAACATCCACCAGTCTTCGAAAAAGAAAAGTCTGCTCAACTTAGTACAAAGATTTTCTATATGGCATGCCCAAGTCAATTTACTGTCAATATGTATCCCAAGAAATTTAACTGTAGAGCTGCCCTTATCAATTTGATCAACATTATTTAGGTTTCTCAAACCAAAAACTACAGTCTGTGTCTTTTCTTCACTTAACAATAAGCTATTAGCTGAAAACCATTCAGCAGCATCACTAACAGTAGTTTTTACCACCGACTCAAGGTAGCCCAGATCTTTGTGGGTAGAGAGCATTGTAGTATCATCAGCATACAGATAGGTATTGCAATTTAAATTAAAGGGCAAGTCATTTATGGCTATCAGAAACAGTAGAGGCCCCAGCACAGACCCCTGGGGCACTCCACAATTGCTAGTAGCGACTGATGACCACTCGCCTTCTATACAGACCGCCTGTCTTCGATTTTTTAAATAGCTGCGGAAAAGATTCACACCTGTATTATTAATTCCATAAAATTCCATCTTGTGGAGCAAGACTTCATGGTCCACACAATCAAAGGCCTTGCTGAGATCAATAAAGTTAGCCCAGGCAAAATCCTTGTTTTCAAAGGCACAGAGTATGTCCTGGACCATGGCATTTATTGCACCAACTGTGGACTGTCCACTTCTAAAGCCAAATTGTTGTTCATTGAAAAGAGAATTATTTTCAAAAAACTTACTTAATTGGTTATAAATAATGTGTTCTAGCACCTTGGACAGAACAGGTACCAGACTAATTGGCCGATAGTTGCCAGGACTGTTCCTATCCCCTTTTTTAAAGACAGGACAAATTTTTGAAATTTTGAAAAAATTTGGAAAAAACCCTTCAAGAAGACAAACGTTCACACAGTGGGTAGAAGAGTGATAATGTCATTAGATATTTCCTTAATGAACCAGTTGGACATTCCATAAAAATCCTGTGTCCTAGAATTTTTCATATTATGAATGACAGTCATAACCTCAACACAAGTAACGGTAGTAAAACTAAAAACACAATCCTTTGACGGGACTAGATTCAAAAATTGATGAAAATGAGTGACTGGTTTCTTAATACTGTCTCTAATCAGATTAACAGAGTCAATGAAGTAATTATTAAAGACATTTGGATTAATAGGTATTTTACCACCAGCACCAGAGGGGCAGGCGCTCTTTTTAACAATGGACCATGCTGACTTGCACTTATTACTTGAGCTCTCTATAGCCATTGCATTATGGTTAAGCTTGGCCATTTTGACTGCACTCTTATATAGACTTCTAATAAACTTATAGTCTAGCTTACATTGTTCGCTATCTCTTACCTTATATAGGTCATAAGCATTCTTTACCTGCTCTCTAAGCCTGGCTAGATCCGGGGTGTACCAGGAATGACTATGCTTAGACTTAAGATTTGGTTTAGAGCGTGACATGCAAAGTGGAAAACACTCATCAAACGCATGCATAAAAGAATCAAAGAAAGCAGCACACACATTACCTGGGTTTTCAATGGTTAGCCAATATGAGTCGTA
Organism: Nephotettix cincticeps; assembly: GCA_023375725.1. Taxonomy (NCBI): domain Eukaryota; kingdom Metazoa; phylum Arthropoda; class Insecta; order Hemiptera; family Cicadellidae; genus Nephotettix; species Nephotettix cincticeps. The sequence goes on from CM041790.1 coordinate 54,565,479, forward strand.
AATTGTCTGCCAATTGATTTTTGAGATTTTGAATTTAAAATTTTGCATGCTCAAGTAAGAGAAAAATCTTCTTGAGGCTTTAGTGGTGATCTCATCAGGCTTATTTACACTATCGACAACTATTCTAAAAACAAGACCGTCATGGTCAGAGAAATGAAAGGGCACAGTTGCACAATATACATCATCCTTCGGAATATTTGAAAACACATTGTCCAAGCAGGCATTTCCACGGCTCGGCTGGTCATTGTGGTGGTAGAGGTTGAATTGACGAAGTAAATTTAAAAGTCCTGCAACTGACCTCCTTTCTGTTGTAACGTCAAATTGTGCATTTATGCTAGTAGTGCTATATCCGAATTTTTTATGTTAATGTTATGAGACGATGGCGTAACTTTGTAATGGCTAGCAGCTTTGTTTACGTCAAAAGAAGATAATTGAATTTTTATATTCCAAAAATTAAGTTATTGTATATTATTAACATTGTGTAGGCCTATGCAGTAATGTAAAGTTAGTGTAGCCGAGCTTTAGATTAAAATGTTATACTTGAAATTACATTTCTTCGTTTTTAATTTAAACTCGGTAACCTTTTGCCCCATCAGGTAATTCGGATTATTGAGGTTCGGATTACTGGGACTCTGGTGTATACAGATGATATATGTTGTGATAGACGGCAGATGAATGAGGAAGGGGTTGTGTTTTAAATGAAAATATTTTAGTCAAATAAAACTTATAGGCCTATAGGATTCCACTGCACAATTCCCATGTATTATATATTTTAGGTTTACCTTCACAACCAGTTCTTTCTTCTTGCTCTGCTCAGGAGAGTTCAGTTTAAGAAATCCAAATTGTCGGCTGAAAAAAGGAGAATATACTATGAGATATTCAACATGTAGTTGAGTTATAAAATATTCTACGGATACTAAGAGAGAAAATTCCTCAAAACTATTTATATATCAGTATTTTTATGGCTATTGTAACTATCACAGCACATCAGTAATTATAGGTTAAACTCATAAAAAAAACCATAAATAATAATCATCTGACCGAAGACTTGTCTAACATGGAGATTTGTGCTATGTCCAGAAAGAGCAGACCTATAAGAGTTCCAAAAAAAGATTAAGGCCTCAAAAATTAAAGCCAACAACATAATGTGGCCCTTGAGAACATGGTGTAACTTTACTCATATATTGAGTTATATAAGTTTATTGCCGTGATTTAAATAAATAGGCTAGATGCCTAAAGATTTCTCTACAGACATGACCACTTGCAAATCTATTATTAATTTTAAATAATGTATTAAATAAATCAATTCATTACACAATTTATACAATACATTAGAAACTCCAGACCATGATTGGGACTGGCTCGCAAGACATGCAGAGCCAGCAAGAAGGGAGGTTATATTGTAAACAAGAGTCAATCTTAGGATTTTCTATACAGAAAGTAAAGAGATATTTAAAATGGTTTTACAAGTTATAAATATGAATAAAAAGTGTTGAAAACCCTTATAAAAAGGAGCAATAGACACTGCCTAAATGAAAGAAAGATTAAACCTAGAGGAAGTAGGTTAGGGGCCAATAAAGAATGTAGTGGGTGACCTATTTTCAATATTTAAGATTTTAAACATGTTAAACACCAAAAACATGTTTTACTCTAGGCTTATGATGTAAATGCTTCAATAATGAATCAATTTTCTGACCGATATTCTTTAACTTTCAATAAATACTATCACTGCTCTAACCTAACCTATTTACAAGAAGCAGACAACGTTGAGGTTACGCCCCCTCAACAAGTATCGAGTTGAGGTCATAAATAGAACTTGATGCAGAATTGAGTATAACAAGATGGTTTGAAAAAATGGAATTGTTTTGATTGGCCTATGAAATAGCGATCTTTATTTCATTTGTTTTAATCTAAACAAAAATCTAGCAGCCATTTCTCCTTACCTGTCAAGTTCCGACAATACTTGCAGCTCTTGAGGCGTTAGATTTATTTCATCAGTTTCCTGTGCCATTCTAAACACAAATCACTAAATCATAAAACATATAAATTACTAAACAACAACATTTCACAAACTTAACAATAACTTCAACAATTAAAAATATACATCACTATTATAGGTAGACGACAGCAGCCATATCAGCTATCATCAGCAGTTTGGATGTTACTGAAGTTTACTGGGATTCTGGAACAAGTATTCGTGCTAAGGTTATAATTACTTTACAGGTAAAGTTTTTATCAAATCTATTGTAAAAAATTAAAACGTAAAATTATTTATCATTACTATTTAAACTGTTCATTATTTATAATGATCTAAATATTACATTTTACATTAGATATATCAGTTTTTCCATACACCCACTCGTACATGTCAAATGAGAGTTTGAATGACCTTTCAGAGAGTTCAGGCATTAAGCATTAGGCATATGAAAAATTATAATTAATTGTTAGGACAAAAGATAGCGGCACACAGCAGTCATTATAAAGTAGTAGTAATATTTCCATGAATAAACAAAATTCAAAGTTGAGCCTCATATGTGGAATTTCTTCAGATTATTACACTGAAGACTATCATTTATAACCTAAGAAACTCAGTTTATTGGGACCATACTTCAAATTTATCGTTCTTGTGGAATTAGACCAATTATTATAAATCTTTCATACAACGTATAATTTTATAATAGAACATGTCAATACTATTTGGTTTGAATTAATTGTCTCCTTACACAAATTAAATATGTAGAAATATTGGGGTTTCCGTACCTGAATTCAAAATATGCGTTAATTTTATTTTGTAAATAACTTAAAAAATAATTTTTGTTGTAACTAAGGTACATGTTAATCATAAAATTGAAAAGGTCAAGGATGTGTAAACAATACTTAGATATTAAGGGACAATGGACAGAAAAACGGTGACTGGCAATTAAGGATGAATATCTTAAATCCGCTCCGCATCTTTTAATCTTTATACGTATGATCATTTCTGCTAAAAATTTTTTAATTTGCCTCTAAGTATTTATATTATAGGACTCAATGAATTTTTACCCTTCTAGCATAGGTTATAGCTGCTCAGAGGTTAGTGTTCGGGTATTTTAGAAATATGCGCCCGAGTTTCATCTCCCTTAGCTTTTCTTTTCTTACTTTCTTTTTCTTTTTTCTTTCACTTTTTATGACAATTATGTTAATATAATACAAAGAAACGTCCTCATGAAATCAGGGCGTACCACGCGTTGCGCGAGCATCTCGATTCCTGATGCCCTAAAATGAGTTTTTAATTTGATACATCTGAATATGTTTTTCGGGCCTAAATATATTTAAGCCACAGTGAAGAAAGGATGCATTCTCCAAGAGAGTACAAGCATAGATGAACGGATACTAAAGATACTACTTATAATCCGTTCCTCTCTGGTACAAGATTGCGCCATGATCGTCCTAGACAAATAAAGTAGGTATTTATCAACAAAAATTAGAATTTGAAATATCTAATGGACTGGGATGGTGGCGACATCCAGTAATCCAGCTACTTGGAGGTCACGAATTGTGGATAGTTGTGAGCGATGGTCGGTGGATGTAGTGTTCTCTTGTGTGGATTAACGTCCGCACTACTGAATACTACGTTAATCCACAAACGACTATCCTCATAATTAGACCAATTCGTAATTCAGAGGCCGTGGTTCGGATTCCACGTTAAACTGTAGGTCCATTAGTTGCCATCGGCTGTTGGGCTATTAATTAACAGTCCTGTCTAAGGAACATGTCAGCCTTAGTCAGTAACAAGACTACAAGATCGCGCCACAATCATCTTACATTCAATCCTCATTCATACTTGGCTTAAAATACCTACCTTGTGGTATGGTCGCCATTTCAAATAATCTAATCTAATCTACAGAAGAAACGTGCGCTTTGGTAGTGTCTTGTAGAATGTTGTTTTTGTCGTGTTTACTTTGAATATTGGGTTATTTTATTTTTATAGGTACTAGTAAAAACTAGAATAGTTTCTTCAAGTTTTGAAATCAAATAAATATTATTTTAACAAAGTCCACATTTCAAAAAATGTTCTGCCTATGTGTCTGTCCTAAACAAAACATTTGTGCTCGCATTCTCCGTATAAAACGAGAGCACCCTTAATGAAACTTGTTTTTCTTATCCTATACCTTTTGAAGAAGATTTTTGATTACGGTACTTTAAAAATGACCCAGATATTATGAAGATAAAATAATAAGCTCTCAAAAAGCCAGTTTTGAGCTTTATTAGACAATATTCAAGGCGTCTTTTAAGTCTGTCACAGCTTCATGACGTGATAAATTGGGTCAAAATAAGCAAACAATGTCATATGGGGGTATGTCCTGAAACGCATAATCAGCCAGATAGCCGCCATGTTGTATTTTTCATAAAAAAATTTTATATCTCGGCCATTTTTCAGTCGTTTAATGTATTTTGAAACTTGGCACGTTTCTTAAAATATTTAAGACCCAATTTAGACAAAAATATCAATGTGATATTAAATGTTTAACTTCAAAATGGCGGCCAATTAAGAATTTTTAATTTAAATAACTTAAAAAGGGTCGATAGTTTATTAAAATATTAAAAACTAGCAGTTAGCCCGTCTTTTGTACGGGTTGTAGGATTCAGTTAAAAGAAGAAAGATTATTATACCAAAATGTAAACCTGAAATCCTAAACAAATAAATACAAAAAAAATAAATCAATACATAGCTTTATTATTTTAGCATTACTTTACAATTAAATAGGTTAGAACATTATTATACCATTATTATTATTAGTATATTAGTATGTTAGTTATTAGTATATTAGTTATACGTTAAAATAAAGTTATAATATAGTATGATTTCGAAATGGGTTTAAAATCAATGACCAATAAAAATTAACTAATATTGATTTGACAGCTGTTTGTTTTTATTTCTATTAAATCTTTAAACTACAAAGACAGCTGATTATTACCAGTAGGTTATTCATTGAAAACTGGAACAAAATGCGAGTAATATCGTGTAAAAGTTGGGTACTGTATTAATTAAATGCTCGTTATTGACTTTTCAAGTGGTGGCGGGCGATTTCAAGCATTTATAAACCTTCTCTGGAATGTAGAGAATACATGAAATAAGTTTCATTGTAATCAGTTCTTCCGTTTCATTGGAGAAGACGGCGTAAAATACCTCCTGGAGCGTCGCAGACAAACAGACAAACAGACAAAAATTGAGATAAGACTGGTTTCGGCTTCTCTAACGCACAAAAAGTAAAAATAACTAAAAAAAATAATAATTCTGAGCAATGTACAGCAAATATCTAATTTTATTTATATAGATAAAAAGTTATGGCAAATTTAACATCCCTATTCAAGAAAATCAAAATTATGAAAATCTGTCTATACACAACGAAGATTCAGTATTGTTACCCGTATTGCACTGTTATAGTGGTACCTTATTTGACTATCCACTTTTAAATATTATTAATGGATAGTCAGAGGTGGTACGTAAACCTTTTTTCATTAAACATGCTCATTCCTATACAAAGGACAGGTTATGACTTATGATCTGCCTACTTATATATTTTGCCCATGAAATTAATACATACCCCCGTCCCAGAAGACCTGATGCATACTCAGCGTATTTCCAAATCATCAATAATATAATAATTATAATATGACAGATTTTATCAATATATATAAATCAATATATTTTGATAAATCGAAATGTTATTTGCCTATTCTCCTTAAGATTAACACAGGAAAGAGTATACAGGTTTCACCTGTGAGGTAGACTGAAAGTAGGCATTTCTAGCATAAACAATTTTTATTATGATAATTTATACCAAACTTCAGCAACATCTGTCCATAAAAAAGGGATTTGCCTATTTTCTATATGATTAAATATCAAAGCTTTAGTTTTTTATTAAAATAACTAGCTGACCCGGCGAACTTTGTAACGCCTGACAGTAAATACATGTTGACTTTAAGACTGGCCATTTTCTGAAGTTGAATGGCATTACGGCATCATTGTAAATGGTTACATATTCTGGGTCGCGGCTTAGTGAATAACAATACTGAAACGATAAGACATATTAATAACATTCCCATAAAACAATTAAATCTGAGTGGAATAATTCACAATTTTAAAATCCAATCCAAACCCAAACCAAACTTAACTGTAATACGGCTTTTATAGGAAAAAAAATTATACAACAGTTGATTATTATAATAAACGTAATAATATAAACATTGTCATTATCATATAAACACGTGACTTTAATCAGACAGAAAATAAAAATTTAAATACATAGTCCCCCAAAACCGTAAACTATTAACGTGGTGAATAAAGCTGTTCATTTTTTACAGTACACATTTACTTCAAAGTTTAACATTAATGAATGATTCAGATGGCATTGAATAGTAAAGCATATTGCTAATGGCATAATGCTTGGAAAGTAAACCAATCAGCTGTAGCTAAGAAATCAAATGTTTTCATTGTAGACAATTTGTAAACAAACTTACTCTCCATAAGGTTAACATTAGAAATTTAAAACGCCATAAAATGGAAACTTATGGGGTTTTCGAAAATATTTTTTCACTAAAACCTTCCCGGACACATGTAGAGCAACTTCCTAAAATTTCATGGCGATCGGATGAGTAGTTTGGCAACGCATAAAGGACATACATACATACAGACATACATTCAATTTTATATATAGAGATTACAGCATCATAAATGTTATTTTTGAAATCAGCATTACAGTTTACGTAAGAAAAATGTATGATTGATTACATTATGGAAATAAAATGTGTATTTGGTTAAACATTTTTGTTTTGAAAATTAAATTTAATCGTATATTCCTATATAATATTGAATGATGATTCTGAAAATGTCATTATTTTGTATTATAGGATGTATAATAAGCTACTATACCCAGAACTCTAGAATTACAGAACAGTTATGTTAGGTATTTATTTAGATCAACAGTCAACGCCATTTACAATATAGTGTAACTTAAATATAGGAGATTTATAAATTATTTTAAAGAATTTTATAGTGATTGATCTAAAATCGATTGATTGTCGAGATTACCTAGCATATATATTGTATAATTTTTATAGAAGAGAGCAGTTTTCTGTCTCGAACGGCGACTGATTTTCAGTTCTGGTGTTCGTTCTGTCGTTCTGTCAGTCAGTCAGTCTGTCCCTGTCAGTTCTAAACCTTCTCATTTATCTACTGTATCTACACAAACAAACAGTAACGTACTTGTCTGTAGTCGGTAATATACACGTATTTCTATACTTTTAATCAATTTTAAACTGCACCGTAATGAGTGAGAAGTTACGGGAATTGAAAGAAAGATCACAGAAAAGAAAGAAGTTGTTGGCTCAGACGGTTTGACTTTTCATTATTTTTTTAGGTTAAACCATATATTTATTGCCATGTTATAATTACTGCCATAATATTTGGGACCAATTAACAGACAAATCATTTTATACTAAATATGTAACATTATACTTTGGTAGCCTAATATCACGTGACTGATTAATACTCTTATAATTTTATAGTTGCAAGAAGCACACATTTATGTAAATAAGTTAAATTCAATGATATTATACTGACAATATTTATTGCCTTTAATATCCTGCATGTTTGTATTTACTTCCCTGTGGGAAATAGGTTAGATCATGGATATGTCTAAAGGGAATGTTCTCAATTCATTGAAACAGCTGTTCTTATTCTTTTATATTAAAAATTCAATACAATAGCTCTCGTAGTTTCTATGGAAACCTGTTACATGTTTTCCATCTTAAAAATTGCCAAAACCCTCCCAGAGCTAAGACATATCCATGTCAACATATCCATGATCTATCCTATATCCCACTGGGAAGAAAATAGAAACATTTACCTTATAACCCTACCATTGTTCTTAAGCCTATGATTACATTTGAACTAGGATATCTTCTCTGGTCTGTAGAGTATAAACTATTCCGTAAAGTGTGTTGTATGCTCCTGATTACTGACTAGCATTACTCTATAGATAATCTAATATCAATATGTTTGTTTGAAACAAAGTAATATTTATATATTAAACTTGCTCTTCTTACAGTTAGGAGTATCAAATATTGCTGAACTTAGGCAAGCTTTAGGGACAGCTGTTGAGGCCACCCCACAGAAAATTACAAAGAAGGAAACTCCTCAGCCAGAGACAACACAAGAAAAGTCTAAGAAAGAAGAAACAACTGATGAGCTTGTCTACAAGGATTCCTCAACATTCTTAAAGGTGGAACATATTAAGCCCCAGAGCAATTATTTCCATTTTATAATTGTGGAAGTAGGCTAACACATCAATATCCAATATAGGTCTCAATTCAGCTTTTTATCCTGAATTATTGATTGAGTTTATTCAGTTTTTAAGACAATTTACTTTACCCTAATTTTACAAGGGAAAATAAAATAAAAGTTAAATAATTACACAAAATGTTATACTACTTTGTTTCATAATTTTAATTAAGAAACGGTAAAGTACACTTGTTAAGTCATCAAGTAGGCTACAGTTACAAGCCACTACCATTTTTGCTGCAGAACTACTACCATAATCCATGGCAATGATTGTTTGAGTATAACCAAATCAAGATTCAAAGGTTGGCAGATCAGCCTGGAGCTAACTATTCTACGTGAACTGTATGAATTCTAAATTTCCTTCAACCTATTTTACCAAGATTTTAGGATGAAGTAAAAATTCACATCTTCCAACACTACTTAATTTATTTACACTTATGTTGTAATTATATACAATATAAGTGTAAATATATTAAGTAGTGTTGGAAGATGTGAATTTTTACTTCATCCTATAATAAAACCAACACGTATAATGCTAATCAAGAAGTTATACCATCATTTGTTTTAGCATCTAATTACAAAATCATGTTAACTCTTTTACTGTGGATATTTTCTAAATTGTTATGAGTTAAATGCAAATGAATATTTTGCGCAGGGCACTCAGTCTTCAAATCCTCATAATGATTACTGCCAGCACTTTGTTGACACGGGACAGCGACCTCAGAATTTTATCCGTGACGTCGGTTTGGCCGATAGGTTTGAGGAATATCCAAAACTCAGAGAACTTATCAAACTTAAGGTAGGTTTTCTTCATATTAGTATATGATAAGGAATATGTTTTAAAATTTATACTAATAGGAAAATACATAGGAGCTATAGCCTATTTTAGCATTCAGACAAATCATTTTATACTAAATATGTAACATTATACTTTGGTAGCCTAATATCACGTGACTGATTAATACTCTTATAATTTTATAGTTGCAAGAAGCACACATTTATGTAAATAAGTTAAATTCAATGATATTATACTGACAATATTTATTGCCTTTAATATCCTGCATGTTTGTATTTACTTCCCTGTGGGAAATAGGTTAGATCATGGATATGTCTAAAGGGAATGTTCTCAATTCATTGAAACAGCTGTTCTTATTCTTTTATATTAAAAATTCAATACAATAGCTCTCGTAGTTTCTATGGAAACCTGTTACATGTTTTCCATCTTAAAAATTGCCAAAACCCTCCCAGAGCTAAGACATATCCATGTCAACATATCCATGATCTATCCTATTTCCCACTGGGAAGAAAATAGAAACATTTACCTTATAACCCTACCATTGTTCTTAAGCCTATGATTACATTTGAACTAGGATATCTTCTCTGGTCTGTAGAGTATAAACTATTCCGTAAAGTGTGTTGTATGCTCCTGATTACTGACTAGCATTACTCTATAGATAATATAATATCAATATATTTGTTTGAAACAAAGTAATATTTATATATTAAACTTGCTCTTCTTACAGTTAGGAGTATCAAATATTGCTGAACTTAGGCAAGCTTTAGGGACAGCTGTTGAGGCCACCCCACAGAAAATTACAAAGAAGGAAACTCCTCAGCCAGAGACAACACAAGAAAAGTCTAAGAAAGAAGAAACAACTGATGAGCTTGTCTACAAGGATTCCTCAACATTCCTAAAGGTGGAACATATTAAGCCCCAGAGCAATTATTTCCATTTTATAATTGTGGAAGTAGGCTAACACATCAATATCCAATATAGGTCTCAATTCAGCTTTTTATCCTGAATTATTGATTGAGTTTATTCAGTTTTTAAGACAATTTACTTTACCCTAATTTTACAAGGGAAAATAAAATAAAAGTTAAATAATTACACAAAATGTTATACTACTTTGTTTCATAATTTTGATTAAGAAACGGTAAAGTACACTTGTTAAGTCATGAAGTAGGCTACAGTTACAAGCCACTACCATTTTTACTGCAGAACTACTACCATAATCCATGGCAATGATTGTTTGAGTATAACAAAATCAAGATTCAAAGGTTGGCAGATCAGCCTGGAGCTAACTATTCTACGTGAACTGTATGAATTCTAAATTTCCTTCAACCTATTTTACCATGATTTTAGGATGAAGTAAAAATTCACATCTTCCAACACTACTTAATTTATTTACACTTATGTTGTAATTATATACAATATAAGTGTAAATATATTAAGTAGTGTTGGAAGATGTGAATTTTTACTTCATCCTATAATAAAACCAACACGTATAATGCTAATCAAGAAGTTATACCATCATTTGTTTTAGCATCTAATTACAAAATCATGTTAACTCTTTTACTGTGGATATTTTCTAAATTGTTATGAGTTAAATGCAAATGAATATTTTGCGCAGGGCACTCAGTCTTCAAATCCTCATAATGATTACTGCCAGCACTTTGTTGACACGGGACAGCGACCTCAGAATTTTATCCGTGACGTCGGTTTGGCCGATAGGTTTGAGGAATATCCAAAACTCAGAGAACTTATCAAACTTAAGGTAGGTTTTCTTCATATTAGTATATGATAAGGAATATGTTTTAAAATTTATACTAATAGGAAAATACATAGGAGCTATAGCCTATTTTAGCATTTCTTCTGCCTATTCCATGCCTACTTCAAAAAATGTAATTAAAATGTTTTGTATATTCTAGACAATTACTACCAGATTGTTTTTTGGTATTATCTTTACAGACACAGGATATCATTGTATACAATTATATTAAAATTTATTGCTTAAAGATTTATAAATACCATTCTATTGGTAGCAAATATCTTAAAGGAAACCTATACGACCACATTGCGTTACTACGCAATTATCTGAAAACACAGTGCACAATACAATCATTTAACTATAATAACACTGGATTATGCTCTCAAACTATAAATTAACCCCATTCCCGTCGAACGACGTTCAGTGCACGTCGTTAGTCATTTGGCTACCAGTGGCAGAGGTAGCCAAATGTTGTTTGTGTTCAGTGCACGTCCTCTGCAACTGGTAGCCATATGACTAACGACGTGCACTGAGCAAACAATGTGCTTTGCCTGCTTATATTTCGACATAGTTCTTTTTTCTCAAGTTTAGTGTGCTAGTTGATTTCTCCTCCGTTAACTGAGATAGTGTTGTCTTCTTCTTTAAATCATCCTTTTTATAATTTTTTACTAGTGTCCAATGTTCTATGTTGACAGTAAATTATTGTCTCGTTCACACAAACTGTTCAGCGCTTCTACTAAATGATGAGAATATTAGATATGATTACAAGTAAATTATTCTTTTTTAACCCTCCAGCTCCAGGTCATTTTACTCTGGAATGACGGCTCATTTTGGCCATTTTTCAGGTTTTGTTTAAAAAAGTATAAAAATTGTGGATACTATGCAAAGTATAACATATTGTATATTTTTGTGTTTAGTATAAAACAGGCTACAAGAAAATAATAAAAATTACTAACTCATTTATGTAACAAAAAAATTATTCATGTTAAAGAAATTTCTCATTTATATTTCGCTTAAGATCTCTGTTTTTCTCTGATTCTGTTTTTATAGCTTGGTAGCTGTCTGTCTAATTTTAAAACTTGCTTTTCTGAGAATGAATGTTAACCTTTTTGTTCAGGATGACCAAATAGCAAGCACTGCAACTCCGCCAATGTTTTTAAAATGTGAGCTACAAACTTTCAATTTCAAGGAGCTAAATAACAAGTTTGATGTAATTCTCGTGGAGCCTCCTCTGGAGGAGTATCAGCGAACCATGGGAGTCACCAACATGCAGTTTTGGAGTTGGGAGCAGGTAAATTGTTAGTGTGATTACATCTTTAAAGCTCAAGATTCAAGGCCGTAGGCCTATGGTAAAGTCCAGTTTATCTGGATCCGAATCAGGTATATAAATTAAATAATAGGCTAATGCAAGTTTTATCCCAAGCCTCTTCAAAACTTATGTATTCCTACACCTAGGTATATACAGTGTTTTTTCAGTGTCTGTATAAAAGCATAAATTTTATTAAAAACTCTAGAAGAATATTTTAGTGAGTCCAGTAGATAAGGCCATTCTTAGTTGACAGTATCTATATATGTAAAAAGTTAACTAAAATTTACTAAAGATTAACTGCAGCTTTGAATTCAACATACTCATAGACTCAGGATGAAAACAACATGTTGATTTTTTGAAATAGCATAAAGCGCTCTACCTTGAATTCAAAGTTATTGAGTGGTGAAAAACTTTGAGATATTTAAATAATTTTTTGGGAGCAGATTATATAATCTGTCTATACCGGTGTTAGAGCGTCAGAAAGATTAGGACTTCTGTTATCATATACCGGTCAGTTGGCAACTTATATGTGTGTATACTGTGGTGAGTTTCCTTATAGTCTGTACTCCTAGTTGATTGACAGTTATTCTAGTCAATCATAGCTCATGTAAAATTATGCCTGAATAATTATTTTCTGTAATTTGTATAATAAAGTAGTTCCCATTTTAACATTTAAATAACACAGTTAATATAAACTGTGTTATTGGTCAACTGGAATTGCCTACTTATATTGGGTTTAAAATATAATATATAACAGAGATTTGCAAAGATTCATGCACAGCTACCTGTCAGCATGGGCATGATGTTGTTTGAAATGATTTCTTTTTAGCGAATTTCCCATAGGGAAGAAGCTATTACCGTAGGTCTCATGGTGAGACTTAAGCCCGGGACCATGTTATTTTTTCTTCTTTAGGTGCCCAGAGTCCAAAAACAATAGTCGTTAAAATTTATATATATATATATATATATATATATGTATATATATATATATATATATATATATGTGTCTGTTAGCACGATAACTCTCGTAAAAATGGTCCGATCGAGACCAAATTTGGTAGAGACGTGTATTCCTACAAATGCTCGGACGAGTTCGTAAACCAGACATATCGGTCAATGGGAACGGGTAGTTTGGGGGGGTTTTGTACCCCAAAATGAGGTTTTTTGAATTTTTCACATGTAATTTTTAAAAATTTCTAATTTTATATTTCACCATTGGAATCAGCGTAAAAAACTACACAATTAAGTTTCTTAAAGTTTTTCTCTATCTCAAACGGTTACAGAGATATTAAAAAATCTAAACACAGTACGTTGTATTGTGGGGCTCCAATGTTAATCTTATGGAGGATAGGGAAAAATTAATATTTCCCATATTAATCAATATTTTTGGATAAAACTTGATATTTAGCTTCATGTGGTTGAGATCTATCCATTTATGCTTAAAAATCATAGTATATGTGTTTATCATGGCAGCAAACCTGCATACTCTTTTCCCATATTAATCATACAGGGAATAGGCAAACTCCTTTATTTATGGACAGATGTTGATGAAAGTTGGTATAAATGTTAAGATAAAAATTATTCATGGTATAAATGACTTCTTTCAGTGTTCCTCACAGCAGCTAACCTGCACACTCTTTCCTATGTTAATCTTATGGGGAATAGGCAAATAATTCTCATGTTTATGGACATATTTTTATAAAACGACATATATTAAATTATTAATTTGGAAATTCGCTGAGTACGCAGGTCTGCTGCGACGGGGGTATTTTGTAAATTGTATAATTTATTAAGTATTTTCATTTCCTGGCAGATAATGCAGTTGGACATTGGAGAAGTGTCGGCAAACCGCAGTTTTGTGTTCTTGTGGTGTGGCTCCTCCGAGGGGCTGGACATGGGCCGCTACTGTCTGCGCAAGTGGGGCTTTCGGAGATGTGAGGACATCTGCTGGATCAGAACCAATGCCAAAAATCCTGGCCATTCCAAGAATCTTGAGGCTAAAGCAGTTTTCCAAAGAACCAAAGTAAGTCCCCCCAATGTACCCTTTGAAGAGTACAAACTATTACCCAGTTGAGGAGATATACCAGCAAGACATTTTATATCATGGCCCTAAAGAGTAATGACATACCGGTAAGTTTTGATTTACATAACATGAATCACTTATGATTTTTTCATTCTGAACAATGGTAAAAAGTATAATATATGATATGGTCTGGGGTGTGTGGTTTTTGTTAAAATGTCATAACAGCTTATTTGAAAAGTAGTAGGGACTGTGTTTGATTAGACGATAAGAGTTTAAATCTGTCACTGTCACAGCTTTAGTAAAGGGTATGTATCAGCTGTGCCCAGTGTAAAAGTTTAGTTTAGGTTGTTTTTCTGAAATTTACATGTTCAAACTGCTTTTAAATATTCCAAAGAACTTTTCAAAACTTAGGTTTTCACAGATTAGACACACAAAATAAGTATTTAGTACCAATAGTATTAATTTTGTAACTAATTTATATTCATTATTAACCCATTTTTAGTATTTTTCTTTTTTTAACTCCTGAAGGCATTTTTTCTGTAGTATCAGCCTACTACTGGGGCTTCACCCATCTGAAGTACCGGTACGTTATTACTCCTTAAAGGGTTTAAGAGGTTTGGATTTTTTAGATGATTTCACTCAGATCTGTTACTGTCTATGATTAAACGGTTGGCATCTTACTTTATGGTCAGTTTATATTATAATTATGTTTAGGAAGACAAAGACTATAACCTGAGAGCACATTTGTATTACATTATTCTAAGTTTTTAACTCATTCAACTTAAATATTGGATAGTGTTTAATTCTATTAAAAGAGGGCTAAGTAGTCAACGGTTTTTGTATTTCATTGAAGTCATCTTGCACTGTCAAATAATCCCATCCTTACATTTTCCTCCACTCAATTTTCTAGTTATATTATTTTATTTATATTTATTTAGGTTAGTTATTATGTTATCCTAAAAAAATATTAAATTGGGAAGAGTGTCATCCCAATTGTAGCGACAGTACATTATTTTGGCAAAATGTTTCTGAAAATAAACACTGTCACCCTGATTGAGGTAACACTGAAATAATCAGTAATTTGACTCCAGCATCGTATTTCGTTATGTACATTTTTTGTTGAAGGTCAAGGACAAAACTAGAACTAAAAAACATAGCCTCTAAAGTGATTGTTATCATCATCCCTATCGGGGTGAAAGTGCTCACGAACGAGACAACATGTTTCACACTGATCGGGATGACATGGAGCTAACGTGTTAGTATTACTTATTCTTTTATTATTTCATTATTTTAGGAAATTTATTATATCGACTATGTCTATTCCTTTGTATAAAAAGAAGGTCAAAGACAATAAAAAACTCTTGATTCTTGAAAAAATAGGTCTGTTACTGGTATTGATAAAAAATTTTGGTGAATCAATTGTTTTTTACTGTGAATTATAATCAATTCACAAAGTTAATCCTTTGTAAGAATGGAAGGTGTAATTCTATATAATTCAAATATGGTGCGGAAGCCCTGTAATGAGATGTGTCATGTTTTAGGAACATTGTTTAATGGGTATAAAGGGGACAGTAAGGCGATCTACAGACGGAGACTTCATTCATGCAAATGTTGATATTGATCTCATTATCAGTGAGGAGCCAGAGTACGGTTCGCTTGAGAAGCCTGTTGAGATATTTCACATCATTGAACATTTTTGTCTCGGTCGCAGAAGGTTGGTTCAGTTTATTAATATATGAATTAGGTTCTATTGGAAATACAGATAGCATTTAGATTAAGTACAATGAGTAGTCAATGAATTTGTTTCACTTAGTTAAAGAATAAATTTTTTATTTAAAATAAATTTAGTAGCATACTTTAATTATAGGGACATTGCGGTCTTAACCCATTCCCGTCTAATGACGTACATTGTACGTCTGCGTATTTCGCTAGTCAGATGTCTAATGACGTGCATCCCGCGGCGCAGGCCGCGGGGTGGTTATGAGCAAACAATGTGCGTTGCCTGCTTATATTTCGACGTAGTTCTTTTTTCACCGTTAGGTGTTTTAGTTCATTTCTTATCCGATAGATGGTGTTGGCGTCCTCTTTAATCATCTTATTTAGTGTCAAATGTTCCGTATTGACAGTAAATTATTTTCTCTTTCACACAATTCGTTCAGCGATTGTATTTATTGATGATAATACAGTTATAATGATTATTATTTAAAGATTTATCATTAACTATTTATTACTGCAGTTAACTGGAAGTACATCTGCCAAGTGAAATAAAGGGATCTTTTGAAAATAAAATAAGATTTGACGAAACAAAAGTACCTACTTGTTTCTAAGTCTACAACTTGGAACTGGTGAAAAAGTACAGTAATAATTTTTTTTCTTACTAAAAGTGATTGTATATGCAGTTAAAGGGTATAAGGAACAGGGCAAAGAAATCAAAACATATAATTCATAAGGTTACTTTTAATTCTTTCACTCTAATAGTGACGCGTTGTCGTATTGAACGAGGCTCGATTTTCGTTCAGCCCGGGTGGCCTCAGGCGTCGACCGTTCTGCCCGACGGGAATGGGTTAATCACTGGTCTACTGGGCTTGGGGTTGTCAAAACTGACCTTTGGCAGTGAGTAATAAAAAAGCAGTCGTAAGTCCCAAGTCCTCCAGGGTTCACCTAGCCCAAGTAGCAAAGTACGTGAATCGAGGGTTTTATTGATTATATTTCAAAAATGTTTGTTCATGAACAGATTGCATGTGTTCGGGAGAGACAGCACTATCAGGCCTGGTTGGCTAACCTTGGGTCCAGAGCTGACCAATAGTAACTTCAATGCGGAGCTGTATGCCAGCTACTTCACCCCCACCACTACCACGACAGGGTGTACCGAGCGCATCGAGGCACTACGACCTAAGTCTCCACCTGCTAAGGGCAAGGCCCCGGGTAGCAGAGGGCGTGGAGGATTCTCTAGAGGTCGTGGTCGAGGCGGGGCCAGATAGCTTTAGTAAAATAAAAGATTTTTATACACATGTTGAGTTTTCATACCTCTCCTAGAAATTCCATCAATAAACAGCAGTCTTGATGTACTTTTCTGACCATAAGATTTTACGCAAAGCAAACTGTCTCAGAAGAAACTGATCATTTACAGATTCTTTCCCCTATTCATGTGCTTAGGCATCTTTGCTAGGGAAAATGCATTCTGGCTAACCTACCACTCTCACTGCTGTGTTGTGTATACACATTACAAATGTTTTAGTGTTTTAAGGGGTTATGTTGTATGATAGCAAAGCATGTCAGTAATATTATTGTTTTTGTTAAAACTGGTTTCAACATTTTAAAGAATTTTTGTGGTAAAACTAATTTTTAATCCTTAGTAAAACTGATTACAGTTGGTATCAAGAATCAAAAATTTTTATTGTCTTTAACCACAATACATGTGTAATCGACATGTATTGTGGTTAGGTACATGTATATGTAAGTCCTTAAATTAATATATGGATTAAAATATATATAACAAATAATAAACATCCATAAAAATCAACAAATAATAAATCATATTTATATATGTATTTAAAAAATTAATTCGCTAATCTTATCACAGGCGATAAACTCATCAACAGTTGGTATTGAAAGGATTCTGCCAGAAAGGTAGCTATGAACATTTTTGAATTACTACCAGTAAGAGTTGCTGAAAAAATACAGATCATTTTACTTCACTCTTTGAAGGAATACATACTCTCATACCATTACCTACCTTCCAGTAGAAAACCTTCATCCCAAAATAATCGACTAAGGAAGATTAGCATTTACAAAGACATTTTAATTTGCTCTCTATAATGGTAAAGAGTAAATTAAAATAATCTTGAACTCAAATAAAAACAACAAAAGCTTAGGTTGTCCATGGTAATTATATTTTACAATACCATATCACAAACGTAAAACAACACGTTTTAATCTAAATCTAATACAATAAAAGGAAGATAACAAATTTTGTATAAAGTACACATATAATAATAAACTGTCCACAAAGGTATATAATAAATACATTTTAAATTGTCACTAAAAGTAATTAAAGAAAAAAATGGAAACATTAAATTTGAACTGATTCCCATGACATCACAGATCTTGGCAGTCTTACTACAGGTATGTTGATTCACCTGTAAACAAAAAAAGGAAGATCATTAATTCATAACAGTAACAACAGTTGATTACTTGGTGTTTATACTTTGGCAAGATGCGTGTCTCGATATAATCAGGGCTTTAAATTTCACGATCATTTTTAAAGAGATATATATGTTTTGGTATTTTAACAAAAATGAGAAGAAAACACAAAAGACTACAACTCACACCAAGCATTGAAACTCTTTGATACAATTTCTGTAAGCGCGCTGTACAAATCACTTCAATAAAATGCAAGGTTTTGGAGAAACTCTTAAGAATGAAATTGGAAATATTAGCTGCTTCAACAGTGCTGAAAGTTTTATTAATATCTCCTAAACTACAAATTATAATATTGGTAAAGATGTGCGGATATCTGAAAGGTCGGATTGCAAATCCAGTTCCAATTCGAACATGATAGAAGAATTTACACGGATAATAAATAAATATTATTAAAAAGTCTTTGAGTAGGATTTCATATTTTTCATTAGCATTGTTCAGAACTACTTCAGTATATAAAGAAAAACAATGTGTGAATAAATCTTGGTGATATTGTTAGTAAAAAACATTATTTACAACGCAAAATTTAGTAAAGACAGTTAAACCTGATATACTTACTTCAAATGGGAAATGTGCTTGAGTTGACCCCTATCCAACGACCAGCACATTAGAGGTAACAAAACAAGTACAAATCCATAACTGTCATAGTATTGTTAAATTTTCAAAAGGAATCAGGAAAATTGACTAATTATTAATGAATGTTTATGAATTTATTTTACCATGAAGTACCAAAAGGTTTTTGTGTATATATGCTTTTGCAAATTGTATCCTTGATAAGTTATAATATTGAACAACTCATCCCCTCTTAATTTATTTTCTACAGAGCACAATGCAAATTAAAATTTACTATTCATCTTCAAAAAGCATTTTGTAAGGTGCAAATTACATTAATCTTGGACATATATTTAATATTTTCACATTACCAATGTTTAATATACAGTATCAATAAAATATTTAAGTCAGGTACCACCACAAACTGGGGCTCGAATGATTGTGAGGTCTACAGAGCTTGAGGTTGTGGGTTCAAATCCCACCTGTGGTAGTTGGTAAAAAAAATGCAATTTCAATTCCTCTGGGGTTCACCTAGCCCTGAGAGGCAATTGGGAAACTATGACTTCAGTAGCCCATCCTGGTCTACAAAGCTAGCACTAACAGTGCGATGAACGCTATGCTGACCACATTGCCGTTTATTGTACTAAAAGCGGAAAACAAAAGCCTTGGTAAGCAGGCAAAATTCCTGTTAGGAATACGAATGCTATTGACTTTTTTTATACTACCACAAACTAGTTTTTTAATTTCCACACACTTTTATTAATTTATCATGATGAAATAATGTGTGAAATATGTGTTACACAAGTTCTATCAAAAATCTTGAAACTATCAAACACAGCATATTGTGTTATGTTTCCTACCGGCTAGTTAGACGAGAAATTTGGTTGAATTGACAAATTAATCATAGGTTAAACAATTTGTCTTTTCTCACAGAAGGTATTGTGCACAACTAATAGAGCATTGAGTTAATTGCGTAGTTATATTTTATACTTTCACTGGTTATTGTCAATTAATACAACTCTTGCCTTTTGTTGATCGAAGGGAGTATAATTATGGCTTGAACACATCATTAAAATAAAATTATAAGCCTCGACGTATGTTCTAGATGTTTCACACCTTAGTTGGTAATGCAACAATATTCCATTGTATTCTTATTATAGTTTCTGTATTTAGAAATTGCATACTATTTTAGGATGTACGTACATAGCATTTCTTGTTGATGGTTATCAAATCATTAATATTTGACAGAATGACTTACTTAGTGAGCTGTAATAATATTACATATTTAAAAATCATGATACTTTTTAAAATTGAAAAAGCAAATTTTTAAATAATACTATGTTTTCATACCTTGATGCAATTAATTTTATAACTTATTTTAATAACTTCAGAATTTTCAGCAAAAGAATTATTTAACCCACATGCGCGGTTTGGTACTATTTTCAGGAAAACTTGTACTTAGAGGGTGTCAACAGTATTCATCGCCACCATACTTCATGTGCCTCTTTCTAGGAATGGTTTGAATCACTTCTTGCCCTACCCCCTTTCCTAGATTCAGGGTTTTGAATATATTTTATTTGTGCAGGGCAGTTACTAATATTAATTATAACAACTATGAAATAAATAACAATACTTTTTTGTTTCAAAATTATTGCTTTATTAGTGGTTTTTGACTCTCGATGATAAAAATTGCAATTTTGCAAGTAAAACATGTTCACTATTATTACTTATTTTGCTACTCTTTGTTGCATTTTATGGTAATTTACTTTTTAAGTTTTTTTGAGTAAAACTTTTTTGTACAAATGATGTGCAGTAATGCATACATTTTAGGTACAAAGTTTTTTGTTACTTCCTTCAGTATAAAAATGTTAAAATATTTTATTTTATTGCTATAATGATATGTATCAATTATAATGTATTATTCTATGTATTTTATCAAAATATACAAATGGTATGATGAAAAATAGCGTTTTATTTAATCACAGCCTCTAAGAACTTGAGTGAGTCGTCATGATTTCAATTTCAAGTCAGTCCTCCCGGACTAAGAAACATTTAAGTCAGAAGTGACATAAGATAAATTTAAATCTCTTTTAATGAGTAACTGGTTTTCAGAATATCACACTATTAGGATTTAAAGCTCTTCCATTAGCTTCCTGCTCAACTGGCACAGCGAGATTTAGATCAACCAGTAACCTTTTTTCCTCATATTTTAAGGTAAAATGTTAGATAAAAATAAATACTAATCAGATCTATGATGTACCATATAAGACTAAACTAAATTGAAAGAAAGACAAGGAAGAAATAAATAATATTATTTCGGTCTTGAAAATTGTCAATGCATTTAATTTCCAATGCAAACACATTTTACACATGTTATTAAAACTGTAGTATCAATTAAGAAAGACACTGACAATAGAGTAATAGGTACAAGATAATTGCAAAAGGTGAATATATTTTAGTATGTCCTAGCCACTGTACGTCTAACTAAACTATGTGTATATTATGATACAATATCAGGCCGGCCACATAATTCTAGTTTGTACAATGACAATCCTCAAAGTCCCTGAGAAGAGCTTTACGCCACCCCGTCCATTCGTTCATACACATTCAAGCTACTTTTAAATGAGATCAAATGAGAAGAAAACCTTCCGTCCCGACTATCTCGACAAATATTAAAACCTCAAAACATGAGATACGGCGGAACAGAAATGGATATACATCAAACATTGAATATAATTACAGTTAGAAAACTTCAAACGTAACATATATGTATATATATTTATAGTTATTATGTACACATGCGATAACATCTAAGCCACTCCTCGAGTAGGCGGACCCAGGAGTTTGTTGAAAACGCAAAAGACCTGCAGTCGGGACGAAAGGCTGAAAAATTTTAACTGTACATAATGTTTCGACATTTGTTTTACTTACACATTTACATTCTATCGTATCGTTTATTAAAACACATTCACTTCACATATCACCCGCTCGAGCCAATTTAAAAACAACTTAATATCCATAACACGTGAGAGTAAATTAAAATAGAAATCTATAACAAAGGAGTTTTGTACTAATGGTAAACGTGTGGCAAATGAGACGTATGAGAAAGAAAGAGGGCAAAAACTATAGCTATAAAGCCGTTAGACATAAGGTGAGACGTCCACGGCACTGTTACCCTTTGTAGTGGTTGGGCTCAAATCTGTGTCCGAAACCTGTGTAACACATCACACAAGATAACCAAATCAGAATTACCCTTGCATCAAAATGTTCCACTGGTCATTAAGGTAGCCTATGTAATCATCGCATTTCCTTGGAATTGTGGTTCAAATGAAATGTAATTAAACATGTTTACTCAAGCTCTTTTAAATGGAAACAGCTCAATTTACATGCCCAACAATTTTTTGTTTTCTTTACCTGATATGACAAGTAACAATAGTAAAAATGAATAAAAAAATAAAATAATTTGTCAAGTGTTATTCTATCAAGGCTATAGTAAACATGTTTTAGTATAAGATAAACAAAAAGCTCAAGGTTTTCTTCACAGATGCCATCTGAAAGTTTGATGTGACTGTCTGTGCCTAGATGTCCACGACTCTTATTTAATATTTTAATAAATTATGTTTAAGGATGTTTAAGAGCAGTTGAATATATCATAGTTTTAAAGTTGAATATATCATAGTTTTAAAGTATTTCAGATGAAAAACTCATTATGTTAAGAATTAAAACTATTATAGTGCCTTTAAAAATATTTTTATTTACTTCCCTGTGGGAAATAGGTTCGATCATGGATAAGTCTATAGGGAATGATTTCAGTTAATCTCAACAGCTGTCCTCATAGACATCACTAAACCATGTGACATCACTGTATCAAATTTTGGCAAATTACCCAGAGCTACGACATCCATGTTAAAATATATTTGTAGATAGGTACATCACAGAAAAGTTGATGAATCAGGATTGTTCTCCTGGGAATAAACCAATTCATTACTTACAAACATTTACAACTAATAAGACCTATATAATATTACGAAACAAATTATTTTTACTCTGTGTAAAAACACAGAATTAATGTAAGGAAATAGGAATTCCACAACAAATTATCAGCAAACAAAATTATATTGCCAAACTCTTGACAACAGAGAAAATAACAGCAATTAACTTGTAACTAATTTAAGGAAAATTTAGTGCATGTAACAAGAATACTTAAAAAACAGATTATGTGCAATAGTATCAAAATTGTAGTCACTCAGGGAATTAAATCTACATCAATTGTGCAGGAACTAAAAATACTAATAAAGTTAAGCGAGTCCATAATGTGCCTTTAGTTATCATCCAAAATTAGTCTGTCTAACAGGTCGTAGTTGACAGTAACAAGACGAGGGTTCAGGCTACTCCCTCTCAGAATGTAAAAATATGCAACTGGCATAACAAAATTACACACACAAACATATGCTTCATCAATGCTATTGTACTGGGGTTAGAGGTTTCAAGTAAAAAATAGTAAAGACTAATTTAAGTTGAATGATTAAAAATAGCAGAATAAATTCTGCCCAGTGACCAGGTTTTTTTAAGCTTTTTGAATCACCTATAACAGCAAAACCCCATTAAATACTCAAAGTAGAGTTATTTGGTGAAAAATAAATTAGCAATGAAATTAAATTTCCTTTACTTCGGTACTAAAACATTCTCAAATTATTCTTATCTCATTAATACTAAATTTTCAATTTAGTCCTGTTAATTATTATTTTTAAATCAAACATTCTTGACTGATTGTGTGAAGTTATTACAATGATGGCTTTATTCATATTCAATTTTTATTAAATGTATTTAAAACAGGAATACTTTCTTAAACAGGAATATTCCTTGACTTCCATTCTGATCACCATGATCTGATCGTTCAACATTTTAAAGTTATTTGCTATTCTCTGTTCACACATTGTAAAACTTCGTTCTGTTTAATATTTCTAATTTCAGGTCCATTGCAACGTATCATTTTTAAAATTTTTTGACAGATATTAAACAAAAATCTATTACTACTTATTTGATTTGTGAGTTCATCCCGAGCCGAAAAATACAGAGTATTGACCAACACTGATTTATTGAATTTAAGGAGATTAATAGGCTATAATTCAAAATATTTTCTATATATTTTCAAACGCAAGCATAATGTTCAACAATTTGTTACTCCAAGCACAAAAACCAAACTAGATGCAAAATTCAGAAATCATAAAACACATGCCATTATCACACTGTTAGTCACCAACACACAGCAAACATGGGGGTGAGTTCGGATGAGGAAGCGGTGTCAAACTGTTCATGAGATGGCATGTTTTTGCAAAAGCAGAAAATAAAAATCGGCAATGCTTACCACTAGTTTTATTCAGTAAATGGTTAGATTTATCACGAATGAAAGATTTCCTCATGCCTGAAGTCAGGGTCGGAAAGCAGGCGATACCTTCCAACTCTGCTCTCAGAGGCCGCCACTGTACACAACCGAAAACCATCAGCCTCCCACACTGATCCTCCTTAGTCAAACTGCGATACTAGTTGATTATCGTCGGCAACATTTTATTAGTTAATACCTACTTGATTCGTAAATTAATTTGAAAAATGAAGGTAAATTCTCATGCTACATTATCACTGGCTTAGCATGAAATAATTTGGGTACTATCATTTATTCATTGGATGAGTTAAATTAAAAATTTTTAATAATGATCAAACACTAAATTTTATATTACGAGAGTCAACCAGAAAGTAAAGAACAAATGCACTTCACAGATTCCCCACCACTGCTATTGCATCAGTGGCCTATTTCCCTTGATTTCTTTTCAGTATGAGTTGAGTCTTGTTGATGTGCAGCCACGCTTAAGTTTTCATATTAAAAAAGATATCGCTAATAAAAAATCCTGCCAAATGTGAACTACGGACTGTAATCTGTTTGGTGAATGCTCAATAAGTTAAGCCAATTGAAATTTATCACCTAATTAAAGTTGTCCATGGTGAAGGTGTGATGAATCACAACAATGTGGTTAGTAAGAGAGTGTGGCAAGTCACTTGTGACAAAAGAACTGAAGCAATAAGTTAAAGAAAAAGTCAAGAATTTTGAAGCCTTTACATGATTTTTTTCCCACAAATTCACATCTCAGCATAAACGTGGCAAGAACTCAACACTTCAAGAACTTTGAAAGTAGAAAGTCTTGAGTCATACTCTATACAACCCCGATTTATAACAGCATGTGATATTTATGTTTTCAAAGTTAAGGGGAGTTAGAAAACAGCTTTATGGAAATTAAGGTGAATTGGAAGCAGTGATAACATGGCTCAAAAATTTTGCGGCTGATGAGTACAACATTGGATTAGAGAAGCTGGTCCCATGTTTCAAGAAGTAACTCGACAAAAATAGAGATTATGTGGAGAAATAGAATAAGGTACCGTACTGTGTTCTTATAAATAAAAGTTTGGTGTTTACATTCTTTACACTCTGGAACTAACGGTCTTTATCTTAATGCAGTACTGCGGTGTTTATTTATATGTGAGAAGTTTAAAATTTGCATTGATGTAAAATCTATAGGGCATTCAATTTAAATTAGACACAATGACAAAGTATGATAGTAGCAATAAGCTAATTTAGTAACATCTATGAATTAAATACTTTTACAACTATTGTAATGTCATTTGAAAAATTATTTAATTTGAAAAAGTTAAAAATTATTTGTAAATTGAAAATGTATAAACATACTGACATACTAATAAAATCAATAACTTTACAAGTATTCATTAGATAGGCTAATCAATTAATTGGATAATTGAACTGCCCCAAACCTATGACTAATACTATCATTAAAGGTTTCAATAGTTCAATAGTAGTATATAAACAAGTAGTGAACAATCCTTTCTTCATTTAAATTATTACAAACCTCAGATCCTCTAATCTATTATTGAAAATATTATGTTTTTATGAGATTAGAACCGACAAGCATATTTGAAAAGAAAAATTTATCAATAAGCTTTCCAAATTGACTACATTTGAAAGCTGTAACAATCAAAAAAGCACTGTTTGCAGCATGTTTCAAAACTAAGAATTGACTAAAGATTTTTAGTGAAAAAAAATAAAACTAGCAATAGGCAGTATCACATATTTCTCGATTCCGATTCATATTATAGCATAGTGTGTCTTCATAAGATTTAAAATTATAAACTTATTTATCAACCAGCATGTTCTATATTTGGTAAATCTCTATTTCATCACTAAACATTGGTAAGGTGGAAAATGAGGTATTGAAAGGATGACTTGAGCAGACCACCGAAGTAAAGCTATGAATCAAAACCTTAAACATACCTGAACTATCACTTAATCACATAAATGTTCTTTCCCTGCAGGCGCCGGCTAGATTTTAATTGTGGCTTCGTTTTTTCTTATTAATAATAACGTGTACATACAAAGACCATTAAATTTTATTTTAATAAAAATGAGACTGACTGAATGGTTTGATTGATGATGCTTAGACATATCGGTAGTGTTGTAAACCCATGATTGAATCATTTT
Source organism: Nephotettix cincticeps (assembly GCA_023375725.1). Classification (NCBI taxonomy): domain Eukaryota; kingdom Metazoa; phylum Arthropoda; class Insecta; order Hemiptera; family Cicadellidae; genus Nephotettix; species Nephotettix cincticeps. The sequence continues at coordinate 54,591,984 of CM041790.1, forward strand.
ACTCTCTAGTTCAATTGTTAAGGTGAGGATTTTATATTTGATATACCAAGTCCTAAAGCAAGGAATGGCTCCACTTCAATGATTATAATAAAAGAATAACAAAATCACACAATTCATAATCAAGTCCAAAGATCCAACTATCGAGAACGGAAGATTGCTTAATATCATTAAAATCATTAAGTATAGTTAAATTTAGAATCGGAATCGGCCCATCCAATACTATCCAGCTTTGTTAACATGATCGTGTTTACAAAAGTGACATAAAAAATGTAAGCAGATCGTTATGTACAAGCCAGCGAGAAGTTAAATGCTAGCTACTGACGTTAAAGCTAGCGTCAAGCGCAAAATGCACTCTCACTGACCTTTGCCTCCCCAAGTGCTAGCCTTAACACACCAACCAACAACACCCTTAGCATTTCAGTACTTTGACATCATTTATTAAAGCTAATTATAAAACTTATGATTTTAACTATGCTTAAAATTATTGTAAATTCAACTTATTATGCAGGGTGATACGGAGCTGATTCTACGCGTACAAAAAAATAAATTTTTATATAAACATAGGTTCGGAAATGTTTCATTGGCGAGTTATAACTAGTTAAAGATTTTGATTTTTTTAAATGTATCACCAAGGATGAAATGAAGATTAGCTGGAGATCAGGATACAAAATTAATGGTTTGTTCTTGGTTTGAAAAAAAATTAAGAACACTATTTTAACAGTTTTCAAGATCATCCCACGTAAACTCTAAAAACATATTTACCCGCACGAGTATAGCCACGTACTTGTCAGGACACAGTGAACTAATAACCATCACTGAAACCAAAATGGCGACAGTAAGAAAAATTAAGACTACCCCTTGTTGTAGTGGTATTGGGGGAGAGGAATACACCTAGGTCCAGAGACTCTAATGACCTTGACTGGCCTAATAAAAGTAAAAGGTAACAATTTGCAACACCTGTAAGTAGATAAAGGGTAACCTCATACATATTTCGTTAGTATTTTATTTTCTACTGAACTGAACCATTTTCCGTGTTTAACAGAATTAAATATTCTACAATAAGTGTATTTTTGAACTCAGTACCTAATCCCTTGTTAACCTGATCCCAACCAAATTTAACAAAGGTTGGTTTTGCAAAACTTGTCTGTCAAAATTCAATATATATATTTTTTCTTGTAAAATCCGCAAGAAACAATGGATCATGTCCCTTAATTTACCTTCCAAAAATTACAGAGCCTCTTCATTTCAACCTGGGTAATAGATTTTAAGAAAAATACTACATTTGCCGTAACTTGCTAATGAAACATTTTTTTATCTACATTTAAATATTTGTTTTCTTTTCTTTATTTTTACATGTAAAAAATCTCCTGAAATTTCTTTATCCTCATGAATCACTCAGTATAATCCATATTTAATTTTTAAAACTTGTTTTGATTGATCTTGTGAAGGGATTTTCTGTTACTATTCTTGATTTCATAATGTCTTGGCTCTAGAGGAGTATGATGGATTAGTAGATGGATTACCTTGTAACCACGAGGTTTGATCATTTAGCCATGATTTGGTGTTTCACTGATAACCTAGAGAGTAACTGTGGCTGGTTTCATATGCACTAACTTCTAAAGTGAAATATATATTCTTGTAAAATAAATTTGCATGCGTTAAAGTGTTCGCCAACAATTAGGTTTATAAATAAGGTTTTGAAAACTCACACGACACATTATTGCACATAGTCCTAGGTTTATGCTGCAATTGCTACAAAGTCTGTCTTAAAAACAACAAAGCATACAACCTTACTTTTAATAAAATATTTTTAGTTATAACATTGCAAAGTGCTCTGTAGTAAATTCAAAATCAGGAAATCTTTAACAGAACAACCCATGATCCTTAAACGCTGTTTTAAAATGAACATAAAATTAATGAAAATTGCTAAAAAATAAACTTATTTCAACGGCTAGTATAAAACTAGTGCTCATTTTTAGTAGTAATTTTTCCCTTAAAATTTTGACTTATTTTCTATTTCTATTTGATACAAATTTTAAATTTAAAGTTTTGAAACAAATCCAATGTTTAATGGTATAATAATTAATAATATATGGATCCAATCTATTTTTCAAGCAACTTCAATAAAACTCCAAACATATTAAGCATGTCTTTCGGCTCATTAACCCACCAACTGGCAAAGTTGCGATTCACAACGCATTTAGTGCGACCCTGAACTGGCAAAGCCGCGAATAGCGACTCATTAAATGCCTTCTTTTACTGTGGTTTTATGACTAATTCTTCAAACTGGGTTGTAATGTATACCATTAAACATGCAAAATTCTAAGCTTTCATTTGATGTATGTTTATATACATTTTTTTTACAGCTTTACAGCTTCTGCTGGCCATCTGTTGTGTTGGTTAGTTCAGTTGGGTATTGCGTCATGGCCGAGTTTTGTTTATGTTCTGACTTTTGAGTAACTTTTTTGTCATTCAACGTTATTTTAGAAAGAAAATAATGGATCGTAATTTACCCTGAAGTGATATTTGAGAATTCCAAAGTGAACTATCAGATGCGGAGAGTGATGTTTCACTGGATGTCCCTAACAACATGACGAAGACTCAGATTAGGCAGTCTGATCTGATGTACATAAACTCTTTATTTTGTGATTTTTTTAGTGTACGAGGGGGTACCCAAAAGTAGCCGGAATTTGTCTGCTGAGGGCGGAGCTTTGGTAGTACGGGTGAGCGCCACTAGGGCGTGTCTAGCGCAACTCTTTGCCAGTTCCTTTAGGTACATTAAAAAACCTGCCAGTAAAGGGTCAAATGCCTGCCAGTTGGGAGGGTTAAACAAACACTTCCACCAAGTATCCAAATTTGATACTGCTAATTGTTTCTTAAAAGATAGCTTAGACTGATTAAAAAAAAAATTGTGGCAACACATTTTTGTTTGGAATTTTTTTCAACGTCTGCAAGTTGAAAACCTTGTTTTTCTCAGCAGCATACAATTTCCAGGAACACACCTCGTAATCACAATGAAGCACAAGCCCAATCCACAATCACCTAATTAGTATTAGTCAGAGAGAGATGAAGGTGTATACTGACCAGACTCCCAGCCTTCCTCATCCTCTTCAGGTGATGACGCGTCGCTGGAGTCTGCTTCGGAGCTCTCGCTGGGTGTTTCCTGTAGTGGGCTCTTTGTACACATCCAGGACGTCCCTTCAGCTTCTCCGGGCACCCGCTCCATCACCAGGCTCACCTAACACAGAACAAAAATAGGCTAAATATTTCCAAAATATTTTTTTGACAAAAATTGTTTACATACTTTAGGCCTTCTCAAGAATAATTATTTAAAGCTAATCTCTATATATAAAATTGAATGTATGTCTGTCTGTATGTATGTATGTCCTTTATGCGTTGCCAAACTACTCATCCGATCGCCATGAAATTTTAGGAAGTTGCTCTATATGTGTACGGGAAGGTTTTAGTGAAAAAATATTTTTGAAAACCCCATAAGTTTCCATTTTATGGCGTTTTAAATTTCTAATGTTAACCTTATGGAGAGTAAGTTTGTTTACAAATTGTCTACAATGAAAACATTTGATTTCTTAGCTACAGCTGATTGGTTTACTTTCCATTAGCAATACCGTATGCTTTACTATCCAATGCCATCTGAATCATTCATTAATGTTAAACTATGAAGTAAATGTGTACTGTAAAAAATGAACAGCTTCATTCACCACGTTAATAGTTAACGGTTTTGGGGGATTATGTATTTATATTTTTATTTTCTGTCTGATTAAAGTCACGTGTTTATATGATAATTACAATGTTTATACAATTATGTTTATTATAATAATCATGTTGTATATCTTTCCTATAAAAGCCGTATTACAGTTAGGTTTTGTTTGGGTTTGGATTGGATTTGAAAATTGTGAATTAATCCACTCAGATTTATTTGTTTTATGGGAATGATATTAATATGTTTTATCGTTTCAGTATTGTTATTCACTATGCAGCGACCCAGAATATATAACCTTTCACAATGAAGCCGTATTGCTATTCGACTTCAGAACATGGCCAATCTTAAAGTTAACATGTGTTTACTATGAGGCGTTACGATGTTCGCCGGGTCAGCTAGTTTCCTATAATTAATTATAGATAATAGGATAATAATAGATAATAGGCGAGATAATATGCTATAGTCGTCATTTACCCGGGACAGGCGTTTCTTTAGTTTTGAGGTCCCTAAGGATCAAGCCGCAATGCGGTTAATCGGGAGTCTACTGTATATGGACAATTTTTATAATAGCTTCTCTCTCCCTCTGACCTTCTTTTGAAGAAAACCTATTGCACGGGAAAAAACATAATCCAGAACCTGTCCAACAAAAAGCTCAAGATTGGCAAATGATTGCACAGTATGCAGAGGGTGTGACTACAGGAAAGTGAAAGTACAAGTAAAAGGAGTAGATAGGTCGGACTAAATGTTGGCCTACTATCCTTGCGAAAGAAAAACGCTCAGATGATACAAAAAGATTTTTCTAAATGTTTACCAAATGCTGATATTGAATATATACCATACCATAGAATATGCTCAATGTGGTAAACAAAAATAAAATGCCACTCTACGACTTTAAAATTAATATACCATACTCTGTGCTCTCTCTTTACAAGAAATCCTGTTCACCGACTGGTGAAAGTAGAAGAACATAACGCAAGGGGCTGAATGAAAAGAAAAAAATGCTGAATGTGCTACCGACAAGGAAGCTACAAAAAGTCAACCTTTGTGTGTCCTGGCTGTCCAGATAATCCTGGTTTTTGTCCTGTGGAGCATTTTGAAAAGTACCAAAATAAGAAACTCCAATTAACTGTGTAAAAGAAGGGTGGGGGTGGTCAAATATTGTACATACATATATCATATTAATTTAACACATTTTTTCAAGAATACATAGTCTTCAAATGTCTGTGTGTGTTATTATGTGCCTAATTGACAATTCCATGGGTTGATACAGATGTAAGTCGTACCCCAGGCTGAGGGCCCAGATCTGCCCATGGATTTTTCGAGTGTAGAAAGCGGCTGCAACCCTTCAAATTCACCTTGTGAGCTGATATGTGGACCAGAAAAATAGATTGGGAAGTAAAATTTTATTTTCGTATACGTCAGCTTTTAGAGTGCAAGTAGTATGAGAGATTATCGTGTAAGCAGTAAAACCATTACATAACGGCCAGTTTAAAGTGTTCAAAGAAGTACTACCGTTACGTAACGTTTATAAATTAGCAAAACAATAGAAGAAAATATTTTATATTGTTTACTAACAATGTTAGTGCAAAAAAACTGGTTGTTATGCAATATATGGTGCAGAGCAGCGTTGGAGCATCAGCTTTGTCTAAGCTGTTTTGAGGTTAAGTCACTTGCGCAGAGACATAGTGTCTTGGCACACTTTCTTCAGTGTGGGAGATGAGGTACAATAATTAGATGTTCAGATTGTGATGAGGGTCTTCATATCTATAAATCTTTTTAGGATTACCACACAAAACAGGTTTTAAACTGTTTTTAAGTTATTTTAGGTGAAAAAAGTATATTTATTAATTTTTTTAACAAAATTTATAGTAAATTAATTTTCAATTTTTTTTTAAGATTTGCCCAGCCAACCTAGCTTAGGCTACCCTAATGTTCCAGGATCTAAGATCTAAGGAAGTGAGAACGTATATATAGATGTGAGAACATAATGTGTTAGTGGTGTTGGAGTCAACCTTTTAACCTTTTTAAGTCTGTCGGTGTGTGTGTGTGTGTGTATAGTGATGAAACAGTGGGAGAGCAGCTGCAAGTATTAGTTTGAAATTGAAAATGTACTCATATTACAGATTTAATTTAAGCAGTAGAATCTGTTCCCGCAACACTGACTAGCTGACTGTTATCTCATATCAGTACGTTCATTGATCAAATTAAGTCTGTTAAGATACTGACATAATATAACTCACTCTAAAGTCAGGACTGTATAATTTATTGGTCTTGTCCTTATGAGCATCGTCAAGGTCCGACTTTCCTATCCTAAGGATGAGTGGCCTTGTGTCTGCGCTGTCCAGGCTCAACGAACCAGCTCTGTAACACAAAAATAAACTTACGTTACTAACGTTAACCCTTTCCACTAGGATTCTAAGGACCCAGTGGACACCTTACACTTGTATTGAATTTGAATGGAGTATAGCAAGCTTATAGATGATTGGATTTAAATCTTACCTAGGTTCCTATTTCAAGCCTCCATAAACTATGTATTTTCTTATTCAGAGTAACTTTTGGCACATCATGGTGAAAAAGTCTTTTTTACAAATTTTTTTGTTCTCATATTTTTATTAAAAACTTAAAAAAATATATAACAATCATGGTGTTTTTATGAATTTTAGACGTTGTTTATTTTTAGAGGTAAGATATTTTTTAAGTAATACACACCAATCGTTATATATCACAAATTCACAATCACACAAAATAACATCTGACAGCATTGGATGTAGACGAAAGTAGCGCCTATATAAAATATATTGTAAATGAATACATCTGAGTATTGTTTTTGTTTGCTTTATTCTAACCAAAGCTGAATGAAGTTGTCTCTCTAAGACATAACAAGGTATCCCATCCATATCCAAGATACAAACGTACTCTACGAGTGTCAATATTCACCAAATAAAGCTGAAAAACGAAATGTCATGATTGGCGTGACGTGAGAGCAGAATCAAGTATGACCAAAGTCGTGCCAAGCGTGACATACAAGTCTAAAGGATTAAAAATTCTACGTCTGTAAAATTAAAATTTCAAAAATAACCCGATTCGTAACATTGGCAATTACAAAAAAATTTAACTGACAGAACTATACAAATTATAAATTTAGTGTTGATTTTAAATTTAGCTATAACAAAATGTTAAAAGCTGTAACAGTTGGTTAATTGTAATACTGAAGAATTTTAACTGTATTACTTTTGATTTCACTGTATCGTTAGAATTCAAACTATACAACAAACTCATTCAGATACTCTTATCAACTACATGTTTTTATCACCTGGTGATATAGTGATCCCTTTTAGCAAAAATACCAGTTAACATCTACTAGCAATATAACACATTAAAACCCGCTTGGCATAGTTGTTTGAATTCCTTTAGTGTCAAAGAATATAAAAAATATAATACAAAGAATACACTTGGGAGAGAACAGACCTGGGTTTCGTCTCTGGATATGAGTTCCGTGGCTGTTCCTCGTAACTCAGAGATCGACTGGAACGGTCAGGGATCAGATCAGAGTTGCCGTTTTCTACCGGCTCAGGTACTGGTGCATGGTCCCTCACGAAGAACGTGTTGAACCAAAAATGGAACATCTTCTCCTGCAAAACAGGTGTTAAAGAATTAGTATAAAGATTTTGTGATTTTTGTAAAGAAAAAGTTGCAGAAATGATTACCATATTAGACTGCACCCATGTTATAGTGGTGCAGTCAACTTTCTGTTAAATAGTGTACTACTGCAACAAAGTCTGTAGTCTGTCTGTAGTGACTACTGTAACAGAAATTAACAAAGCCTATGTTACCTACCATAGTGAGCATATGACCTGTTGTAAAATCTCCTTATTGCCCCCATGAGCCACCTGAGGTCACTGAACCTGTTGGTGCATACGAATGTCTTGCATTAAAAAATTATGTAAGGGTCATGCCAAAAGTACATTACACTATTTTCTTTTATCCGCGTGCCTGGTAGAAGCACTCTGAGATTTGCAGGGAACTTTCGCCCAGATTTAGTGACAGCACTATAATTTTTAAGCGGCTAGACGAAAGTTCCCTGCTGATGTCAGAACGTTCCTACCAATGGTGTAGCTTACTTTTGGGAAGACCCTTGTACTTTCACCTACTGTGAACCTATACTTCAACCCCTTCAAATTTTCCTGAGTTATTTACCATTATAATTTTAAATGGCTCAAAAAAGGCTTTTGCTGCTCTTGTGAATTGACTAGTCAAATTGAATATATTACCGTACCACAAAACACATTATTACGAAACTTTAAATTTAACTTGGTACTTGAACTTGAAAAAAGTATAAACTAATAACCAATGATAAAATTAAATGTAATAGCTTTTAAGATACTATGGTAATGAAAACCCAACACAGATTAGTGTACACAACAGTTATTTCTGGCATGAACACTCTTATGAATAATTTTTTTAGTAATTACTAATTGAAAATTCTGAATTTATGGCGCTAAGGTTTGTAACAAATACGTTCATGTTAAATATTGATTCTACCCCACAATCTCTAGAATCTGAGTCCAAGAGGCTAGAATATCCGTTTAGTTGTTTACCTTTCTCATCATCATTTTGGGCTTGTAGAAAAACTCGAGCTTGACATCCCCCTGGACTACAACACCGTCACCGAGGCTGATGACGATGCGAGATGCACCTCTCTTCACCTCCTGAGGTGGTGAAGAGAATTTGTTGGTCCCTTCTTCTTGCTTGTGTGAAACCACAAGCTGGATATCTAAAACACACCAATGTTTAGACCAAGCCAATGTTGTACCATCACACTCATATTCATGATAAAACATCTGAAAGTTGGATGTACTTTCTTATCAAGCGATTAACTGAATTCAATAACCTTTCCAGGCTAAGTGTACTTGTTTGCCGTTTCCTAGCCACGGCCGCTCCGCGGTGGCGCGTGGGCCCTGTATTCTAACATTAAAAGTGCATTTTCTCAGTTATTCGTAGACAGATTTCGTTCACCAAAGTACCGTTCGATTTGAAATTAAAATTCCAATCTTTTTTGTATCTTGTAAAAATTTTATAAAGTTAATGGTTTTTTTGTTATTTTAATTAAAATATTTTTAACCACCGCCATTTTGAAAATATAAAAGAAAATTAAATGATACTTTGTAAATATTTATCTCTTTAACCAATAAATATGTGTGCAAAGTTTGGTTTCTGTATCTTAAATATTTCTTCATATATATAGTTTTTTAATTAGTTAGTTAATTATTTTAACTTTACTTAATAGTTTTTTGTAAAAAATACAAAATGGCGGCTAGCGGCTAAACGAAGAATTTTTCAACAAATGGTTATAGGTGATTTTTTTGTTTATTTTGATGAGTACTATCACCCCTTGATGTTTGTGCCCAACTTTAATGAACACCCTGTATATACTTTTTTAAACTAAAATAATAAATCCAAACTAATAAAAGATATGTAACCAACAAGAATAGCTAGCCGACACATTAGCTCAGGGATAATGTGCTGGCCCACTAAGTCAAAAGGTTGCTGCATCCAAACCAGTTGGCGACGTAACTCAGGTCGCAACGGTACCCTGCTGTCTTTAATTTACCTTTCAGTTCCTAGGTCCATTAATTTAAAAAGAATCTTCAATTGTTACCGTGTACTTAAAAATTGCTAAGTTCTTCACCTAATTCTAAAATAGTCTAAGTGAGCAAACTTGTGTTAACAGATAAGAATCTTTTCTTACTTCCTTGGCCACTGCTGAAGTGAGCAGGTACAGGCTCTAAGTAGACATCTCTGATACACAGCACAACCTGGTGGTAATCTAGGTTCTCTTGGACCAGAGTTGCATAGTAGTCCACATACCTCCGCTGACTGGGGATCGTTACACCCTGTAAACACACACAATGTTTACACACACCAAGAACACAAACAAAGGTTTGTGTTCTTCCTATACTTGACAAAGTCACAAGAGCCACAGACTCAGTTTTATGAGATTTTACTATCTTATTTTATGTTTCAGAGCCAAGATGATGAAGGGTGAACAATCTTTACTTTATTAACCTGTTTTTACGAGTTTTAGAATAAACTTAATTAGTATATATTTGGCCTACTCGATTATTCACTAGATTTTATCCTCCAACTCATTCATTCTTACTTGATCCAGGTAGTCTCAGTCTCATTATCATTGATGATAATTTAATCATATCAACCTGAATCACAAGAATAGTCATGGTAAGTTAAAAATACATTATTGCTACATTCACTTCAGGCACCAAACAGGTTTGGAGTAGAGGGACTTGCAAGTACAGGTTTATTTTTATTTCATATGATGGTTTTTGAAGAAGTGAATATGTCAGTTCTCCGATTTTATGATAATAAATGAAATAACTTAGTGTGTTAAGTTTATTTTTTGTTTAAAATTGAATTAGGCCTTGTTCAATATTTTAAACTACAGAGTGAATATTACACAGGATCGATTGGAAGTTTTAGACTAAGGGTAACATCTATGATCAATCTGATTTTGGTAAACCTAGTGTAGCCATTCCCTATGTACCCACTTTGCGGTCAGTGGTGCGTTTCTGGCCATAGAAACTCAGCGCCTCATTGGCTGAGTGGAACTGTCGACTGTGCAGCATGTAGCAGCAGACCATGACACCTGTTCGACCCTTTCCTGCCTTGCAGTGTACGGCCGCAACATTGCGCCTGTCTGCCGTTAGCCACGAGTGCACGTCGTCGCAGAATGGACGGATGTCTTGTATACGTGGAGGATTGTGGTCATCGAACGGGTAGTTGGCGACTCGCTGCTGGAACTTGTTCACATCGTACGATCTTTCGGAACATCTGAAGAGAGAAAAAATGGTTGGTTTATTGGACAATGACGTGAACTATGGCAACACGAACACAGGATGTTTAATTGCGTGTTTAGTGCTGTGTTGGTAGCGCCATGTATAGCATGGAAATTTAGCGACCTGTTCCTCGCAACATCAGCGTAACGGCATTAACGCTTGTATAACATGGCCCTTAGACATACCCCTAACGAAAATATCAATATCAATTTCCACTGTGAAATGTTATACCTTAGAGAACACACTAATATGAATTTTAAATAAAATAAAGACATGCTGCCATATTTACATATATGATGTATTTACACATTAAACAATAATTGAAAATAAACTCTTTTTTTAAACCATACAATAGATGATTAATAAATCCTTTTAGCCTAATTGCAATAAAAGAAAAACATCTAAAGGAACAGCATATAATTTTAGATTAAACCGTTAGACTTTGACTGCACTGCTTGAAGATAAGCTAACATGTAGCTAGATATTATACTACAGTGCAACTTGGTTATTGCGGCCTCGGCTCTAAAACCTTGTATATAACGTCAAGAAAATTAGGCCGAAAAGAAGGCAACGTATGGCTAAAGAAAGTTTGGTCGGTGGTGCAAAGTGAGGACCACGGCTATTGTTTGGCTAGATAACCCATTCTTTTTTTAGAAACGGCATTTTATTGCATTCTTACCGCTAACCACCCCAACCCCCTCCCCCTACCTTACATCAGCTATCCCCGTCATCAAGGCCAATATCAATGACATTTCGCCTCGTCTCACGTCAAGTCAAAGCACTGTGATACAGTGCGTACCTACAGTTCGTGCAGCTTTCGTTAGTTCAGTGTACGTCTTTTACAGTTTGTTTTTTGTTATTTTAATTTACGAATACAGTATCGAAAAATAATAAGTGTTAAGAGAAAGGTTTTGCCGATTAAAGAAAAAGTGTGAGTTATAAGAGCGTGTGAAGAGGGAAGTAAGATAGCAGACGTGTGTCGCGAGTTCGGCTTGGTGAATTCAACTGTTGGTTCGATTTTAAAAAACAAGGAGAAGATTTTAAAGGTGTTTAAAGAAGATGGTGAAAACTTGAAACAAATAAGGGGATGTGAACGCACAGTTGTTTATTTAATACAAGCACTTCATTGCGATATTTTTAAACTCGATTTTTATACAGTATGGTGTTGTTCAGTCAGTCATAAACATAAACTTTTATGTGTATTACAAATTACCTTCATTAAAAGTGTAAATTTTATGTAAAAAATGTGTTTTTCTATTTTTCCTGGGCTTTAAATTAAAATTATGAAACCTCTTTTATAGTGTCACTCTGATATAGCATCATTAATTGTGTGGTCCCTTCAATGATGTTATAACCAAGTTCCACTGTATAAATTATAAGGTCTACTTACAGATTATATATCTTATAATGGTCCTTGTGTTTTGATTCCAGGAACTTGACAACATCATCAATGTGATTACGGTAGACTCCTTCCAGCTTCTCAGCAGGAAACCCCATCGCTATCAGGTTTTCCTGGATGTCTGAGCTTATTATTAAGGAAAATATATCTAGGCTACTGATTGATCTTTAAGCTTTTAAAATATAACAACTAGAAAACACAGTACCTTTTTATTTTTTAAGAACAGTTTAGTTTTTTCAAGCATCCAAGCTAGGCTAAAGCGAGGTGGACAGCGATACATAGGCCTACACATCCATTGAATAAAGCAATCATAAAAATATAACAGCTTTAAAAATTTAAGTAACTCTAAATTAGATTAAGAAATTATAAAGATTATCAACTGTTTTGAATTCTGAGTAGTCTTACCGTTGGCCTGGGTTCAATTATCACCCAGCTATTCAATCTGTAATCCTACAATTTCAGTTGAAAAGCCCCTTTAGGCTATTGGTTATCTGCACTTAACCCATTAAAAGCATGCTTCAAAGCAAAATACCAAAGTCACTACATAGATCCAAGCAAGTTACCGACATTAAAATAATTTTTTTAACTTACATACTTAGCTACTTTGAAGTATCGTTCGAGGAACTGTGAGTTAATTAATCCCTCCCATAACAAAATTGTTCATTATTTTATATAAATTAGTAATTTTGAATTAGACTAGTAGATCTTCAAAAAGATGGTACAAACTAGTTAATATCAATCAATCAATCAAAGTTTTATCCCAGACTTTTGACGGATATATCCACCAATCTGTTTAAGCTAAAAAAGCAGCACACGGATATATCTGCCATTTTCAGTCTTTGTCGTTTGGTTGTTGGTCTTCTCCCATTCCGACGTAGCTTCGAGCTCCACTCACATGTATGAGCGGACTGATGTGACATCAGAGGGATGCTCTGAATCCCTTCCTCCGCGCTGCATCCCCCAGATCCCAAGCTTTACTGAAAGTATAATTGATTGGCTTGACAGATCGATCTATGAAAATGATGCGTTTCGTAGTGAAATGGATATTGAGGATTTGGACATGAATGAATCCGAGATGTGTGTTAGTGATGATGAATATAACCTTGAAGAAAATGTTGCAGTGAATGAGAGTGTGAGCAAGGAACTCGAGTTGATGAATGAATCAGATGTAAATGTTAATAGTTGTACTAGTATTGTTAATGATGTGACTGAAGCAAGTGTTAATGATGAAGATGGCTAGGTGGATATAGCAGATGGAGACGACAGCCCCTCCTCCCCGCCAGTAATATTCAGGTTTGTATTGAGAATCCTGGTACTAAATTACCCGGGTCATTTGATGAGAATCAATATAGAATATTTTTCTTTATTTTCTCATGATGAACTGCTTGAACTAATACGTGATGCAACAAATACGTTTGGGAATGATGGGAAAAATAATTGCCAAAGTCCCAAAAGCTGTTTGAAAGGTTGGGAAAACATGGCAGTAACTGACCAAAAAGCCGTGCTAGGTAGGCTACTGTCTTGAACATGGGACTGAATCCAAGAAATAACATCTCTGATTACTTTTCAACCAAATGGGTAAACCATATGAAATTTTTTGGGAACGTTTTCCTAAAGATAAATTCTTATTACTGTTTTGGAGCCTAAATTTTTCAAATGATATTGGAAATGCACAGGGTAGTATGATAACCAATATTATTGAAGAAATGAGGGATAAATGAAAAATACTTTTCAATCCGGGTACCAACATTTCTGTAGATGAAAGTACAATTCTGTTCAAGGGTTGTATAACCCAAACAAACCAACCAAGTTTGGTCTGAAAGTGTTCACACTTTGCGACGGGTTTTATATATATATAATGGATGTGTAGACCTATGAACCGCTGTCCACCTCGCTTTAGCCTGTTAGCTTAGATGCTTGAAAAAACCAAACTGTCCTTAAAAATATAAAAAGGTTACTTACTGTGTTCTAGTTGTTATATTTTAAAAGCTATATATATTAGATTAGATTAGATTATTGAAATGGCGACCATACCAAAAGGTAGGTATTTTAAGCCAAGTATGAATAAGAGTTGATTGTAGGATGAATGTGGCGCGATCTTGTAGTCTTGTTACTGACTAAGGCTGACATGTTCCTTAGACAGGACTGTTAATTAATAGCCCAACAGCCGATGGCAACTAAAGGACCTACAGTTAAACGTGGAATCCGAACCACGACCTCTGAATTACGAATTTGTCTGATTATGAGGATGGTCTTAGCGGATTAACTTAGGTTTCAATAGTGCGGACGTTAATCCACACAAGAGAACACTACACCCACCTACCATCGCTCACAACTATCCACAATTCGTGACCTCCAAGTAGCTGGATTACAGGATGACGCCACCATCCCAGTCTTATATATATATATATATATAAAACAATGGAACGCTTTGGTCCGTTATGTATCGGATCAAGCACCGCGGTGGATCGCCTGTGGTCCATAAAGTTTGGAACGAAGAATCGCGGAGGGCTGCATGGCAGGGGGGCAGGGAGGTTGGCGAAGCCACGGCAAGTAAGCAGCGGACAGTTGACCCGTGTGACGTCACACTCTGACGTATAAACCGAGCAGTGTGCGATGAACTGGGTGATACCATGTATTCTATTTTATTAAATTGGCAACAACACCGAAAGACTTTTATGGGCATAGCTAAATTCAGATGTTCCCACTTTTCCCTCTCTATTTAAACGCCCGACGATTTTCACAGTTCAGTCCTATGCCAAGACGTGGTGAAGTCTACCGATCCACTCCTCGAGTGCCCCGTGGTCAACTCTTCATCACACCGGATTTTAAATTGACGAATATAGTACAATCTTGGTGCGTAGACCAGACCATGGACACATCAGACTTTATCAAACGCGTCAATACTCAGAAGAACATCTCCACCAGTATATATATACATATATCAACCTTTATTTTGGTAAATAAGACGGACCACTGAATTCCAAGCTTCTAAAGACAACCAAAGTAGTCAGTGATTTGTGTGATTCTCTCATAAAAGACCCCCAGGACTCTACATCTGGCCACCATATTTATGTTGACCGCTACTATAATAGCCCTCAATTAGCTAAGGAACTGCTGAAAAAGAAATTTTTTGTTCCTGGAACGGTTACGTGAAACCGTAAAGGCATGCTCAAGCTAAATAGAAAGAAAATAAAGTAGGGGGAAATACAGTCATACAGAAAAGGTGACCAAGCAGTTGTATGCAGGAAAGACAAAAGATCAGTGACAGTCCTCAGCACCAAGTCCAAAGGAAGCCGTCATGACATGACTTCTGTGCTAAATAATCATCCTGACGAACCTGCAACCCTAAAGCCAAATACAATACTGGACTACACAAAAAATATGGAGGGCTTTGACAGAGTTAATCAGTTCACAAATTATCAGTTCATGAGACGTACAAGTAAATGGTACCGAAATATTTTTTTTTACTTTTGGAGGTTGGCACTGTAAATTAATATATCTTGTACAGACAGCTGCAAAGTGAACTGGGAAAGAAACCTATGAAACATGAGTTCAGAGAAAAGCTCATTGAACAACTAGTCACCGAGACAATGCAGCAAAACGGCAGGACGACAAAGAGACGACCAGGAAGACCAGCACAAGCACCGGAGACCAAAAGGCTCGATGGGAAGCTGCATTTAATTGGAAAAGCTCCCAAAGGATCCTTCCAGTTTGTTGTATGCAACAAAAGAAAAATGAGGAAAGAGACTGTCTACTTTTACAAGACCTTTTGATGGACACCCCTATCTGCACCCTGACTCGTGTTTTAAAGTGTAGCATACTTTGAAAGACTTTTAGTAAATATGTCACTCTAACTTATATATATTATTTTTAATTAGTCAACTGTTGAAATAAACGCAGAAAGTTTTTAAACATTTTATTTTTCTAATTACTACCCTTATATGTTCCTAAAAAATTAAGCTAATGACTTATTTGTCTGCACTATTGTTTTCTATGACGGATATATCTGCGAAGCTTTAAGTACACTTTATGTGTAAAAAAATTATTTGAGGTGGGGATTTATAGTGAAACTTTTCTGAACATAATCCATCGAAAACAAAAAAAATTCTCAATTCTAAAATAATTACGCTTATGAGAATATTAAGGCCAGCTCACAGGAGTTAAGATGGTTTAAAACATCCACACTGTCACATGGACATAGAAATTTAAATCTTCAACTTTAAGAAGTGAGAACATTTCAGAGATTATCCTGTAAAGTTTAATCTCTGACATACTGCATTCACCTTATTACTATCACAATAAACAACTTACGTTTTTTAAAAATTGAGAACCAAAACTAGGTATTTCAATAAAAGGATACATGATAGATCCAGATTAAAGCCGTCTTGCGTATAGCGTTTCCGCCGCTTGCTCACCATGCTCTTAATTGGATTAGTCATCTTCATATTGGATATGGTGTTGGCCATTTTCTTGTATCTTTGAAAGTACTGGCCACTTTCCCAAGCCAGTTCTTGTCCTCTGAGATCTTCCACACAAACATGGAGTAAGTATTTAACGATGAAGTCACTCTCCCTTCCTGTGGAAGATAAATTTCCTATAATAATATGATTGTGAGGATAAAAATAGATAAACAAACATATAAAGTATAATATATAAAAATATTTAAGTATGTTAAGTATAAAAATGAATACAAAAAGATTAGGAATCAGGAATAAAAAGTACCTTAATGCCCCGGTTTATCAAGTAGGCCCTAGTCACCCAAGTTACAATTTAACTAATGTTAAAACGTAAGAGTATGTTATGCTTTCTTAATATATAGCCAAACTTAAATGTATGCTTTAAACTAATTCACAGTTCATAAATCGGGACAAGTTAAGAATAACTCAGGTTCAATTTTTAAAACAGTTCAACCATTTTCAATGTCCAGAGCAATACGGTACGCGCTTAGCTAGTTTTCGCTTGTTTTGATTCTGATTAAAGGGTTTGTTTTACACAAGAATTAATACAGAAACGACCGAGTTAACCATGTTCTAACCTAGTAGGATTAATAGGCCACAAGTTGGGCTATTAACTTGGGACTTGAAAGAGTCCAAATTTAACGGAATATGTTTCCGTATGACACTAAAATCCTACAATTTTGAAGTATCGTTGTTGAATATAGACTATAACATCTAAAAAGCTTAAAATATCACAAAATAAGGCAAATAATTTAATATTGTATTGAAAAGAAAGGAGGCGAATCACTGTAGTAGACTGAAGGTTTGCAATTCAGGGAAGTCAATCACAAAAAACACAAGGCTGAAAAGTTTTAAATAGCTAAACGATATAAAGCTCTTACCTAAGAACACATATTAGGAGTCACAAAACCACAAATCCAATGTATCAACCCACGATTTAAGGACAATAACCATTTTCTTTGTCCTTCTCCAGCTAGCTTCTGTCAGCCATATTGAATGCCTAGAGCCTATCAAAATCAAAACCCCTACAGAAGAGAGGACAGTAAATCACGATCAGCAGTTTTATAGTTGTAGCCAAATTATATGTATATATATATATATATATATGTGTGTGTGTGTGTGTGTGTGTGTGTGTGTGTGTGTGTCTGTCTGTGAACACGATAACTCACGTAATAAACGGTACCAGTGGACTGACACATACTTTCTCCCTTAAGTAAATTTAAAAAAGACAATCTGTAATAAAACTATCATGTTCTACAATGTTATTCTAAATATCATTTAATAATTTATTATTCAAATTGTATGGGGGAACCCCCCCCCCGGTAATACCGAGCTTTTTTGAGCTGGTTTTGTTCGGTGATTTGACCTTACACTTCATACCAAGTTTCATGGAAAACGGTTGGAAAGTAAGGAAGAAATAGATTTTTTTATATTCTCCATAAGAATAACATTGGGCGCTTTCAGACAACGTACTGCGTTTATCGTGGACAGTAAATTTAACTTTTCTCTGGAACCGTTAGTCGTAGACAAATAATTCAAAATACTAATTTGTTTAGTTTTTTAAGCTGGGTTCAATGGTACCAGTCAAGTTATACTTTACTTTTATTGTTTTCGCTGAAAATTTAAAAATTCAATTTTTTTGACATTTAAAAGCTCATAACTTTTGAACCGTCATTTTTACAGACATGCGGGTGGTGTCAAATAATTTAGTACTCTGTGCTCTATAAACTGTCAAATTTTAATCAAAATCGTTAGAGCCGTTTTTGAGAAAATTGGATTTTTCACGTTTTTTAAGGGTTTTTAGGGGTAAACTACCCTTAAAAATCAAAAATTCAAAAAAATGAAAAAAACGCCTGGAGATACGGTGACTATATATATACATGCCAAATTTCATCTAAATCGGACCAACGGGGTAGGCTGTGGCACTGTACACATCCAGACACACACGGACGGACAGACATCACGTCAAAACCCACTTTTTTGGATTCAGGGGACCCCAAAACGGATATATCCACCCTCAACTCAAATTCAAAAATTTTGACGAAAACAATACTTTCTCCATATACTATGTATAAGGGGAGAAAGTAAAAATGGTCCGATCACGACCAAATTTGGTAGAGAAGTGTATTCCTACATTTGCTCGGACAAGTTAGTAATCCTTACATATCGGTCCATTGGAACGAGTAGTTTGGGGATGATATGTACTAAACAATTGCGTTTTTCATACTTAATTTAAAACTGTTTAAACTTTATTTTTTACCATTAGAATTAGCTTAAAAAACTACAAAATTTATTTCTTAAAAGTTTTGCTGTATCTCCAACGGTTACCGAGTTAAAAAATCTAAACACAGTACGTTGTATGTTGAGGCTCCAATGTTAATCTTATGGAGGATAAGGAAAAATTCATATTTCACTTATGTGTATATTTTTGTATGTATTCGTGTATGTTTTTGCGTGACACTTGATATTTAGCTTCATGTGGTTGAGATTCGTCAATTTATGCTTAAAATCATAGTTTATTATGGCAGCATACCTGCATACTCTTTCCATGTTAATCTTACGGAGAATAAATAAATAACTCTCATATTTATCGACAGATAATATGACTGCTAATATGATTAAAAAGCATAAAATTTGTCATATATTATTGTTATTATGTTATTGATTTTGAAATTCGCTGAGTACGAGCTTTCACTATACATTATTATATTAATTATTACATGATTAATAATGTATAGGTAATAATGTAAAGTTACGAGGATCTGCTTCGACGAGGGTATTCATGAGTTATATGAGACAAAAGATCTACATTGATGGTCAGTGGTTAGAGGAGCTCGAGGTCACCTGGGGAGTTTCTCAGGGATCCATACTGGGACCTTTGAGAGCACTGCAAGCCACTTTTTGTGCATGATAAAATATTGACCATAGTAAATCTGTATATATTTTATTGTTTACTGCATGTCAAGAAGAATTTTGCACGTTACACATTGCATATGAAGGTTCATGGCTACAACACAAGGCATGCAAAGGCTATTGTAAGACCTTTCACTAGACTAAGCAAGATCTTAAACTCTTACGAGTGCATGGGAGTGAAGTGTTTTAATGCGATTTCTGTTAAGGCACAGCATGTCACATACAACTGCTTTAAAAATGTTTTGCATTAATGGCTTGTTTTAAGACCCTTTTATGATATAAAGGAATTTTTTGACTGTGATAAAACCACTATGGTTTTTTAATGCATGTATATAGTTATTTATCTTATTTTATTACTTTCTCCCCTTATACATAGTATATGGAGAAAGTATTGTTTTCGTCAAAATTTTCGAATTTGAGTTGAGGGTGGATATATCCGTTTTGGGGTCCCCTGAATCAAAAAAGTGGGTTTTGGCGTGATGTCTGTCCGTCCGTGTGTCTGTCTGTGTGTGTCTGGATGTGTACAGTGCCACAGCCTACCCCGTTTGTCCGATTTAGATGAAATTTGGCATGTATATATATAGTCACCGTATCTCCAGGCGTTTTTTTCACTTTTTTGAATTTTTGATATTTAAGGGTAGTTCACCCCTAAAAACCCTTAAAAAACGTGAAAAAACCAATTTTCTCAAAAACGGCTCTAACGATTTTGATTAAAACTTAATAGTTTATAGTGCACAGAGCACTAAATAATTTGACACCACCCGCATGTCTGTAAAAATGACGGTTCAAAAGTTATGGGCTTTTAAATGTCAAAAAAATCTAATTTTTAAATTTTCAGCGAAAACAATAAATGTAAAGTATACTTATTATCTAATATTTTTTTATGTAACTTGATATTTAGCTTCATGTGGTTGAGAATCATACATTTGTGCTAAAAAATCATAGTTTATGTGTTTATCATGGCAGCAAACCTGCATACTCTTTTCCCATGTTAATCATATGGAGATTAGGCAAACTCCTTTATTTATGGACAGATGTTGATAAAAGTTGGTATAAATGTGAAAAAAATGTTTGATGGTATACTTTCAGTGTTCCTCACAGCAGCAAACCTACTCACTCTTTCCCATTTTAATCTTATGGGGAATAGGCAAATAATTCCCATGTTTATCGTCAGATTTTGACCAAACTTGTCATATATTATAATTATTATATTATTGATTTGGAAATTCGCTGAGTACGCAGGTCTGCTGCGACAGGGGTATTTTAAATTTGCTTAAGGGAGAAAGTATGTGTCAGTCCTCTGGTACCATTTATTTTATTCAACTATTGTCTAGCACATGTAGCATGTCTTTTGATAGTATTGTTTGACATTTGCTTATTAGCGAATTTCCCATAGGGAAGAAGCTATTACCGTAGGTCTCATGGCAAGACTTAAGCCCGGGACCATGTTATTTTTTCTTCTTTAGGTGCCTAGAGACCAAAAACAATAGTCGTTAAAATTTTTATATATATATATATATATATATATATATATATGTGTGTCTGTGAACACGATAACTCTCGTAAAAATGGTCGGATCGAGACCAAATTTGGTATAGACGTGTATTCCTACAAATGCTCGGACGAGTTCGTAAACCAGACATATCGGTCAATGAGAACGGGTAGTTTGGAGGGGTTTTGTACCCCAAAATGAGTTTTTTTTTGCGTTTTTCATATGTAATTAAAAATTGTTTAGATTTAATCTTTCACCATTAAAATCAGCTTAAAAAACTACACAGTTAAGTTCCTGAAAGTTTTTCTCTATCTCCAACGGTTACCGAGATATAAAAAAATCTAAACACAGTACGTTGTATTTTGAGGCTCCAATGTTAATCTTATGGAGGATAAGGAAAAATTAATATTTCACTTATTAACCAATATTTTTGGATAACAATTTATATTTAGTTTTATGTGGTTGAGATCTATCCATTTATGCTTAAAAATCATAGTTTATGTGTTTATCATGGCAGCAAACCTGCATACTCTTTTCCCATGTTAATCATATGGAGAATAGGCAAACTCCTTTATTTATGGACAGATGTTGATGAAAGTTGGTATAAATGTTAAAAATAAATGTTTTTGAAGGTATAAATGCCTACTCTCAGTGTTCCTCACAGCAGCAAACCTGTACACTCTTTCCCATGTTAATCTTATGGAGAATAGGCAAATAATTCTCGTTCATCGACAGATTTTGACCACTTGACTTGTCGTATATTATTATTATTATATTATTGATTTAGAAATTCGCTGAGTACGCAGGTCTGCTGCGACGGGGGTATTTTTGTTTTATTGTTGCACTGAATTTACAGCCACATTTATTTATTGTAAGAGTATTTTGTATTTTGACGAGATCTATTACATCTATTGTATGTTTAACGATCAATAAATATATCTATCTATCTACCTTTACTTTTTCTTTAAACTATAAATGATCTTCCTAATTCTGTAAATTCTGATTGTTTTCTCTATGCCTACAACAAATCTTTCGTTGACATGCACTGTGATTTTGAGCAGCTAAATTTTCATTGAATAAGGCTTTGAGTTAGTTTAATTACTATGGATTTTTATTTAATAAAGGAAAACCCCAGATAATTATTGTCTTTTTACTTGTCAGTCTATAAGTCCTATTGATTCAGGCGGTCGGTCGTGATTATCAATATAAGCAGAATGTGAAATTTCTGGGACTAATTTTTTTTAACATTTACATGGAGCCGTCATGTTGATTTCTTGACTGCTAAATATCTTCTCAGTCACCTTACATTTGTGTTAGTCTTTCTTAAGTGAAGATGTCATATTTTTCCCACTTCCTTCCTGTTCTTAGATATGGCCTCATACTTTGGGGAAACTGTAGCAGTATTATGTTCAGTTCTTATTTTACAAATCAAATCAAATCTTTTTGTATCCTCCCAGATTATTAGTTAATAATTGAAATATTTTTGGCTTAATCATTTACTTTTCAAAAAACCTATACATCCTAAATCAGTGTTTCAGTAAACATAGTTATGAAACCCGGCATAAAAATAATGCTGTTATTGACTTTCGTTGATTGACCAAGAGCCTAAAGAGCTAAACAGTAATTTGCCTCCAAATATATAAATAATTGAAAACCCACATCCATAAATATGATAAAAAACCTTTCAAAATTTTAGCTGGTTCCCGGTTTTAAATCTTGTTAATTACCAATGGCTGTTCGATAAGTGATAATGTTCCAACCCATTAAGTTTAGCCTGAAGTTAAAACTGTTCCAGGTGAAGGTCATCTGCCCAGATAGAAAGTCCTGGGATGAGAAGGGAGCACAAAAAGAAAGAAAAAATGTTTCTATTTATGATCTATTATATAAAAATGCTTCTCTGTGGGAAATAAGTTACATCACGGTTATGTCTAAAGGGAATATTTTTAGTTCTTCTAAACAGCTGTTATTATTATATATTAAAAATTCTATTCAATAGCTCTAGTAGTTTCTGTAGAAACCTGATACAAATTTTCATCTATCAAATTTCCAAAAGTTCCCCCAGAGCTAAGACATAAAATATGTCAAAAAATATTCCATACTAAATTGAACACATTAGGTAATTGAAAGAGATTTAATGACCGAAGAACTGGAAAGCTTAGTTTAGAGTAAAAGGGAAGAGGAGATAAGTTATATTGATATATTTCTTTGATTGGAGTGTAGCCTATACAGTTAGGTATTTTCTGCAAGATGTTTATTCCTATGTTATTCGGTTTAACCAACCTTATCCATTATTCGACCATGGTCCGTACTGTAGGGGTTGTTAAGAGAGCTTCTACTGTGTATATGTACACATTTGTGGACAGAAAAAATTTTGACTAAGTATTCCCTGAATTCTAAATCGCAGCACAATTTTAGCATTAGAAATGGAAATCAAGTACAAGAATAGAACAGGGTTCAATGAAAGACATAGTTTGTCATCTAAGTAAAAGAACATTATGATAAAGGTTACTTGATTGAAACCCAAAATAAATATGAAAAAAATGTATTTAATGACACATTTCATATAATGAAATATGTCTAGAAAGAATGAAATCATACCTTAACAATTTTTATATTTGATAAGGAAACAATTCACTGTAACATTCCAAATGAATACACTTTGCACAAATTAATAAGTGACTAAAATTTCATAGATCCCAACATAACAATCATAGAAACTGTCTTATCAACAATGAGGAGGCATTTTGGTTTAAACTGTGAAACATATATACATAAGGAGTAGTTTTACCATTAAGATCTATAGTTTGAATGCCATTTTACAACTAGTTTCTTATTCAAGCCTAAAGTAAATAGAAAGAATCAGATGTATTTTTTTCATAGTAATTGTAGAATTTTATAATTTATGAACATTTGCAGAGCTTTGTAAAAATATAGTAAAATATTTTCACCAATATATAATAATGCCTTTTTACAAATTTTCAAAGTGAACGGAATAAAATATTTCTCTTGTAATAGAATTTCGTGAGAATTGTTAACTACTTACCATTATCACAATAATATACAGGACTGGTAACTCAGTGATTCCAAGAGGATTTTAGAAGTGTTGTATGTCTTAATTTTACCTTATTTATAAGTTTTAATATGTTACACTAAATTCCATTTTTCTAACGTTCTACTAGAAACAGCTGTTTTTGGGCATGTCGCAACAACTCTAAATTAGCTAATGACATAGCCGTTTTAATAACAGCAACAAAAGGGAGTTGCCAAGGCAAAGGAAAAGTTGTGCTCAGCTTTCCTTTTGTGGTTTGCTATGTGGGAATTCCTGACCTGCAGTGGTCAGTCAATGTTGTAGTGATTCCAAATTATCAACATTTGAGCACTTAGGTTTTAAGTGACAAAAGAGATTAAAGAGACAAATTAAGTTAAAAGTAAAAATCAAGTATTTTATGAACAGCCTATCATAGTTGTACATTTTCAAAGAGGAGTAGTTTTAGAGGAAAACAGAAGGTTGAAGTTAAACACAGTACAGTATTTGATATAATTAGAGAGATAAAAGTAAAAAATAAAGAATTAAAATATATTGGTAAGGATATTGACATAATTTGACTGCTTATATTGATCCGGAGTAGTTTTTATCATTTTTCATAGTCCTGTTAGAATCGGGAGGAACAAAAACCAATTAGGGTTCCAAGAGGATTTTAGTAGTGTTGTATGTCTTAATTTTACCTTATTTATAAGTTTTAATATGTTACACTAAATTCCATTTTTATGACGTTCTACTAGAAACAGCTGTTTTTGGGCATGTCGCAACAACTCTAAATTAGCTAATGACATAGCCGTTTTAATAACAGCAACAAAAGGGAGTTGCCAAGGCAAGGGAAAAGTTGTGCTCAGCTTTCCTTTTGTGGTTTGCTATGTGGGAATTCCTGTCCTGCAGTGGTCAGTCAATGTTGTAGTGATTCCAAATTATCAACATTTGAGCACTTAGGTTTTAAGTGACAAAAGAGATTAAAGAGACAAATTAAGTTAATAGTAAAAATCAAGTATTTTATGAACAGCCTATCATAGTTGTACATTTTCAAAGAGGAGTAGTTTTAGAGGAAAACAGAAGGTTGAAGTTAAACACAGTACAGTATTTGATATAATTAGAGAGATAAAAGTAAAAATAAAGAATTAAAATATATTGGTAAGGATATTGACATAATTTGACTGCTTATATTGATCCGGAGTAGTTTTTATCATTTTTCGTAGTCCTGTTAGAATCGGGAGGAACAAAAACCAATTAGGGATGTAAAGTAAAAGTTCATTTTTTAATAACAATATATAAGGTTGAGTTTACTTAAAATTTAATCTAATAAACACTTCCCTTTAAAAATATTCTTGAAACAATAATTTTAATCATTGATTACTCCTCGCAACAGTTAAAAAATACCTCTTTATCACTCACAAAATAAAAAAAAGGCCACGCGCCACACTGTCTTTCCTACCGTATCTGAGCATAAATAAACTAAACACAATACCACAAAATCACAATCTTTTATCCAATGAAGAATGAAATATGCTAGATATAAATTTGTATACATCACAAAACTGTTATTTAAGAGAAGTATTAATAATAAAACTAATCAGAATCACATGTCATCTAATGATCATTTTCATAATATGCTCATTCATCTTCAAGGATCACACTAATTCCATTAAGGATGCTTTCAACTAATGGTTCAAGCCATCTACAGTGGTCTGCTTTGCTCATAAGCCAAATGTACAATTACTAGGAAGAGTCTAGTCAAGCGGGATGGTGGAGAGTGAGGATGGTTGGCAGTGGGCTCGAGACTTCTTCATTTTTTCCAACGAGAGTACTAGATCCTCCATGGTGATGGGGCGGAGAGCGTCGTGGAACTCCTCACCATCTCCATCAACGGTTCTACAATTCATGCAATTTAATTTATTATTATTTGGATTATTTTGGCATATCCACCAACCACCTCATGATAAAATAGATTTTGTCAGTAAAAAGGTTTTTAACACATTCACTGCAGGCGGCAACAATTGCTGCCGCGCCGGCCTCCCCCCAGATGTGCGCGGCAATAACAGTGTCGCCATTCCATTGTTGTTTTTGAGTGTCAGTTTTTAATTCACACGTTTCTATGAAAATATATGTTTATTACATTGTCATTAACAAACATTGTTTATGTAGAAGCTGCAAGTCACCCAGCACATTTATTGGACTCGGAATTGACAACTTGTCATTGAACATTTTCCATGATGTTTCTCAGTTCAGTTGCAAGTAAGACACATATTTAATGAAAAAAAAGGTTTTTTTTGTAAAAAGTAAAATGCTTAATTGTTTAGCTTTTCATGGTATTTTTGTGACTATTTGTAAAATTAACACATACCCTAAAATTACAAATAAACCCGAACTAGGTATTCAGTTTAACAAGATAAAAATTTATCACAAGATTGGTGACATTATTTTTCAGTACACACCTTGGCTCGGATCCAGTGCGCATGTAGTCGCGGACACGGTACACAGAGGCGCTGCGACACAACTCTCGTATATCTGAACCGGAGAAACCTTCAGTCATGCGGGCCAGTCTCTGTATGTCAACATCACTAGCAGTCGGCTCCCCAGCCAAGATCAGAGTGCAAATGGCAACCCGTTGGTTCAGTTTCTGGACAAATGACCAAGCCTCACTGTATAATCTAAGATTCCATTGATTTATATTATGAAACAATCTATTAAATTATCTTGTCAACTATTGATGGTAAAAACTAAACTGACTTAAATACCTTTACTGTGAAACAGATGGCTAATATTTCATTGATTATAAAAACTATTGTAGGTTACAATTATTCTACATAAAGAGGCATAGGCCTAACAAACAATAAATAAGTAGCTTACATATAATGGCATTATTCTACAATATTTTGTAGCATAATACCAATGTAGACCAGTCTGCCACATGCTTTACTGCACTATTACCTACATTATATATTATTTATTTATTTATTTGTATTTCCCACGGTTAAACCAATTTTACAGAATGGTTTGCTTACAAGATGGTAGTCTAAGATATTATACTTAAATTAGTTCTTATACTATCATCAATTTAACAAATACAGCAATATGTGTAAGGATCATAAAGACTATTTAAAAAAATAAGATAATGATAAGAACAATAAATAAAACGAAACTTCAACAAAAACAAGTCAAGTATTAGGTCAAATGTTAAGAGTTTGGCTTTCTATACATGTCTACAAATTTAATATTACTGCCAGTTTTTTTGTAAACAATGATATGCTCACCAAGGTGATTTTTTTTACATATTAGGCTTGAGTGATTTGAAACTGCAGTGGCATATCGGATAGGGTCTAATATAAACAAGCCTAGTATTATATTATATAGTATTGCTTAACTTAAAACATGAACTAAGTAAATGAGGAATAGTGACTTGAGATAAGGAATTGTGTTTGGAAAGATGGGAGTCTATTTGGCGGAAAATGGGCAGAAACTCCAAAGCTAAAACCCAGGGTCAAATTAGGGCATGGGGTTGGAGGTTACAGTTGGTACTTCATGCTCCACACACTCCTAGTCAAACTGGGGATCACGTCTTCAGGGTATCAAGCGTCAAGAACACAACAACGAATCAAGGAGCTGGAGAAACACTAAATAGCAAAAAGGCTCATTAATACTTCAACACCTCGTTTGTGCAGTAAAAACTCTCTAGGGATGAACTTTTTACATAATACGTGGAACCTCTCTATAACGAACCTCAATGTAACAAATTACCCAGTATAACGTATCATTTTTCGATCCCCTTGAAAACGTCATATAACTCAATAGAAAATTTACCTGTAAGTAGCAAACAAAATACGTATAAAACCCTCTATATAACAAATATTTAGTGTGTTAGTAATTTTCTTAACCCTGTATAATGAATATCCAAAGTAAGAAACCCCTACACAACAAACATAAACTCTATATAACGCATTCCCACAGTCCAAACCCCTATACTACACATTTTATTATTATCTAGGCTATCACTCAAGCAAGCCTAGTCTTGAAAGTTTTCAGTTTCCTTTCTTCCTCCCGCCGACCGTAATATTTGCAGAAGGTGCACATCTATCACAGTGTTTAGACTTTAGTACATATTGTAGCAGTTTTTTGTGCGTGATTGACAAGTTGATGTGCTTTTTGTGTTGGTGCGTAGACAGACACAAGTAGTAGACAGACTCTTAGTGTTGAATTCAGCTCAATTTAACCTCAATTTAGCAAACCTCGTTTTTAAGAATTCCCTTATATACGAATATATTTCTTAGCCCCTTTAAAATCGTTAAATCGGGGTTCCACTTTATTGTAATATTTGAAAGCATAATTCCTAATCAAAACTAAGGTTAGTTTTTTGAGACTGGAATGAATCTCTTATTTATACATAACGTAATGTAACCTGGCAAGTACTAACAGGGAGACTGATGTGGAAGGTGGCCGGCATGCGGCGCAGGATGGCCTTGTCCAGATCCTGGGGTCGGTTAGTTGCTCCCATGATGATGACCGTACAGTCAGGGTCCGAGGTCAGCCCGTCCCACAGGGCCATGAACTGAGCCTTCATCATGGCTGTCGCCTCGTGGTCGTGAGTGTTGCGCACCCGCAGAAATGAATCTAGTGGCCAATACATTAACTTAAACCGACGATAACCTTGTTTGTAGGACAAATTCATCACTGATTTGGAAGAAATTAACATTTAGGCTACATTTCATAAGCTAAAACATTTTTTTAATTTTTAAAACAATAACCTACAGAAACTTGAATAATATTGTCTACATTTGATGAATGATTGCAAACTATGAATTTAAGCAAAATATCACTATTCTTTAAAACCTTTTGCTTGAAATTATATATTATATATATATATATATATATATATAACTAGCTATTGGTGCTATCTTTATGAGTCAACTTTGTTTCCCTTATGCCACCCATATGGCTTGATGTTGAGGTGAGTGTTGTGTGCTTATGATTCATAATAAAACAGTTAGTTAAAAAAACAGTGGCTTTCGTAGTCAAATAATTTACTTCAATTTGATCATATACCTTTATGATTTCATAATTTTGTTGACAATAAGTGTTTTTATCTCGTATTCATATATTCACCGACATGAAACAGGATTGCCGAACAAATGACATTCTGATATGTGTTTTTCTGTTATATGATTTATATTGTAACATTTTTTTCTAAACGTTAATGTTTTATTTTAATACTTTCATATCATTGAGTTTCTAGACCGTAATTAATACTTTATGATAGGAACATTTTCCAATAACCTAGTTAAAATAACAAGGTACTGTTGAATTACAAGACTTGTATAATGAGCATAATATGGTAATTTTTATGCAGTAACACACATTGTCTATCGTCTGTTGTCCTGTGCCACCTGTATAAACTTTCATTCAATTGGATTATTTTGGAATCTTTTTGAATTGGGTGTTCTACTGTACCTTAGTAATCAATTTTTTACCTCACTTTGTGTTTAGATAGTAGTATTGAGAAATCATGAATTTAGTACAAAATAGTATAGCATATAGTACGTCTGTAAACTATATTTTACATTTCCACTGCAACACTAAGAGCTGCATAGGTCTAAATATTGGCAAATATTATTTTACATTTTATAAGCAATGGATAAATTAAGACATAGCTACTATTCATTTACCCTTAAAAAAATATTGAAAATTATAAGTATTATTCCTCAATAAGTTCAGAATACTTTTTTTAAGTGTAAGAAAGACAAACGATCAGACCTCTTATAAAATAAATTTCATCTCAAAAGAGAGAATTTATGTTACTAACATTTGTCTTGTTGATACTAAAAAACTCCCTTTTCAGTAGTTTTTATAATTTTTATAAACTTTACGTCTTTTCCATGATTAAGGGAAGACCCCTTACATGGCCAGCGCAGTGTTTCACATTGATGTGTTCATTTTTAACTGTCATTTCTAACTGAAGGCAACAATATTGCCCACACACGCTCACTTTGGCGTGTCAGTTCGGCCTGTCGCCTCAACGAGTTAAATATGCCGTGAACTTAATTATTACAAGTATATCAGGGCGTCTAGCAAGTCAACTTAAGGAAATTCCCTGATTTTTCCCTGACTTTATTATATTAGATGCATTATATTTCCCTGACTAAAACGTGTGTAACTATCGGCTAATTTTTAAATGCAACATAGAGAAACTAATAAAATTAAACACAAAATGAGTGCGGTATTTATTAAACGAAATCATTTACGCACAAAATCAAATTGTTAAATTTATACAAATAAACAGGATCACTTTAATTGGAGAGCGAGCAAGAAAAATACATGGCATATGTCGACAATCACTATTCATTCATTTACAAACCGGCTTGCTGATGAGTAGAAAGAAGAAAGAATGGTGGCTCCTGTCTATACAACTAAACTCACTAACTCAGAATTTCAATGCTGCCAGTTTTGCCAAATTTGTAAGTTCAGAATCCTTTACAAAATATTGATTTCCTTGGGGCAGTTTCCCTGACCAATGTAGAAATTTCCTGACTTTTCCCTGACTTTTTAATACAGTTTTAAATTCCCGGACTTTTTCCTGTTGCTAGACACCCTGTATATGCATTTATGGTAATATGTTATTTTAAAAGGATATTGTTGAGATTTTAGTTTTTAAAATTAAAACACAGTAAATATTTACGATAATTAATTATATTTTGACAATGAAGAACCTAAGAATGAGAGCAGACTTGGAACCAGCAGAACACAGAAGAGCGTGGATGCATATGGTTGACAAGGCCAAAAACCAACTACAATGGCCAAAGGAGTAAGTATGTTGTGGTACGCCTAATATTATATAATATTAAATGATATTACAATATAAACACTATTATTACAATTATAAAATAATATATTCATATGGTTAAAAGTGCTAAACGCAGGCCACGATGCGATGGCCGAAACATCCAAAATTTCTCTATCTAACGGAGTTTGGTGTGTCACACCGAAATGATGTAATTGTCCTTCCATCAGTTTAAATTTTTAGTGCGAGTTTAAATCGATTTTGCTGACACCTGGTCATTTTGGTGTGTTAGTTTGGAGGGTTGACCGTGTTGAAGGGCCCTTTAGACTCAAAACGATGTGGAAAAACTTGGTTACCAGAAGAATTATTAAAAACCACTCACCAATTTCATCGATAAAAATAATGCAGGGTTGAAGCTTGATCGCCAAAGAGAATACAGCCCCAGCCAGCTTCTGACTTTCTCCATACCACTTGTCTGTTAGCATAGACACGTCCAGGTTGATAAACCGTGTACCAGCCTCACGTGCTGTGGCCTTGGCGATTAACGTCTTCCCACAGCCGGGTGGCCCATGCAGCAGAATACCTACATTCACATTTCAATACACCTATTTCTTTCCAAAAAGCATTAAAGTACTACAAAATAAATAAATGTTTTCAAGCCAGAAAAATTATCAATAGGTTATAACTATTGTATATAATTCTCCTATTAGGCCTCTATTAGATATACTATAGGCCATTGCAGCCTGACCAAACTCCACATTAGTGAAATGAACTTTAAAAGGGGCTGCTCCATAGGTGATTTTTTTGGAACCGTCAACTTAAAATGTTCTTATTATCAATTCAATAACTAAGAGCCAAGAGAGCCCTCAAATATTCACCTAATGGGATGGACGAACTCAGAATAAACATTTATATAGTGTCCGTCTTATTATTTTTTCTGTAATCTTATTTTCCTTGATAACTTTAAGGTCTGTACGAAAAAAAAATTAATCCACAATAAAAACTCTAATAAATGAACTTACATGAAGATTTAAGCACTTAAGTTTTATAACCTATTCACAATTTAAAAAAATATTAATACAGTAGAACCTCGATTAACCGTCAGTCTCTATTAACCGTCACCCCGCTAGCGCAAAAATAATTATGTTTCCGCGTCAGCGCCGAGTCGGATCTTGAGTTGAGGCTCTATGATGAGTAGTGACGACTGTACTGCACAACTGCATTGTGCGTGAATCATTGGCGGCAAGGGTAGTGACCCTGCTGGTTAATCCCTTATACTGTCTTCTGCATTCCACTTCAACCGTTTCATTTCAGTTCAGTATGGTGCGTGGCTACAGTGAAATGAAGTTATTGTCGATTTCGAGTGCAATGCCAACTAGTGTTTATGTGCTTTACTGTTTATTGTTAACAGTTCTGTTTATACGTGGTGTGTAATGCTCGTCTGTTATGGCTGAGAAACGGTAACGTGTAGTTGTGGGACTCGACAATAAACAATAAATTATTAAACGCTGATGCTTCTTCTCAGAAAAATTAGAAAAGCCTGAAAAGCTTGACGGGGAAAGAAACAAAAGAAAATGACGGATTGTTCTAATAACTAAATACCGGCAACATAAAGTTTTGAGAGTAAAAATACGTACATGTACAGTTCATATTTCATTGTTTTCTTAATAAAATATTTCAATAAATAATTTTTCACTTGAACTGGCGTAGTTTGGTTTGTTCTCATTTAAAATAAATTCACATTAAGTCTATCATGAAAATTAATTATGACTTAAAATGGCGCCGTTATAACATGCAAGGCAGTGAATTGCGAAGTTACCACGCCAAACACTGTCTAGGTGCTAAGTTGTATCGGCGCTATTACTATTTCTGTTATCCGTCTATTCGGTTATCCGTCATGGTCTCGGTCCCGAGGGTGACGGTTAATCGAGGTTCTACTGTAGCTTTAAATATACAAACTATTATGAATATTAAACTAAAGATTGAGTATAAGGGGACTTAAATCCAGGCCACCACATTAAAAAGCCATCCTTTTCGCCAAGACAACAATGCTGGTAATGATTTCTATGGTAGGCCAACAGTTTATTGTAACTGTGAAGAGAATTTCTAGTTTTTAAAATAGATGTATACTGTAGATTTTAAACTTTAAAAATTCTTTATTCAGGAGAAATATATTGTATTTACTTACCATTGGGAAATATTTTAGATCATGGATATGTCTAATGGGCATGTTTTCACTTCATCTTAACAGCCATCCTTACAAACATATGACGTCATTGTTTTTCACATATGCATGCCAAAATGTAAATTATGTGACACTTAATACTCTCCTGCATGGCAACTGAAAGCCCTACATAACTAATTTTAGACATAATGCCTAGATATAGAGGGTTTCGCTGGAACTTCAAATCCGATGTTTATAATCAAATCAATCTTTATTCAAACATACATACACAATGAATGGGAAATAAGTTTAGAATGGGTGGAATTTTCAGAGTTAAACTAGCCTATACGGTAAAAATCAAAATTCCTGGTTAGTGGACCCATAAAATTTACTCCTACCAACTAATATCATTTTTAATTTTTATACTTTTAGTAGGCCTAATGTTCCAAAATAATTTTTTAACTCAATAACAAAATTCATCCAGTCAACATTAGGACAATAATCAAATGAGAAGTCGTTGACTGACACTACCTTTGGGGGCTCTAGTGAGCTGAGAAGAAGTGAACAAATCTTTGCGCTGGATGGGTAAAATGACCGTTTCCTTTAGTTCTTGAATAACATCCTCCAAGCCTGCAATGTCTTCCCAAGATATCTGGATCTCGGTGGGGATCACAAGGTGACTTGCTATCACTATTTCATACTCTGAAAGCTGAATAATACAAATTCGATCAGGCCTGATGACTTGAGTGAAATTAGGTCTATTTTTTGTTATGATAAGTTTTTGTAGGTTTAATAACAATACCTTTTTACAGTAATTCATGACTGTGCCTACGTAGAAATTGTTTTACCTATTTACTCGGACAACATATAGCTCTATCACTGAAACAGTTAAGTGTGTGGTCTGATACTTTATTTACTATTCAACTATTTTTTATGTTTTTCTCCGCCTCTTGGCATTTTTTATCGTTTTGATGGGTAACAGTCCAAACTCCAACATTTTTGTTAGGAAGCATCATTCTTTCTAAACACAAAGACAAAATGGCAACTGGGTCCAGATTCAACCCTTGCGGGATTTGATCCAGTGAACTTTGGTTTTTGAAGTCAGCCACTAAAACCACTTTGCCATCCAGCTAGTTATTGTTTTATTGATTGTTAAAGCTTTAAATATTGGTGGTAGAAGAAAACTTTCACAGTACTTTTGGTTTTGAACAAAATATATTGCATTAGTTTTGAAAAATAAGCAATTAGCCTATTTACAGTGTAGTGAGATCTACAAACAATCGTCTTTCTTTAACAAAAGAAATTAAGGAAAATTTGTACAAAATTATTGGAAAAGAATTGGAGTTATGGCGGTCAAGCCTTCCTGCAACACTTGCCACGGTTAATTAACATTAACAGTCATATATTCAGTAAACCTGTTCAGCTAGCCTAACAAAATAGGTAGGGTTTATAATTAAGAATATGCATATAAATATAATAGGTTTAAATACCCCCGTCGCAGCAGACCTGCGTACTCAGCGAATTTCCAAATCAATAATATAATAATAATAATATATGACAAGTTTGGTCAAAATCTGTCCATAAACATGAGAATTTTTGCCTATTCTCCATAAGATTAAAATGGGAAAGAGTGAGTAGGTTTGCTGCTGTGAGGAACACTGAAAGTAGCCATTTATACCATCAAAAATTTTATTTTTAACATTTATACCAACTTTCATCAACATCTGTCCATAAATATAGGAGTTTGCCTAATCTCCATATGATTAACATGGGAAAAGAGTATGCAGGTTTGCTGCCTTGATAAACATATAAACTATAATTTTTTAGCACAAATGTATGGATATCAACCACATGAAGCTAAATATCAAGTTTTATCCAAAAATATTAGATAATAAGTGAAAAATTAATTTTTTTTAATCCTCCATAAGATTAACATTGGAGCTTCAAAATACAACGTACTGTGTTTAGATTTTTTTATATCTCGGTAACCGTTGGAGATAGAGAAAAACTTTAAGAAGCTTAATTGTGCAGTTTTTTAAGCTGATTCCAATGGTGAAATATAAAATTAGAAATTTTTAGAAATTACATGTGAAAAACGCAAAAAACCCCATTTTGGGGTACAAAACCCCCCCAAACTACCCGTTCCCATTGACCGATATGTCTGGTTTACGAACTCGTCCGAGCATTTGTAAGAATACACGTCTCTACCAAATTTGGTCTCGATCGGACCTTTTTTACGAGAGTTATCGTGTTCACAGACACATATATATATATATAAATTTTAACGACTATTGTTTTTGGTCTCTGGGCACCTAAAGAAGAAAAAATAACATGGTCTCGGGCTTAACTCTTGCCATGAGACCTACGGTAATAGCTTCTTCCCTATGGGAAATTCGCTAAAAGAAATATGTGAAAGTACCAAATTAACTGTGACATACTGAATAAATTCTGTTAAGCTTAACTATTATCCATATCAGATAAAAACTGCAAAATTCATTTCAATAAGCCTAAATATTAGTGTAGTCCTACTTACGGTTTCTGTATTTAATACTCCAATTTTTTTGAGCTGTTGTTGTGCCTGGAACAAGTTTTTCAATGAATTAAAATTAGTGTTATAAATGCTTTAAAAGTTATAATTTGAATTTTTATATTGCTGAACAGATGAAACTAAATGTCTGGGACATAGCTGTCCATCATTTTTGATTTGCTTAGCCCAATAACTCATATATATTAATGCTTTGATCCCCAAGCACTGATATATCGACATATTATCACCGTTCTGAAAAAACCCAAGTGCTGATAGGCCTACACCAATGATCCGTGACGCTGGCAAAAGTATGACAGACCATAATTTGGCCAAGGAATATTTTTAGTAATAAGACGTCACCAAGAAGCCTTATTTTTATATCTAGTAGGCCTAATGTCAATAAATAGCAAGAGAGTCGGGAACAATTAAAAATACTTTTTTAATGTTGACCTTCATAAAGTACATTATTATGAAAATTTATGGAGAGGCTATAGGTCCTAGCTGAGATATGTTAAAAAGTTTACAGATTTTTCATACTTAATTTTTACCCTAGTATTAAATTACTGTATAACTTTGAGGTTATAAGTTGAAGAATGGTGCAAATTCAAGTTCAGACTTTAGACAAAGTAAGCAAACCTATTTTCATATTTTAACAAGTATTTTAACTTAGCAGGTATATGACCAACGACACATAAAAACGAACAATGATAAAACAGTGCTGTTCATAGGCTTACTTTTAATGTGATTGTGTCATTGCTGAAGTTGAACTGAATATTGGTAAAGTAATACACAAAAAAGTGATGATTAAAAGTCAGACAGAGTGAGTTCAGTCTCCTGTGAGTGTAGTTAGACACCACCCTAGACATCCAGCAACAGTGTACTGCTACAACCTCATAGGCCTAGGTACTTGATGTAGGCTAAATGAGACTATGGCATAACTTAGCATTGGCACAGGATTTCTTTGTTACGTCAAAAGATGGTTACTGAGTTTTATGTGTCAAAAAGTAAGTTAGGCCTATTATGTTTGATTAACATCATGTACTAAGGCCCTAGTAGGTAAGATACTGTATAATTAGTGATGCAATCGTATAGTATTTAGATACTGTGATGCAGATTAAAGTGTTATAACTCAGATTACCGGTACATTGCTTTGTTTTTAATTAAAATTCAGTAATCTTTTCCCGATCAGGCAGTTAGAATTAGCTGGATGTTCGGGACTCTGGTGTAATTGCAAACCTCACTGTTTACCTGGCAAGCAAAGGTCTGAATAATTTGTAATAACTATAACCAGGAAACAAATCAGTTTAAACGTAAAATTTTTTTGAGAAAGAAAATAATTTTACTCACTTTTGTCATGGCTCTTTTCTTCTGCTTCCTAGTTGGGTCTATTTGGTTAAGCATCCACTTTAAACTGAAGTATGAAGCTACAGTAATTAAGGAAATCTTAACAGCTAGGCCAATAAATTCACTTCTCGTTATCGTTTCACCCATGATAATAAAATATAAATATTCTACCCAGGCTGGTTAATAACAGTACAGAAAACGAAAGAAACCCTAATTCAACACTTGGTGTAGAAAATAGGGGTTTACGTTTTTGACCCAGCTCTGAACATTATACCTTCGTAATGTTGATAATTTTAATCACAAACTGAACCGAACTATAGATTTTTGTTTAGCATTTTAAGCTAACTTGCTATATTTGTTTCAACCTATAACTAACCTCAACCTAAGTAAAGGTTCAAGATTTACCCTAGAAGTACAACTCTGCAATCTGCAGATTTGGAAATAAATGAATCAGAAACGAAAATCATACAGCCCAAATCCTATGTACCAACTGCCAAGTAGATTTGGAAAGTCCTAGCACCATTTCCCTAGCGCCCGAGTTATTCTATCTACTGATGGACATGTACAGATATTACCACAAATATATAACACTATGCAACTATATATCTAGAAGGTCTTTTAAAGAAGTGATTTTTTAATGAGGGTTTTGTCAGTTTAATTCAGGGGTGATTAAATCTTTATGTCATACTACTTTAGTTCCTTTTCAACGTCCCTCCTCCTGAGTCATCGTCTTCCTGTGTGCGGCTGTATTAGCCGCACTAACCGGACATTTACGGGATGAATTACCATAAAGTTCAATAGTATAATGGGACAAAACGAACAATATGTAAAACTCATATCTTTTTGAGCAAGTAGTACCTAAAATGATTCCAAAGCTCGGTATCCAGGCAGTGCCACACTTGGGCTCGAGCGTACTTCTGAATTTTGTATGCTTCCTGACGGTAAGTCCGTATGTTTGATAGTATATGAAGTTCATATTAAGCACAACGTATAATAATTAGGTATACTGTAATATTGAATTTAAAACATCTAATAAAGGAGTCCACACATTGGTAAAGATAGTATTTATGTGATGAGTAAATATTATGAGCTGATATGCAGTATGCTCTAAAGCTAAACTATTATTTTAAAGTTCTGAGACATTTACCATGACATCAAAAGTACTGGTTGAATAGCATAGTACATACTATGATAGTTTTGATTTCTTGCTATTTTTATATAATGTTTGGTAAGTAAACAGCACGTAACCATATCGCGGGGAAACAAACAACAACTAGAGTTTTAGAACATGACAAAAAACATTCTAAAAATTTATAGGTCTTTTATAGCCGTGAATCTATAAAAGGGAGTTTTTATGTTGTTATCATGGTTTTAGTGTATAAAATGTATCGTCACGTTCAGTCAAATATTTTCAAAGATGATATTTACAAGCTATTCACATTGCACATTTCAGATTTAGCTAATCAGAAATAAAATTTGTAGCCTATGCACTAAATTGACTTGGACGGTGGCGACGTCCTGTAATCCAGCTACTTGCAGGTCACGATTTGTGGATAGTTAATTATAAGCGATGGTCGGTGGGTGTAGTGTTCTCTTGTGTGGATTAACGTCAGCACTATTGAATACTACGTAAATTCACAAATAACATCCTCATAATTAGACCAATTCGTAATTTAGAGGCCGTGGTTCGGATTCCACACGTTAAACTGTAGGTCCCTTAGTTGCCATTGACTGTTGGGCTATTAATTAACAGCCCTGTCTAAGGAACACGTCAGCCTTAGTCAGTAACAAGACTACAAGATCGCGCCACAATCATTCCTCATTCATACTTGGTTTAAAATACCTACCTGGGTAGGTCGCCATTTCAAATGGTAATCTAATCTAATTAAAAGAGCATAGAGAGACGATCTTTACCGTAGCATATTGTTCTTGTACCACGTTACATATTGTACAAATGTATTCAAATTCTGTAAAATATGTGGCAAACATGCAAACAGCGTTGTACAATACGAATTATTAAATAAAAGTATTTTTTATGGACAAGTTAAATACGAAATACGAAAAGTTAAATACAAATTTTATTCGTTTTTAAATACTTCTTCTGTGGACATTCAGACTACACAGAGGACTATAATGTGTTCATCAGTCGCACCGGTCTGTGACATGAGATAAAATAGGAATCCAACAAAACTATCTTCCGATCGGTCATTTACCTGGTTCAAACCTTTTATTCGAGTTTAGTAACCTACTAAAGCGGAAGTTAATTAATTGTTCTGTTTAGTGTTTATTTTTTTACCAAACGCAGTGGGGGGCAATCCAGTTTTTTAAGTAATAATCTTGGACTATGGACTCACTTACGTTGGGCGAGAAGGAGCGTTAATTATACTATCTTCATCCAGCTGACTATCTTATGTGAGTTTTTTATCTATATAGTGCGGTGTTTACTTTTTGTAGATATGTTTTCTGTAAAAGAATGAACCTATTCGACCTATATATGGACCTATTCGATTCATTGGTCGATTAATTGTCTATATAATAACAGGTGGTAACAGAATACTGTGGAGATGGTTCCCACTTAAATGTAAAAATGTAGTTGGCGTTAAGAAATATAAATCAGGAAATAAAAATAACATCCACACCGAAATAAAATAGTTAATAATAACAATAGTGCTGTCTTATGTAACATTTTACATTAGCTCGAATATAGTAATAATCGTAGCCGATCTTAAACTTTTATCCAGCTATTTTCATAGCAAATTAATTTCTCCTTGGGTTTATTTTACTTTATAACAAATTATTTACGTTTAATAATATTTGTAATTTCAAAATACTATAACTTCTTTATCTTTTGGATAAAAATAAATCTCATTTTTTATCATTTGATCTATTAAATAGAACTTGATATCATATTTTTAGTAACGAGTGATAAGACCTAGTACGAGTATAATCCCTAGATCTAAGTTTTAATGCAAGTGGCTTATTGTTGGTTAAAATTAACCTATGATGGTAATATGAGAAAAGGTCAGGAATAAATGAAATATTTTATTCGATCGTCTAGAGTACAAATGCATAGCCTACCGGTACTTAAAATTCAGTAACTTTTCCTCCATACAACTGTGAGTGTGAGTCAATCACAACATACAGTAATTGAATAATATTTTAGATATTCCGTCCGCAGTTAGTTCGTGTGCAGTCTATTACTGTAAGTTTAATTGTTGGCGATATCCTTGAGATTAAGCAGTGAGTATGACCTTTTTATGTTATCAATCATATCGCAGCTACTATTACTAACATGTTTCTAACTCACTGTTTGTAATCTAAACTCACCAACTCAATGCATTCCTGAGGCTTGTTCAACGGATCTTGGAACAGTCGATTCACCATCCACTTGAGACTAAAATATCCGATCGCAGACACAATTACCTTTTTCAGAATTAAATATGACAAATCTTTTATAATGAGTTTGAGAGAACCTTTTGCGACGACTGAATCTGCCATTCTGTCACCTTGTATAACGGTTATTGTGAGCTAACTTCCTGACACATAAAATATAAGAACATTATATCACTATACATTGACAATTAAAAAATATTAGGGATGAAAAGAATGATTGAAAAAATACAACCACTGGATTTAAAAAATATTTGGTAATAGATCTAATAACATCAACAGAACTATTAGTGGTATTTGTTATCAATTTTCGATAACACAATGATATTATAAACACAGAGTAAGATGCCGGACTAAACATATTGTCAAATTAGGAATGAATATACAAATTAAGACGTTTTAATAGTAAATTAAGCATGTACTATAATAAATATATATATGTAATAAATATTTACTTCCCTATGGGAAATCGGTTAGATCACGGATATGTTAAAAGGGAATGTTTTCAGTTCATCTACCCATGTCAAAAATTATCTGAGGTAATATAGACCGTTAATAGCCAACACTACTAACGCTGCACTTTTTGCGTTCCACAAATCTGCTAACACCCCCCCCAGAGCTTAAACATATCTATATCAAAAATACCCCCGTCGCAGTAGACCTGCGTACTCAGCGAATTTCCAAATAAATAACATAATAATATTTGACAAGTTTTATCATTGTCTGTTGATAAATATGAGAGTTATTTGCCTATTCTCCATAAGATTAACATGGGTATGCAGATTTGCTGCTGTGAGCAACACCGAAAGTAGGTGTTTCTAGCGTAAACAATCTATATTTTGACCATTTATATCAAGTTTCATCAACATCTGTCCACAAATAAAGGAGTTTACCTAATCTCTATATGATTAATATGGGGAAAGAGTATGCAGGTTAGCTGCCATGATAAACACATAAACTATGATTTTTAAGCATAAATGTATGGATCTCAACCACATGAAGCTAAATAAATATCAAGTTTCATCCAAAAATATTAGATAATAAGTGAAACATTAATCTTTCTTTATCCTCCATAACATTAACATTGGAGCCCCCCCAAAAAACGTACTGTGTTTAGATTTTTTAATATCTCGGTAACTGTTGGAGATAGAGAAAACTTTAAGGAACTAAATTGTGTAGTTTTTAAGGTGATTCTAATAGTGAAAGATAAAATTTGAAAATTTTTA
Source organism: Nephotettix cincticeps (assembly GCA_023375725.1). Taxonomy (NCBI): domain Eukaryota; kingdom Metazoa; phylum Arthropoda; class Insecta; order Hemiptera; family Cicadellidae; genus Nephotettix; species Nephotettix cincticeps. The sequence goes on from CM041790.1 coordinate 54,633,295, forward strand.
AAGTTACATGAGAAAAATGCAAAATAACCCATTTTTGGAGTAAACCCCCCCCCATACTACCCTTTCCCATTGACCGATATGTCTCGTTTACGAACTCGTCCGAGCAAATGCAGGAATACACGTCTCTACCAAATTTGGTCTCGATCGGACCATTTTTACGAGAGTTATCGTGTTCACAGACACACACACACACACACACACACACACACACACACACACACACACACACACACACACACACATATATATATATATATATATATATATATAAATTTTGACGACTATTGTTTTTGGTCTCTAGACACCTAAAGAAGAAAAAATAACATGGTCCTGGGCTTAAGTCTTACCATGAGACCTACGGTAATAGCTTCTTCCCTATGGGAAATTCACTAAAAACATAATAATATTTGGTAACTATTTTTGGCTATTAAAATCCTATTAAAAATAACGCCGTAAATAATGGAAACAGGTGACAATAAAATTATTAGCCCAATAAAAAGTTAAAATCGGCGATAAAAGTAAAGGAGACACCGATCAAAGGTGGACCCAATTATTATATAAGTAAGTTAGTATAGATAAACATGCAACAATATTCTCTACTATATTATTTAATACTTAAACATGGACAAATATCCATTTATTGTTTAATTAGTTTAGTGACCTAATATCTTAATGTGTTCTAATACGAGTTTAGTATCTCGTAAATGAGAAAATTCAAAACATATAACATTAATTTTATTTGAGAAAACTGTTTACACTATGACTAAATATAGACTCTGGGTCATGGTAATTTCGCAACTCCGAGTATAAGGTATTATGGAAACTCAACATAAAATAATTTCTTTCACAGTATGCTTAACAATAAATGCGTAGATTCTCCATTTCGCACTCTACGTAGAAATATAACTAAGCAACAGAACCAAACGAATGCGGTAATGAGCGAATCCTAAATCACACAATATAAAAATAACACAATTTATACAGTTAATCCTATATCCTAAGTGTCAGATTTTAAAACTAAATCGGGACATAGTTTTTTCTCTTGATGAAAACATATACGTAAATACTAATTAAATTTGTATGATGTACCTAACACGTAAAAATATAAAACTAAAGTTTATCACAGTACCACTTTTTCTGACTGCGAAGAGTATTTTGGAAAACTTTAGAAACAAAATGATTCTTAAAAATTAAGTTAATAAATAGTGAGTTCGATCGGCAAACATCAAAGTCGTCTTGGAGTTTTCTTCGGCCTGCGCGCCTTGGAGGACTGGCTGTGGCCGTACGGTGGCGGCGCTGGGCGCTGCTGCGTCAGACCGAAGTACTTCTCCACCAGGCCGACAAATATACGCTCCAGCGCGCCGACAGCTTCGATGCAATGCTTGTCACCCTGCAATACGCAACAGACGTTCAAACCATTAATACAAAATAATAATAACACAGAGCTCATCTAAATAGTAAAATTAATACATCATAAATGTTATATTACTGATTGTAATTATAAAACTGTGACTACTTGAATGAATGAAATGTTGGACTGATTATTCGCTGATTATATTACTAATGTTATAATTATTTGACGTTTGCAATGCAATTTTTTCATTGTAATTTTGCAAATAAAGATTATTATTATTATTATTACTACTAGATGTCATCCGGGGTAGGCCTATAACACGCAGCGCGAGTTGCGTTGGAATACTATCACGGAGGCCATTGCTGCGGCGACGCAGTTAGCTTCAACAACGGAGCGCGTAGCGCGACATAATGTGGAGGTAAGAAAACGTCTAGTCCAACATACAATGATTGCGATTCCCATCGGTTTCACACAATATTCCATAAATTATTATAGTGTACACGTAAAGTAGTAGGCGGCTCGTGAGCTTCATTGGACGGACAGAGTCACTCATATACGCGAGTAGGCGGCTCGTGAGCTTCATTGGACGGAGTGAGTCATTCATATACGCGTGTAGGCGGCTCGTGAGCTTCATTGGACGTAGCGAGTCACTCATATACGCGAGTAGGCGGCTCGTGAGCTTCATTGGACGTAGCGAGTCACTCATATACGCGAGTAGGCGGCTCGTGAGCTTCATTAGACGACCACAGTGATAGTGGATTTCCACCTTAACTGGCCATATAAACACATTTCATGCGTTTAGGCATCTTCATCTGCCTGTTCTGAAACTACACATCACAATAAAACAAAAAAATTTTGAAATATTGCTTAGTTCTGAGCCAGCTATTGTTTCACTAAACGTCCTCACCTTACTTTTACTTCTGATGTCAACGAAGTACTGTTGGAAGTCCGCCAGAGCCTGGCCCAGGGAGTCGTAGCTGCGGTTGCTCAGTTTGCACCTCATCGCCTGGAGGTACAACGGACTTCGCAGTTTCAATTCTAATTTAGCCATTTCCTAGAACAATGTTTTAACTAATTTTACGATGGAATAAGTCCTAGTCTTACGTTTCGAATCACAACATAAACAAAACAAAACAACACCAACAGCACGAGACACATAATTTATGTTTCAAATTAATTGTTTAATGCTTTATTGGACAATTTAAGAGGCTGCTGATTTTATTAAATTGAAAGAAAAATGTTCATAATATCTGTAATTTTGAGTCAACGTCATAAATTAAAGTCTCACTATTCGTTCTCAAAATTTTACTAATCAACATAATGAATTAATTGTTAATCAACCAAAGGCATTTAGTTTCGAAAAGAAAGTCTTTTAAAGAATTAGTATTTTGTTAATTTAGTTTAATATATACTTTATATTAACTATGCTCTAAGAGATGTCACTGTTATTAATTTCCAGAGTTATATATAAAAGTAAACCTACAATAAAATAAATTTACAGATATAAAAATTACCTTTTCTGATTTGATCTCTTCTGCAATCAGGGCAGACACCTTCGTGTTCCAAATGCAGTTCAGTATGTCCTCAAGCTGGCTGGTCACTTTGTTGCTCATCGACTTCGTAAACGCAACAGGCTCAGTCTTATTGACAAGCACAGGAGTTTTCCGATCTAAAAGCGTGTATTCATCTCTGCCCTTCTTATTTTTTCTGGGTTTCTTATGCAGATATTCTGATTCTTGAGTAGTTGGAGTACATGGACCAAGCCCGCCTTCATTTTGACTACATTTACCTTCGTTCTTAATATTTCCTAAATCATTGTAAGTATTTGATTGATGGCTCGAAGAAAAGTACGTTTCTTTATATTCTTGTCTATTTAGATCCGCATTACATTTGGAAACGGAATCTTCCATCATTGAATTGTTACTCTCTTGTTTCATGTTAAACCTTTGAGAGTTTTCATTTTCTAATGTCAATTTACAAAACGAGCCAGCGAGTTTGTCGCAATCTTTTAGTTTTGCCTTACCTTTGAGGAATTTAACATTACTTCCTTGAAAGCTTTGCTCGTCGTTATCGCTGTTTCCCTTGAAGCTATCGCCACTACTCGAACTGTTTCCGTCCGACAAGAGAAAATGAGACTTCAAAGAAACTGTTTCTGATATCTTCAAATTTGGACCATCCTCGATGTCTCGTTCTTCCAACATATTATCCCTGAACGTGCTTGCCATAGAAAGGGCCGTTTTCCATGTAACATCAGCGTCTTTATTTTTGGCATTGTCTTGAGAAACGGAGATTTGCATCTGAGAAAGACCATTTGGAAACTCGAGACTCTTGGGTTGTTGAGTACTAGAAAAAGGAGCCGAGTACAGGAAAGGTATTCCAACAGCTGGAATGTCTTCGATTGGAATAGTATTATTTACGGTTTTTTGGAAACTTGCTGGTTTCTGAGGGGGGGCGTAATGTCCAGGCTTCATGTAACTGTTCTGAATGAAACTATCCCCAACATCAGAATCCACACACTGTATTGGGTTTGGTTTGGCTAAACTGTGGTTGAAACTGGTCTGATACTGGTTAGCGTTAACTAGGCATACTTGGTTGTTGTAAAGAGGTGGGATTGTAGGCACCGCTTGTTGAATATTAACTGGAAAGTAATTATTCATCGGTATATCAACTAGGTTCGTCATTTGAGTGGACAAGTCGTTTGTTGAAGACACTGGACAAATATTTGTTTCACCTCTCGAATTACAACATTTAACATTAGAAACACTTATATTCTTATCAAAAAAGCCATAGTTTGAACTGTGCTTTGATCCGTTCAAAAACAAACTCATGTCCCCTTGAGCTAGTTGACAGTTCTTAGTTGAAAAAGTTTGGTTTACTTTTGGAAAATTCCTAGTAAAATTCAGTCCATTATCCCCTTGACCAAATACAGTATCAGTTTTGCAGTTGTTTGCCATCAAAGGATTCTGAATACAACTATCGAGTAAAAAGGTTGACCTGCAAGGTCTAATGATGGCCAATGCTTCTCTCTCAGAGTCTGTTTTGTCAGAAAGAATACTTCGTTCTGTCCATCGTTTTCCTTGAAATTCTGTCGCGGGTATAGAAGTGTTCCCGGCACGCCTAGGATTACTAGCAAACGTCTCAGCCCTTGCCATAACATTCGCAGCAACAGAAGCCATTGCAGAACCTCTTTTCTGTACGGAATCATGTTGTATTGTAATGTTTGAATCCTTACCAAGAGTCACTTTTTTCAGAACGTTTATAAGCTTATCCACGAATATTCTAGACATGCATTGCCACTGTGCAAAGTCACCTAATATAGAGAGATCAACTTCATTGGTTTCTAAAAAATGTTTGAAGTCTTTCCGTTCGAAATGAGCATTTAGTTTTATCCATGAGTTACAAATATCGACAATAGATTGTACAGAGTCGGTAACGACACTGTCATTTCCTCTCTGTAACCTTACAGCGGAAAATATTGCATCTCTGGTTTGGTTCACCTCCTTCTCTATATCCGGTGAAGCAAGATTGACTTCTTTTAGTAGTGTATCAATATCGTAGCACCCGCGAAGTGCAGTCTCTCGAAACATCACTGTTTCTTGGTTGTGACAATTTTTCAACTTTCGTTCATTAGTGCTAGAAACTGCATATAAAGAATTAATAGTTCCGAAAAAGTTTATATAGCTCTCGTTTGGTTTCTGCTTGATTTTTCTATTTAGGGAAGAGGAGGAGAATGAGCCCGGTTGCGTAGTAAATGACCCCACCGCGCGAGAGTTGGAAGAAGGTTGCCAAAGAAGCATCTTGGTTTTCATAGCTTGCTCTTGAGTGTTGAGTGTATTGTTTATTTTTATGCATTTGGAATTACTACTTTTTGATGACGTATTACTAGCCGTTTCAGATGAACCTTTAGACGACGACTCTGTAGATTCTTCATCGGAATCACAAATGTAATTTCTTTCTGTTCCCTTTGTCCTCTGTCTCCTAGAGGCTGGTGGGCTACAGACAAATGAGACGATTTTCTCTCCTGCGACGGTAAATTCAAACTGGTTATCAATGTCAGTTTTGTTTTTCAGACTTTCGGCAGTCTTATCTGTAGCTACAGGTTTAAAATTCATGTGCTCAAAGTGACTATCGTGACTTCTATCATTCTTACTGCTATATTTTTCTTTTATTTTTATGATAGATGGGGTGCCTAGGATAGGCTTATCCGCCATTCGTTTTTGAAAAGAAACGTTTGACATTTTAATTTTGGATCCGTTCAAGACTACGGTGTCCTTACAGCTGTTGTCAAACTTTCTTTCGATTGTTTTTAACCGAGAAACACTGCCTTCCGAAAACGATGCAATTGCTAAAGAAGGTAGTCTGTTTTCAGGCAAAGACAATACTTTTTGCGAAGTTTCTACTCTACAAGTACTACTTTTAGAACAACTTATTTTGAAATCATTACATCTACCAGGTTTTTTGGATAAACAATTTAAGTTTTGCTCCAGGAATTTTAAGTGACACTCGGGGTTCAGCATGAAAATGTCGTGCCGCGTGTCCTCGTTCAGATTGTGTAGCAGTCTCAGATGAATACTACAATAGTTTTTCATGTTCAAAGAGAATTTAGGTAATTTGTGTCCATGTTTAGTATCTGAAACAAGAAGATTGAATAAATAAAGTGGAAGAGAAATAAATGGAAAAGAAATTAGATTCATTTATTCACGGGTTTAAGGACGTCAAAATAGAATAGATTCATAGCCAAGGTAAAAAAACGAAAAATCAACCTAAAAATAAATTTATTTTTTAGCAGATTAGAGAAGTTATTCCTGCTACAGAGGAGTAAAGAGAGATTAATTAATATTCCTTGGTTATATTTGTCCACTCGTTAATATAGATATAAATATAGGCTACGGTACCTATATTTGTTTGTCAGGGTGACAAACAAATATTCAATTTTCAAACAAATTTCAAACAATTCAAAATTTTACAACAATTTCAACAAATTTAAAACTATTTTAAATGTTATGTATCTCCTAAATATCTCGTATTCAAGTATATTTCTTAATGAAAAGTTGAAAGAAGAAAAATAATGTAAAATGATGTGAAACCCACCGAGAGACGAGTCACGGCACAACCGAAGTGTGTGGTTCCCGTCCGTCAATCCGGCAGAGGCCAACATCTCACCCTGCAACAAGCACTGGCTGCACTGACCGAAACTATACCTGAGCTAAACATTTACTTTTTAAGAATAGTTGTTTCCGTATGTAATTTATCTGTGCCTGGGTAAACAAACCTGTAAAATATATCTTGTTAATTGTTGATTGGAGAAATTCTGGAGGGATCTTATCCCAAGCGACAGAGCCGTCATCCTGGGTTTAAATGGTAGATACCGGGGAGATGCATGTACAGTAATAGTGTAATAGAGTGAAGTAGGAAGTAAGAGATGGGTTAGGTGATTGAGGACGGGTTTGGTAGGCTGACCACACCAAGTCAAAAAGTAGGTTCCTTCTACACTAACCGTGTTTGGTAGGCTGACCACACCAAGTCAAAAAGTAGGTCCCCCTTCTACACTAACCGTGTTTGGTAGGCTGACCACACCAAGTCAAAAAGTAGGTTCCCCTTCTACACTAACCGTGTTTGGTAGGCTGACCACACCAAGTCAAAAAGTAGGTTCCCCTTCTACACTAACCGTGTTTGGTAGGCTGACCACACCAAGTCGAAAAGTAGGTTCCCCTTCTACACTAACCGTATTTGATAGGCTGACCACACCAAGTCGAAAAGTAGGTTCTCCTTCTACACTAACCGTATTTGGTAGGCTGACCACACCAAGTCGAAAAGTAGGTTCCCCTTCTACACTAACCGTATTTGGTAGGCTGACCACACCAAGTAGAAAAGTAGGTTCCTCTTCTACACTAACCTACCCTAGTGGAACTTGAGAGTTGGGAGAGTAAGGGATGGGTCATGTGATTGAGGACGGGCTAGGTAGGCTGAACACACCAAGTGGAAAAGTAGGTTCTCCTTCTACACTAACCTACCCTAGTGGAACTTGTGAGTTGGGAGAGTAAGGGATGGGTCATGTGATTGAGGACGGGCTAGGTAGGCTGAACATACCAAGTGGAAAAGTAGGTTCCTCTTCTACACTAACCTACCCTAGTGGAAATTGAGAGTTGGGAGAGTAAGGGATGGGTTATGTGATTGAGGACGGGCTAGGTAGGCTGAACATACCAAGTGGAAAAGTAGGTTCCCCTTCTACACTAACCGTATTTGGTAGGCTGAACATACCAAGTGGAAAAGTAGGTTCCCCTTCTACACTAACCGTATTTGGTAGGCTGAACATACCAAGTGGAAGAGTAGGTTCCTCTTCTACACTAACCTACCCTAGTGGAACTTGAGAGTTGGGAGAGTAAGGGATGGGTTATGTGATTGAGGACGGGCTAGGTAGGCTGAACATACCAAGTGGAAAAGTAGGTTCCCCTTCTACACTAACCTACCCTAATGGAACTTGAGAGTTGGGAGAGTAAGGGATGGGTTAAGTGATTGAGGACAGACTAGGTAGGCTGAACATACCAAGTGGAAAAGTAGGTTCCCCTTCTACACTAACCTACCCTAGTGGAACTTGAGAGTTGGGAGAGTAAGGGATGGGTCATGTGACTGAGGACGGACTAGGTAGGCTGAACATACCAAATCCAAAAGTAGGTTCCTCTTCTACACTAACCTACCCTAGTGGAACTTGAGAGTTGGGAGAGTAAGGGATGGGTCATGTGATTGAGGACGGGCTAGGTAAGCTGAACATACCAAGTGGAAAAGTAGGTTCCTCTTCTACACTAACCTACCCTAGTGGAACTTGAGGGTTGGGAGAGTAAGGGATGGGTCATGTGATTGAGGACGGGCTAGGTAAGCTGAACATACCAAGTGGAAAAGTAGGTTCCTCTTCTACACTAACCTACCCTAGTGGAACTTGAGGGTTGGGAGAGTAAGGGATGGGTCATGTGATTGAGGACGGGCTAGGTAGGCTGAACATACCAAGTGGAAAAGTAGGTTCCCCTTCTACACTAACCGACCCTAGTGAAACTTGAGGGTTGGGAGAGTAAGGGATGGGTTAGGTGACTGAGGACGGGCTATTTATGTTTCTTGATGAAGCGAACTCTAGATAATTTAAATCTAACTGTGTAGACCACAGTGCTCAGTCTTGTCTTGTCTACACCGGTAGCACTATGTTAATCTAAGATTACCGATAAAAGTAGCTTTGGTTTTATCCATAAATTAAATTACATCAACCATGATATCAAAAGGTATAGCGATATTTTTCGTAAATATGCTACTTTTAGCAGGATAATATTAGTATTCAATATAAATTTTTGGTTCGAGATCAAAAATATTTTGGAATGTGAGTCCTTTGCCTTGGCGGTAGCTTTCATAACGTATAAATCCTCTTCGACGCTACGAAATAAAATTCCTGGAATGTGTAAAACGAGCGCTGCAGAGGTTGAGCATAATATTGTTTTTGAGCAAATCACGTTAGTACGCAGTAATGACGATTTGGTAGAGAATAGAGCATTATTGCAAATGCTGGTATGTCTTTTTTCGTCAAAAGTTAATTTCACATTTACAACCTAAGAGTTGTTTTATGACAGTGTACCTACAGAATGCCATATGGAAGAATAGATTTTAGTTGAAGAAATATAATTACTTATACATTCAAACAATACAAAATGGAAGAGTATTCTCTTTAAACTTTGAATTTGATTGTTCGTATTTTTTTTAAACCTCGTTAATGCATTATTTTTACATTTTTTAACGATCTACTGATAAAATAGCCTTCTAGTTGGTTAACCCTATTCAAAAAGTCACGGAATCCATAGTGCATAAACCAAAGCGATTAACAAAACAACCACCTTAAACTTAATACAATTTTGAAATACATAGCATGAAGCAGTTTTATTACCTTATAACACTGATGTCATCAAAATATTTCACTAATTATACGAGTAACGATTAAAAAAGTCGTCTCATCGTTATTTTCATTTACAATTTTGGTAAGAAAACTAATAACACTAACATGACACAGCTGTTAAAAAAGCAAATAAATATTTTCACCCAGAATTAATTAATTGTTCATCTGATGAACTCCATTACAAATTGGAGATCAACGGAAGAGGTCTTATTTCTTATATTTATTATATTCTTATTTATTAAAAGGTGTGTAAAGTGAGATGTTTCCAATATTTTAGAATCATAGTTAACGACTTCACGGACAATAGTTTCTCTATAATTTTATAGTTCTATGGGGTGATATCAGTCTCAATTAATAATTACGATAATAAGAACGAAACTTGACGTTTTTGCTCCTCCACCCCGCCCCAACAAGGGGTGAGCCGCCAAACAACCCACCTAGACTCGATAGGATAGGATAGGATGTGAGGTTTCAGTGGGCTAAGGCCCACTGCGGCTGTTATAGGACTATGTTCTCTTCAGCCATAGACTCGTTACTACGCGAAAGTGCGTGCTACCGCCACTTCCTGAGGACGACCAACACATGAGGGACGAAACGTCGAGGGCAAACGCGCTACTATGTTGACAAATCCTGGCTCTGAAGTTGTATCATATCCCTCCGAGTGGCGGGCCGATTTTCGCATATGCTGTGGGGAGTGGTCAGCTCATTTTGAGAATTTTGCAGACTATTTAAAAAAATATAAATAAAACACACACACACACACACACACACACACACACACACACACACACACACACACACACATATATGTATGTATTTAAATAGAAACATAGGGTATAGAAACATTTACACTTCTTGATAATGGGATTATTCCACGAAACATGTAGAAGAAAATTAAAAATGTTTTCTAAATGTACTTGGTTCAACTATTTCAATTATTTATTATATATATATTCATATCCATTTTGTTCAAAATAAACAGGAAAACCTTTGAAGATGCTGAACAAATGAAAAACCCCAGCGTAGTTAATGTTCATAAAAATAAAAAACTGAAAAGGTAAAAATGTTCACCACTTCGCGAACACGACTAACGTCTAAAATCCGTAAACAGCTTTCTGAACATATTATATCCATAAAAAATAAATTAAATTACATCCGATTCCATGCTTGTTGCATTGGTACCACCCCAATTATGAGGATAGTCTTTGCGGATTAACGTAGTATTCAATAGTGTGGACGTTAATCCACACAAGAGAACACTACACTCACCGACCATCGCTCACAACTACCCACAATTCGTGACCTCCAAGTAGGATTACAGGACACGCCACCAGGATGAAAATGAAACCGAAACGCCCTGAATGTGGTTTTACCGCGAACAAATACTACTCACACCCGCAACGAAGTATGAAACAATAAATTTAATACTCTTCAAATGCTATCATACAATAACTTATTGACACATAGAAGTTGAAATGTTAAACATCTATTTATTAAGGTGTTTACAATTTTCTTTACATAAAGCACATAATAAATGTGTTTTAAATTCCATGTGGACTTGATTACGGTGCCCTGGTACTAACTTATTATTTTATACCTTTTAAATACATTGCACCCTATGCAATATGTTATTATGCTGACTTCTGACTGCAGGGTCCTATGGCAATCTTAGTGATTCAAACTTACTAGGAACTTCGGTAGTAATGCAACTATTTCACCGATTGCAATGATATTTTTCTTAAAACAAACGCAATAATTTTTATAAAATCATAGCTGAATTTATTAGATTATAACCAGAAAAAGTACGCCACCTATATCAAAGTGGAGTATAGGTACCGGTAACTGAATCAATTTTTATACACATTATATCACATGTATTTTGTTACAAGAATACAAACACCAACGTGAATATAGATTAAGAGTGAAGTTTGCCCGGCAAGTCATACAATAATAAGATAAAACTACCAATAAGACAAACTACTTAACTACTAAGAAGACAAAACAGCCTCATACAATAATAAGACAACATGTTTAAAAAACTTGCACATTTGTTGCATTTCTTATCCTATACTGCTTTTCCACCGTTAAATTAATGGAACAGCAGGCATCTTGTAGTTAATGTAACTAACTACCTGACGCAACACTAACTACAAAATACTGCGAATTTATACAATTATAACTAATGACTTACCTCTCTGGCTGTTGATCCAGGCTTGCCATTCTCAGAACTACTCATGACTGACGTATATAAACTAATGTAAACAACAGAGAATAACCTATAAAGTTCATGTGATCAATTTTTCATTACATTACTCGACCATATCCACATTTTGTTTACCTAATAGCTAACAAAAAATAAAATATGCTTATTAATAAGTTACTTGAGAAATTTGTCATTGTTGAATAATCTAATCTTAACAGTGATGAAAAATTATAAATTATTGTTGACTAAGCACACGTGTTTTGACTCGAGAAAGACTTCATTCGAGTGACAATAATGTTTGTTTACACCATATGCATTTTCAAAGGAGAAGGAAAAAGAAGAAGAACGGAAAAGCAAAGTAAAGTCATGGAGATTATTCAGTCATTCATTCAATACATACTATAAAGTATCATTCCACATTAAACCAGATTTTTAAAACAGCGCTTAATAACTTGGTAGTTTGATGGTAGTGTAATTCTATTTTGTGTTGTAAATTAAATTTACAGAATGATCAATAAAAAATATATCTGTATTTAAATATATGATAGGCTCTATTGATGAATTACTTCGTTTGTTACTAAGGGAGAAATGATTCATGTGAAACTTTATCTGAAAAAGAATTAACATTCTGGGTATTCAATTTGGAGTTTAGTGACGGACTTTGCAGACATTATATAGAAACATTATACTCTGAATTCTGGAGAAATGTTCTTACATTTTCATTAGCTGTAACTTTGAAGTATTACTGTCCTGTAGACACGCCACAGTAATACTTCAAAGCTGTAATCCAACCACTGTACATAGACGTCACGAATTGTGGATAGTTGTGAGCGATGGTCGGTGATTGTAGTGTTCTCTTATGTGTATTAACGTCAGCACTAATGAATTCTAAGTTAATCCGCTAAGACCATCCTCATAATTAGACCAGTTCGTAGTTAAGTGGCATTGGTTCGGACTCCATGTCAAACTGTAGGTGCCTTAGATATGGCATTGATTACTGGGCACTTAATTAACAGTTCTGTCTAAGGAACATGCCAGCCTCAGTCAGTAGCAAGACTACAAGATCGTGCCACAATCATTTCTCATTCATACTTGGCTTAGCGACTACCTGGGTAGGTCGCCACTTCAGTTAAAAGTATAAAGTAAAGTATAAGCACTTAAACCCACCATACTTAAATTAGTGGAGAAAGTTAATAATTCAACTTTAATTACGATGCGACAGGTCAAACGGATCCAAGGCCAATAATTGTCGCAAACAAGTCAGCTGGCCCGACCAGTTAACTCTCCAGGCGGTTACTTGCTCGCCTAGACAGAAAATCGCTGATATATTGAAACTTTAATGACATACATATGATTTCTTAGAATTATCTCAGAATTGTGACATAGTCGGATGAGTTGTCCCCGAGTTTCCTTGTCAGTGTAAACTTGCGGCACATATTTATTTACCAGATAGTTGATTGGCTTTAGCAGTAAACTAGTCAGTTTGTTATCAGGGTTCACAATAGTCTTATGAGTTCGTAGGTTATCAGAGATTAGACGCAATATAGACACAATGCATGAATGTGTAGTGTGTCTTATAGCATATCAAAGAAATTATTTATCAAAGAAATAATTGAAGTTTATGATGAATTCATTTTTGGAATATCTCCTAAGTTTCCATCTGAACAGCTAAGCAGCATCAAATTAAAGATCAGTATTTGGATTATGAAACTCCACTTCAAACCAAGTTTATACCGCACTAAAAATTGTGACAGGTAAAAATTGGAACATTTTCCTTCCTACTAGCGAATTTCCCATAGGGAAGAAGCTATTACCGTAGGTCTCATGGCGAGACTTAAGCCCGGGACCATGTTATTTTTTCTTCTTTAGGTGCCCAGATTCCAAAAACAATAGTCGTTAAAATTTATATATATATATATATGTATATATATATATATATATATATATATATATATATGTGTGTGTGTGTGTGTGTGTGTGTCTGTGAACACGATAACTCTCGTAAAAATGGTCCGATCGAGACCAAATTTGGTAGAGACGTGTATTCTTACAAATGCTCGGACGAGTTCGTAAACCAGACATATCGGTCAATGGTAACGGGTAGTTTGGGGGGGTTTTGTACCCCAAAATGGGGTTTTTTGCGTTTTTCACATGTAATTTTTAAAAATTTATAATTTTATATTTCACCATTGGAATCAGCTTAAAAAACTACACAGTTAAGTTCCTTAAAGTTTTTCTCTATCTCCAACGGTTACCGAGATATTAAAAAATCTAAACACAGTACGTTGTATTGTGGGGCTCCAATGTTAATCTTATGGAGGATAGGGAAAAATTAATATTTCCCATATTAATCAGTATTTTTGGATAAAACTTGATATTTAGCTTCATGTAGTTGAGATGTATCCATTTATGCTTAAAAATCATAGTTTATGTGTTTATCATTGCAGCAAACCTGCATACTCTTTTCCCATATTAATCATATAAGGAATAGGCAAACTCCTTTATTTATGGACAGATGTTGATGAAAGTTGATATAAATGTTAAAAAAATAATTATTTATGCTAGAAACACCTACTTCCAGCGTTCCTCACAGCAGCAAACCTGCATACTCTTTCCCATGTTAATCTATGGAGAGTAGGAAAATAATACTCATATTTATTGACAGATAATGATCAAACTAGTCATATATTATTATGTTATTGATTTGGAAATTCGCTGAGTACGCAGGTCTGCTGCGACGGGGGTATTTTTATGATTTGTTCAAGTGAAAACTCCCTCTTGGATTTCTTGGTTTATAACTATTTAAGTCCCCGATAACATGGCACAAACAGTTTGTCTGTAAAACTAATGGCGCTTAATCAAAAAGCGCTCATATGAGAAAAAATTTTAATTTTTGGGTATAACGATAAATTTGTAAAATATCTTGAACACCATCATTAAATCAGCTCATAAACTAAAGAAATTAGTATTTCGAATCATTAGTCTACAGCTAAATAACGGTTCAAGAGAAAAGTTAAAGTTAATATCCATGGTAAACGCAGTACGTTGTCTGAGAGCGCCCAATGTTATTCTTACGGAGCATATTAAAAAATCAATTTATACCTTATTTCTCAACCGAAATATTTAATTTTTGACGCTTAAGGACAGTGTTAATTTTGTATGAATGAAATTGAAAGTTGAGTGGTGATTATCTAAGGAATTATATTATTTCAAAACATATGTAGTTAACACGCAATTATATTTGAGAATATAATTGCGTAACAGTATATAATATCCAATAACTAGTAATGTTTTTTTTGATGATAGAAAATAAAAAAGTAAAATGTAATAAATCCCAAGATAATCACTTTTCTTTTTATTCGACACTCAACCATCTTTTTACAGCTATCCAGTCGTCAGTAATGTTGAACCAAATTAATATTGTTTCCTCTTAAGATTAAAGATGACGGAGGTACGTTGGATTAGATTAGATTATTGAAATGGCAACCATACCACAAGGTAGGTATTTTAAGCCAAGTATGAATGAGGAATGAATGTAAGATAATTATGGCGCGTCTTGTTACTGACTAAGGCTGACATGTTCCTTAGACAGGAAATTAATTGGAAGTCAGGAATTTTAATTAATAGCCCAACAGCCGATTGCAACTAAGGGACCTACAGTTTAACGTGGAATCTAATTACGAGGATGGTCTTTGAGGATTAACGTAGTATTACGTTATTAGATTAGATTAGATTATTTGAAATGGCGACCATACCACAAGGTAGGTATTTTAAGCCAAGTATGAATGAGGATTGAATGTAAGATGATTGTGGCGCGATCTTGTAGTCTTGTTACTGACTAAGGCTGACATGTTCCTTAGACAGGACTGTTAATTAATAGCCCAACAGCCGATGGCAACTAAGGGACCTACAGTTTAACGTGGAATCCGAACCACGGCCTCTGAATTACGAATTGGTCTAATTATGAGGATAGTCTTTTGTGGATTAACATAGTATTCAATAGTGCGGACGTTAATCCACACAAGAGAACACTACACCCACCGACCATCTCTCACAACTATCCACAATTCGTGACCTCCAAGTAGCTGGATTACCGGACGTTGCCACCGTCCCAGTTTACACTATGTAGTGTAGACTCATGTTGTTGTTAGTCGAGTGTTGTTCAGATCCTGCGCCTTCTTTTACTCAGTCCTCAGTCAGATGTTTGATCGGAACGTCGTTATGGAGTTGTATCTGAGAGAACCTATTACTTGTTATTTCAAAGTTGATTATAATTTCTATCAATCTATTTATTTTGATTTTGCTCTTGCGGGGCTGAAAATTCAAGATGGCGGTTTTAGTGTTGACTCCTAAGCTAATGTCTCAGTTTCATTGAATAAAAAACTATGTACATAGAAAGGTTTACTATGAAAAATAGGTTTATTCATCGCTATTATTCATTCGCCAGCCAACTCAATTACGCCTGGGGAACAGGAGGCCCAGACAGGCGGCGAGGACGTCCACGGTGTAGGAGAGGGTGGCGGAGGAGCCGGTGTTGCACAGATCCGTCATACAGGAGCAGATGTCCTGCCGCCACCTGTAGCCGGTCCTGAGGTAACAGCTGGTGCTGTGCTTCGTGTCGTCCCATCCGCAGCTTCGCATCAGTCTCGAGTTGGACTTCACTGCAACACAACAAAAAGCGGTACTGGCCAAAGCCACAGTCCATGTAATCCCTTACATAAACACTTTACCTAATTTCACTCCTCAGCCATCTTTTTACGACAATCGTGGCATCAGTAATCACGTTACAAAAGTTACATTTTTTATGGGGCTAAAACCAAGTATTCTGTCACTCCTGCAGACTCTTATTTCATATAATGTTCAGTTATCTATGAAGTTTATTTACAACTAGCTAACCCGGTGAACTTCGTAACGCCCAACAGTAAATACGTTTTAACTTTAAGATTGGCTATGTTCTGAAGTCGAATAGCATTACGGCTTTGAAGTGAAAGCTCTGGGCCGTGGTATAGTTAATAACAATACTTAAACTATGAGACATATTCAAACCAAAGATCATTAAAATCGGTCCAGACGTTTCTCGAGTTATAAATGGTGTAACTAACACGATTTTGATTTATATATTTAGAAGAATATACTCACGGCCATCCAGCTCGTGATCCACGGACTGAATGATCTTGCGGCACAGTTTGTACTCGGTTCTCTTAGTGCTGTTAGTGCTGCTGCTGCAGTTGACCTCTAGTTCCGGCGGTAGGGGGTCCAAGGTACACCTGGAGTCGTTGTAGCTGTTACAAACGTAGCATCTGATCGCTTCTCCTAAAATTTGAAGTTGTTGTAGAAAATCATTTCCAATCGCTGCTAAATACTAATGCTGCTGACAAAACATCACATCTTTCCAGAGGAACATCAAGAATATACGAGTACTATTAAAAGAATCATATTAAGTGGAATCATAGAAGTGGAAGTAGTAAAATAACCCAAATGAATTTGAGAATGGTTTAGACTATGAAATGGCCACAAATAAGTTCAGTTGGACTGTTGAAACAACAAAATTATTACTTTCTGAGTATGAATGCCACGAAATGATTTTCAATGCAAACTATGATTATTGCAATACCTCGTCGCAGCAGACCTGCGTACTTAGCGAATTTCCAAATCAATAATATGACAATTTTACAAGTACAAGTATGTGACAAGATTGACCAATCGATACCTGTTGATAAATTAGAGTATTTGCCTACTCTCCCTAACATTAACATCGGAACAGGAACAGTAAAAGTAGGCATTTTTACCATAAACTATTTTTAATCCGACCATATATCATTATCTGGACATAAATAAAGGAGTTTGCCTATTCTCTATAAGATTAACATGGGAAAGAGTATGCAGGTTTGCTGCTGTAAGAAACACATGAACTATGATTTTTTTAGCATAAACGTATGGATCCCAACCACATAAATCTAAATACAAAGTTTCATTTAAAACTATTGATTAGTAAGGGAAATATTAATTTTTCCTTATCCTCCATAAGATTAACATTGCAGCCCCAAAATACAACTTACTGTGTTTAGACTTTTTAATATCTCAGTAACCGTTGGAGATAGAGAAAAACTTTAAGGAACTAAATTGTGTAGTTTTTTAAGTTGATTCTAATAGTGAAAAAAATTGAAACTTTTAAAAATTACATGGGAAAAACGCAAAAACCCCATTTTGGAGGTACAAACCCCCCCCAAACTACTCGTCCCGATTGACCGATATATCTGGATTACGAACTCGTCCGAGCAAAAGTAGGAATACACGTCTTTACCAAATTTTCTAACGACTATTATTTTTGGCCTATGGGCACCTAAATACAAAAAAACATGGTCCCGAGCTTAAGTCTTGCTATGAGACCTACGGTAATAGCTTCTCCCTATGAGAAATTCGCTAAAATCTAAACAAAAGGCGACGTATTTACAAAACTATTGCAGATGTGGAAATATGGAAAAATCGCTATCGTTGGTAACATTGCCTTTTCTTCAATTATGAAGCTTAAGATACTTATTTAAGCTTAAGATACTATATTATGACAGCACTCAATAAACCACCCATAGAATGCTACACCATCCACTACTATTATGATTAAGTATGCTAGACTCGGTCAATAAAGTATAGGTACTCCTCAGTATAAAAACAATCTTAAAACCAACACTTGATCTAAAGCAAAATTGACATCTTTGACAAATGTATTTTACGGTGTGTAATCTATATCAAAATATCTTTTACATGATACCCATCGTCAAATAATTTATAAAACATGGAACCTATATTTTATAAAATACGTTTAATAAAATATTTTACAGTGTAATATGAGCCGAAAAAGGGTGCCATTCAATTATTCTATTGTTAAAGCAATAAATTATATAGCAATCATTATCAGTTTTTTAACAGATGAAAACAAAACATAACCTCTAACTTTTGCGTATAGGAAATATGTTTTGAAATATTTAGTTTTGAGTAGTCTTATATATATTGTGAATATTTTAACTAACTAATTAATTTAAAAACAAAAACAAATAGATACCTGAGTGGAAAGATATAAGTAAAATAGTTGTGAAAGAATAAAAAATCACTACACATCTGTCAGTTGATAAAACCATGGCAGTGTAAACAAGACAATATGTAGAATAATTTTTCAAAATTTTCCTGGACCAAAAAAACATATATAGGTAATCAGAAGACAACCAATATTTATAAAAATGAAATGTTGGTTCCTTTAGGGGCCTATTAACTGAATGAATAACATAATTATTATGCTATCAAGTAATACTTTAAATTCATGATTATGTTTTGTAGTATTAATTCAAATAAAACTAGGGTATTTTAACTATATGGTTGATTGCCTTGAGGAAGCCTTTATTTTAGTCACAAATTTAAATAAAAAATTACATAAATGATTAACTGGAAATTTAGTTAAACAATTTTAAATAAAAGTAAATCAATGCCAAATTCCAAATTGATGAAGTTCGATGTGACGAATGTACCACTATGAACCTTCATAAACTGAGAATTAAATTCTAAAGATTTTTGTTATAAAAATTGAAGGGCCTACAGTTTAACATGGGATCCTAACTACGTTTGCTTCTGAATTATGAACTGGTATAATGATGTTCTTTACGGAAGAACGTAGTATTCGATAGTGCGGACGTTAATCCACTGACCATCGCTCATAACTATCCACAATTCATGGCATCTTATAAATTTATCAGCATGAAATATAATAAAGCCCCTGAACTTAACCAAATACTGTAGTACCGGTCCGCAACAAGTGACGTAGGAAAATAGAAATAAACAGTAAAAAAACAAAATTTTATTTAAAATGACACAAAAACAAGGACAGACAGTCATAATTATAAATAATGGCTAATGTACAATGGACAGAGTACGGGGGATGAGATGGTGTGGGTGGTGTGCTATAACGCGTGCCTAGCGAGCAGCAGTCCCAGGGCGGAGGCGAGGGCGGCCAGAGCGCCTGAGGGGGCGGCAGCGGCGTTGCACAGGTCCGTGGTGCAGGAGCAGACCTCCTGACGGCCTCCGAACCCAGACCTCTGGTAGCAGCGGCCCTTGTAGTTGGAGTCGTCCCAGCCACAGCTACGAATCACTCGGGAGTCCGGTTGGACTGTGTGACACATTGTCAAAGGAAAAGATTAGCCTTGAGAAATACTAGTGAAATACGACCCAGTAGAATATGAATAGTAAACAGTTAAAATGTGGTCCCATATGAACAAATACCCCCGTCGCAGCGGACCTGCGTACTCAGCGAATTTCCAAATCAATAATATAATAATAATATTTGACAAGTTTGGTCAAAATCTGTCAATAAACATGAGAATTATTTGCATATTCTCCATAAGATTAACATCTGAAAGAGTGTGTAGGTTTGCCGCTGTGAGGAACACTGGGAGTAGGCATTTAAACCATTAACATTTTTATTTTTAACATTTATACCAACTTTCATTAACATCTGTCCATATATAAAGGAGATTGCCTATTCCCTATATGATTAATATGAGAAAAGAGTATGCAGGTTTGCCGCCATGATAAACACATAAACTATGATTTTTAAGCATAAATGGATAGATCTCAACGACATGAAGCTAAATATCAAGTTTTATCCAAAAATATTGATTAATATGGGAAATATTAATTTTCCCCTATCCTTCATAAGAATTACATTGGAGCCCCACAATACAACGTACTGTGTTTAAATTTTTTAATATCTCGGTAACCGTTGGAGATAGAGAAAAACTTTAAGGAACTTAATTGTGTAGTTTTTTAAGCTGATCCCAATAGAGAAATATAAAATTCGAAAATTTTAAAAATTACATGTGAAAACGCATAAAACCCCATTTTGGGGTACAAAACCCCCCCAAACTACCCGTTCCCATTGACCGATATGTCTGGTTTACGAACTCGTCCGAGCAAATGTAGGAATACACGTCTCTACTTCCAAATTCGCTAAAAATGTATTTACTTCCTTAGCTCATTTATTGGTATTGTTTGCAGTACCTTTAAACAGCTGTCATAATAACACGTGACCTCACTAACCATATTATGTCACTTCCGTTTCAAATTTTGGTCTGACAGATTGTCTATACTCCCCAGACCTAAGACATATCCATGTCAATATAATAGCAAATGGTCTTGGCCAATACGACCTTGAGGGTGGGGTTTCTATCCCCTATTCTCTCTGCCCTCCAACTGGCGGGATACTCACGTCCGTTGACCTCGAACTCGATGGTCTGCACGATCTTGCGGCACATGGTGTGCTTGATCTTGTCCGTGTCCTTGGTGACACAGTCCTTCTCCAGCTCTGGAGGCGGCTTCTCCATCGCACACTTGGTGTTGTTGTAGCTGTTACATTCGTAGCACTTGATGGCCTCTCCTGAAACAGTAGCACCAAATCGTTTTTAGAAAAAAGGTCTATTTAGATTTTCCAAAGATGGGGGACTCACTCTCCATGTAATAACCTAAAAAGCGCGGCGGTTTATTCATCCTAACCAACCTGGGTCTGAGCTCACCTTAATTCTGACTCCGAATTGATCCAGTCACAATCCAACGTTGCGCGGAATGAACCAAACGCACCTAATTGAAGGGATTGCTTGACCTTGATTGTCCCGCAAACGGGTTGAACGCGTAACTAAGACTCTGGTTATGTTATGTTTTATTTATTAGTTACATAATTAAATGTGAGTTAGTTATGATGACAAAGTCTGACTTTTGAACCTACGTCGCAACCCCAACCCAACCCTTTCCAAAAGTTCCTTCGATAAAAACACAACCTTTCAAACGTTCCTAGGGTAAAAACCCAACCCCCTCCAAACGTGCCTGCGTTCATAAGCCTGCGTAAACGGAGACTACCCGTAAGGAGAGTGACTCTTATTATTGCCATGTCTCCACAGCGCATATGATAGGCTAAAAACTGAGTAAGGAAATATGCTACTTTAGGTCAGCAAAGAAGGGAGAAAGCTGGTCATACAAATTCAAGAGGTAGATGAGCTATATCAAATAACGACTGGGCTAGGATTTGAACCGGGGATATTTGGATTACGAGGCAACGCCCAGTCAGTCAACAGACATGTTTAAAAACAAGTAATAGACATGTGAATTATATAACATAATTATTATCATTTCATCAAGTATCTTATTTATATCCTAATAAGCATATTTGCATTAGTTCAAAGGTTAAATAGTTAAAAACTTCGACATAGGCTACACAAACACATGTGCTTGTCTTCTTATAATAATTATAAGAACAACAAACACCAATTATTGGTGTTTCTTTTATGACTTGCTGACCCGGAAAACTTCGTAACGCCTAACAGTAAATACACGTTAACCTTATGATTGGCCATCTTCTGAAGTCGGATAGCATTAGCATTACAGCTTCGTTGTGTAGATATTCTGGGCCGCGACATAGTGAATAAAAATACTGTAACGATAAGACATATTGGTAACATTTCCATAAAACTAATAAATCTGAGTGGATAGATTCAAAATTTTCTAATCCAACCTAAACCCAAACCAAACCTAACTGTATTGAGGCTTTTATAGGAAACCAGCTGTATCTGAGAAATATTATATTTACACAGTAGTTAGATACCATTGAGTACTTACTATTTTATGCTTGCTTCTTTGGCTTTCTCAACAGTTCAAATAAAAACAGCTGCTGTTTATATCTTAAAAGGTAAGATACATATGTTGGAATCCAAAACAAAATTATTTCCCCATAAGATTAACATGGGGACTTTGAAGGCGTATAGGGTAGAGATTTTTGGGAAAATCGTCACAAAACCTATTAGACTTTCCTATTTTGGGCCTAAAGAACCAGTATACCAAATTTCAGCCTCCTAGGTAATCGGGAAGCGGGAGAATTAGTGATGAGTGAGTGAGTGAGGGCTTTGAATTTTATATATACAGATATACATAAGTATAGAAGAGAAGAATTATAGTCATATACAAACAATATCAATTTATTGACCTTTATAGGTTGGATGTTTTCGCATTATTTTAACCCTACCACTGATTAATTAAATCCATCAGACTGTTTACAGCTAGTCTGTAACTGGACTCCAGGAGTTCCAGGGCTGGTGTTGGCTGTTTGCCTAATCAACAACATGCTTAACGATAGACAGGCTCACAGTAATGAATGCGAGGTAAATGACTCGATTACAACCATCGAACTGTAATAACACTGGAACAATGGGATTAAAAAACTATTCGAACCAACAATCGACCAGGTTTGGGAAATTCAGCTGATTTTTGTTTTAATTACTATTGCGAAGTGTCAAAATTGATTGTTGTCAATAAATTGGCCGTGACTAATTATTGTCAGTGAAATAGTTTAGTTTTTATCATAGAGGTTTCAGTGTTATTTTAGTTCGACAGATATAACACACCTAATAGGCAATTAACACTTTTCAGAATATTTTTGATTATGTTGATTCAATAGACCTTATGCAAAATACTATTAAATAAATCTATTCAGAAGTTTTGGTCCTTCCGTCTTTGATAAAAATACAAAATAATCTCTATATATAAAATTGAATGTATGTCTGTCTGTATGTATGTATGTATGCATGTCCTTTATGCGTTGCCAAACTACTCATCCGATCGCCATGAAATTTTAGGAAGTTGCTCTATATGTGTCCGGGAAGGTTTTATTTTCGAATATTTTCGAAAACCCCATGAGTTTCCATTTTATGGCGTTTTAAATTTCTAATGTTAACCTTATGGAGAGTAAGTTTGTTTACAAATTGTCTACAATGAAAACATTTGATTTCTTAGCTACAGCTGATTGGTTTACTTTCCATTGGCAATACCGTATGCTTTACTATCCAATGCCATCTGAATCATTCATTAATGTTAAACTATGAAGTAAATATGTACTGTAAAAAATGAACAGCTTTATTCACCACGTTAATAGTTAACGGTTTTGGGGGATTATGTATTTATATTTTTATTTTCTGTCTGATTAAAATCACGTGTTTATATGATAATTACAATGTTTATATTATTACGTTTATTATAATAATCAGCTGTTGTATATCTTTCCTATAAAAGCCGTATTACAGTTAGGGTTCGTTTGGGTTTGGATTGGATTTGAAAATTGTGAATTAATCCACTCAGATTTATTTGTTTTATGGGAATGATATTAATATGTTTTATCGTTTCAGTATTGTTATTCACTATGCAGCGACCCAGAATATATAACCTTTCACAATGATGCCGTATTGCTATTCGACTTCAGAACATGCCCAATCTTAAAGTTAACATGTGTTTACTGTGAGGCGTTACGAAGTTCGCCGGGCAGCTAGTGGTCAATAATTAAACGAGGGAATATGTGAACGGTAATTGAAAACAGTATCAAGTTAACATGTAAATTAACTAGAGAAAGTGATTTGATATTACAAAAAAAGACAATCTCAAGTAATTAATTCTTTTATTTGTCTTCTCTGTGAAACAATAAGGCTACTCAAACGGTGGTAAAAGACGTAGCCTCAAGAGGCTGCAAATACCAAAATATTAATAAAATATTTATTGACGCACGAATGATTAGGGTTTGATTGGAAAGCAATTCATACGCGGTAGTTTAGTTATAGATAACTCTGTGGTCAGAAGTTCAATAACACGGAAGTGTTATTATCAGTCATTGTTTATGAAAGGTATTAACACTTAGTTTACATTTAACACACTTAAAATGATTTTTTACACTTAACAGCTTACATTTATCACATGTAAATATAATTTTTCTTTTCTTTCTTATTCGTATCTTAAGTTATGATACATTAACCTGAATTATAATGTAAAGGGTGCGAGTGATGAATTTTTTATGATATCATAAACTATCCACTACCCCTGATATATGTTACTGACAAAACTATCAGCTGAATAATTTGCCGCGATTTTTAATAGCCAATGATCAAGATCAATCAAGTCAAACCCTCACTTATTAGTTATACTAAAAAAATGACAAATTTAAATACTAAACCGTTACTAATATTTTCAATATTATCAGTTGGCATGTAGGACATAATTATATTGATCTGGGTTCATTATCAACACCATTTTGTCAATGAGAATCAAATCATTACCTATCAACAGTGATATTTAATTACCAGATTATTATAATAAAGAGTATTCTATAAAGTTAATGGAGGCAAGCAAGTTTTATGGTTATTGATTTCACAAACACAAAGTATTTTATTTCTATCATTATTTTAGTAAATATTTTCGATTTTTAAATTTCGTTTTTGTTATTGTTTATCGATTCAAAAGTGTTCTAGTTGGTGCTTCAACAAAGAAACCTCACGAACGATTTTTCATTTATATTAGATTATCGAAATGGTGACCATACTAAAAGGTAGGTATTTTAAGTGAAGTATGAATAAGATAAGATGATTGTGGCGCAATCTTGTAGTCTTGTTACTGACTAAGGCTGACATGTCCCTTAGACAGGAATTTTAATTAATAGCCCAACAACCGATGGTAACTAAGGAACTTACAGTTTAACGTGGAATCCGAACCACGGCTCTGAATTAAGAATTGGTATAATTATGAGGATGGTCTTTGTGGATTAATGTAGTATTCAATAGTGCGGATGTTAATCCACAAAAGAGCTCACTACATCCACCAACCATCGCTCACAACTATCCACAATTCGTGACCTCCAAGTAGATGGATTACAGGACGTCGCCACCGTCCCACCCATTTGCTCACTTTGTAACTTGAGGTTCGCCGGTTCGATCTTGTGTCAAATATTGACATAAATGTGATGGTTCGATATTGGAATAGTAAATATGTTACGAAGCAGAGTGAAAGTTTGAAACAGTCTGTGTATTCCTGGATGATTTGATGTAAACGGTCACCGATTACCTCTCATGAGATATTCATATACAATAGTTAATGGGTTACGGTCTACTCCAACTGCGCTTGAATAATACAAAGTTTCCATGACTCATGTTTTAGAACGCTTTAAATGTAACTAAAATGCTCAATAAACAAGACTTGATTTTGACTTGTAGAACATTTTACTCACGCTTATATTGCGGATGCAATGTTCCCTGGTTTGTATTAACGTCTGCACTATTGAATTACTACGTCCATCCGCTAATACCATCCTCATAATTAGACCAGTTCGTAATTCAGAGGTAAGCTTGTGTTTCGGATCTTCGTCACAACTTAGGTCTCTTAGCCTAGGACAATTAATTAACGGTCCTGTCTAAGGAACATATCAGCCTTAGTCAGTAACAAGACTACAAGATCGCGTCACAATAACTCACACAGTATTTAAATAGGTCAGTATGTTGTGTTCTGATGTTCAAAATATTTTATGACCGTCCCATTCCTAATCCTGTCCTATGAACCCCAATCTCAACAATGTATTCTGTAACTCAGAGGCAGAATTTGCCGTGTGTGGACCGTCACTTGGCCTACACTAACATCGCATCACTACACACTATACACATTGTGTAACTGAGCAGTTAACAAGTAAACAGTGTATTAGTATTTGTAAAGTATTTGTAAAACATTTTTTCTGAACGTAACTGTGATTATAGGTTTGTTGGTTAAAAAATAAACATTGCCCAGTAACTCTTCGCTCTGGATACGAATTATTAACTTTACTCGTATTGAGCTAATCACACATGGGGTATGATTAACAATCGTAAACATAAATGATTATAAAAAGTCGATTTGACTCGAAAATAATAAATTGTCTATAGACGTTTAAAAAGAAATGAATAGAATCAAATTAGATAGAGAAGTGCTTTTATTAGTAAATTATAATTTCTTATTATTATTAAGAGTTGTATTTCTAGAATAAAAATTTAAAATAGTACTGTTAAAAATAACTAAACAACTATAGTATGGTTATAATAGCTTAAAAATTAATTGTCAATGTAAAAAACCTTTAGCAAAATGTTTGTACTGTATTTACTTCCCTGTAAGAAATAGGTTAGATCATGGATATGTCTAAAGGGAATGTTTTTAGTTCATCTAAACAGCTGTAATTATTATTATATATTAAAAATCCATTACAATAGCTCTGGGAGTTTCTATTCAAATTTACATATTATAAATGGCCAACACCCCCCCTCAACTAAGACATATTCGTGTCAATAACTTATTAATATGACAGCTGATTGTTACTTTTTGTTAATTATGTGAATACGTCAAATATTCAGTATAACTTACTTAAATAGTCTAATCGCGCAAAACTGTTATTTTGAAAGCTCTTTACTTTATCCACCCTTATCGGCGCTCCCTCAACAACGAAGACCAATTTCCACTTTCTTAGTGTACCTTAAAATACCTTGAATAAAATTCACAATCCCAAGCAATTTACAGACAAATCTCTAATCAATTGCATTTATACATTTGGAACCTAAATATGAATAAAACTAAATAAAATTTAAACTCTTGGAAGTTTTGTTCTGGTTGGATTTGGGGAAGAAACATAGGCAGTAATGAATTGTTTCACGAGTTCCTTACACCGCTCGTCACTAAAAGTCTTAAACTACGGAAGGTTTGGTTGCGTAAGACCAAGAGAATCAGCATATAAACAATCGATACTGGACCTAGTCGTCTTTGTTCATTCGGCTGTTGATTAATTAATGAACCTGGCAAATGAATCAGCTGATCTTCGTTACTAAATTTAACACATTCACCATACTCTTCCTTTGCTCATATTCAACTTAAGATACCCACAAAGTCTGGGTTGGTGACATGCATAAGAATTGTTCACAGCTGTTGTCCCATATGTTATTCTATTTTTAATTATTGAATAAGTTAAAATTTATATAATCTATGTACCTGTTTGTATGTGGACTAGAAGGGCCAGCACAGCGCCGACGGCTGTGTGCAGCTGAAGGAGAGCTGTCATGTCGGGCGGAGGTTTTGGCGCGAACTGACTTGCGCTGCGATCTGCGATCAGCTGATGAGAGGCACCACTGCGCGACGACGCCCTCCACACTGGCTAATCACCTATTTAAACGGATAGCAACAGAAATAGCAACAGGTGATATATGTGGCGGTAGTAAAATAATGTAAAGTTCAAGTTGAAGGATGAGTGGAGGCAAGGCAGGGGGTGATATGTGATTTGTCAATGGTAAAAGGTGAATGAAATAAAACACCAGGGATCAGAGATAGTCATTAGTACAATCTTCACAATTAGTACAAAAGAATATTTCGATATGCTAAAAGGTACATTATATGTTGTGGAAATTACTGTAGAGAATAGGGGAGTGGTGGTTGGAGAGGGGTGGGTGGGGAGTGGGAGGAGTATTATTGATTTGTTCACAGCTAAACAAAGAAATGAAAAAATCACACAAATATTATTATTATTATTTACACAAATACGGTTGGGGCAATTTTCAAAAACCCGAAAACTCGAATTTCCCCGGAAGCAGGTGTCTTTCACAATTTCTTGATTGACCAGATCGGAAAAACCCCATGAGTTTGTCGACTACTCCTACATAAAATTCCTTCTGCGCAGTTGAAATCAAATACTGACATTTTTTAGAATAAAATTAAGAAGGAATAAATATCGTACCTGGATCACGGATTAATATCGAACAGTATGAGTAAAACGACAATTTCAAAGTGACTGACGACTAATATCTATATCTATAACGACAGTACACAGATAAGCAGAAAGCAGATACGGTAAGGTAAAGGGGGGGTATAAGATAGCAGATAATAAGGTACAGTGAAAAAAAGAGCTGTGCCGGAGCAGTCCTTTCCAGGGAAGGGGCGTATGTATAGGAGACAGTCAAGCGGGGAAGGTTGGTGACATCCCGTTGGCAGCAGCTGGCGAGGGAGTATCCGCCTGTGGTGGTCTTCAAGTTAGACTTGCTGCCTACATCTTAACTATCATCTGAGCTCTCATCTGAACCATGATCTGAGCTATCATCTGAACTATTGTCTGAGCTATCATCTGGGCTACTATATGAACTATTCCCCGAATATTTACTTCGGATCATCCGCAGTTATTGACTTATTGAGTTATGAGACTTGGGAGAGTCCTCGTCCGAAGGCTATCATCGGTGGTGTCACTCAGGGTTCCTCCTTGGCCCAGATCTATGAAACACATCATATGATGGCATCTTTACACTAGGGCTGCCAGATGGTGGGCTACACGGACGACATTGCGGGGGTTACTGTCGCTAGAGATGTCCAGCAGGCCAAGTGGAGACTTAACAAAACAATAAGACTCGTCTCCATGTAGCCTAGATAGAGAACCACTCACTGAGCTTGGCGACCGAGAAAACAGATAGTCATGATGACAGAGCGTGGGATCCCGAATTTGATGGATTTCCGTGTCAATTTGGAGTTTACACGTCCCAAGTCCTCAGCAAAGTACCAGGGGTTAGACTTGATAACGTTCAGCTAGCAAAGCTAACGTTCAGAGAACAAATGAAGTTTGCAACAGACAAGGTGGCAAAGACAACTAGGGCGATTAAATTAGCTCATGTATTTCAAGATAAATACGTGAGGAATTGTTGAAGTTGAGACGGGCAAGTTGTCGGCAATATCGTCACTTGGTTCAGGATAAGGTTGCTAGGCAACAGAGATAATGAGACTTGGTATTTGCGTCACGGGTATACAGGAGGAGGGGTAGCCTTACCCAGCTGTTACCAGGGAAATCAGCCATCCAGGGAAATGGTTAATGACATTGTTGTTGGCGCCGGCGGACATCTGACAGCTGAGACGTGGTTTGTCGGTCATCTTACATTTTTCAACGACAGTTTTAATGTGATTCCATTACCTCCGTAAGGACAATTCTACTGTTATTAAAACGAGATGGAAAGGCAGAAATGTCAGTTTGGAAAAAACAACACCGTTTAAGTCTTTTATAGATTATTACTCTATAAGTGACCCCCTGAACGTCTATCTAGCATCCATTTTTATATGATATTAATGTATACAAAAATTATAGTTCGGCTGTAGATTGTATGTAATCAAACAAAGATTCTTCAATTTTATAAATGCATCTCATTACTTTCGTCACACACTCATACACACTTACGGGCTGATGAAGTTTTAATTAGCATTCAGAAATTTTATTTTATTTTGTTCCTAGAACACGATCAGATTAGTACTTAATCCGGACCAAGCTGGTATAAAGCTGAAAACAAAAATGTTTAAAGCAGTCACAATTCTTAAGCTTGAAAGTTTCTGCTTTGTATATTTTTTGACAGATTTAAAAATGTTTTTTTCAGTTTTTTTACCGGCTTAGTCAAGGTTATTTACTAATTTTGTCATATTATAGGTTCCAGCATACCTGAGGACGGATCAAATTCCAGATCTCGAATTGTCGTGAATCTTCGTTTTTCTAATCTTCATAGAAAATATCCATTTTAACAACTTAAATAGCTCAAACTTGTTCTATTCCCACCAGGTGTTATTTCCAAGAAAGGATGACCCAATTATATTTTACTGAATTTAAAAATCTTTTCATGTATGAAAAAATGATAAGTGTATGATTATTGATGTAAAAAATGTTGTAGCTGGAAGGTTATTACAAATACTAGCGTTGTTCGACTTTAGTGCTATTTATAATTTGATTTAACTATTTTTATGATATAATTAATATAATTAAGTATTAACGAGAACCCAACTACAAATATTTCAAGATTAGTTGGGAATCAACCCTGTATTATTTTTATATGGAAATTATAAGGAAGTAATTTCTATATTTATTCATTCTTCGTGGCTTTTAGCAATTGAATGGCTCAAGTCAAGAACCGCCCAAGTGACACTTTTTTCGAAATTTAGTTAAGACCGCCATTTTGTTCTATTTCTGCAAAAACCACCCAAAGACAGAATATTTGGCTGGTTTTAAGTGAGGAAGAAAATCTTCCTCAAGTCAGAAACTACCCAATTATAGTGTACGGTACATGGTTATTTCTACCCATCAGGTTGCTGAAGATGTATGATGATAGATGATTTTATAGATTTTTTCTTAACAATTTTAGGTCAAATACAGTTTGTTATTTACTCAGTCTTTAAACACATAATAGCTTAAAGAATAAAATGTCTAGTATTTTCTGATAAAACCCCTTAACTTAAGAGAAGTTACCAAATAACAAGCCCAAGACAAGAACTGACCAAGTACATCACATATTTTTACTTTTATCTACAATAAACTTATACTTCTTTAAGGTACACTAATGTGTTAAAAACATACAAATACATCTGGTAAAAATTCAAATTTTCAAAATCAGTATTAATTAATTGAGAAGTTTTTTGTCATTCCCCGAAATTTGTATTGTACAGTATGACCGGTCAGAAACTGGGTCTTATTACAGCGTATCCCAGGTGCAAGGTTACAGTGTGAGTGTGAGGCTCGGAGGGAGTGTCAGGCACGCCCTCTATTGTCACTGTCTGTCACTCTGTGACCTTCACTGGTTTACAGAATCTTCCACAACGTCGATAGCCCTCGCTATCGATCACTAAACATGCTACGACGATACACGCTAAGCTGAGCGAGCTTGAGATGGCGATGCGGAGGCCTAAATAAAGTCCCAATATCCTTTGTACGGATTGTAGGATTCAGTTTAAAGAAGAAAGATTATCATACCAAAATGTAAACCTGAAATCCTAAACAAATGAATAAAAAGAAAATAAATAAATACCCAGCTTTATTATTTAGCATTACTTTACAATGAAATAGATTAGAACATTTATACCACTATTATAATTAGTTATACGTTAAAATAACTTTTTAATATAGTATGATTTCGAAATGGATTTAAAATCAATGACCAATATAAACTAACTAATATTGATTTGACAGCTGTTTGTTTTTATTTCTATTAAATGTTTAAACTACAAAGACAGCTGATTATTAGCAGTAGGTTATTAATTGAAAACTGGATCAAAATGCGAGTTATATCACGTAAAAGTGGGTTTTTAAATGCTCGTTATTTACTTTTCAAGGGACGGCGGGCGATTTCAAGCATTTATAAACCTTCTCTGGAATGTAGAGAATACATGAAATAAGTTTAATTGAAATCGGTTCTCCCGTTTTTTTTTTCGGAGAAGACGGCGTAAAATGCCTCCTGGAGCGTCACAGACAAACATACAAAAATTGAGATAAGACCGGTTTCGGCTCTCTAACACACGAAAAGTAAAAATAACTAAAAAATGAATAATTCTGAGCAATGTACTGACAAAACTCTAATTTTATCGCCCCTTGAAAAGTAAATAACGAGCATTTAAAAACCCACTTTTACGCGATATTACTCGCATTTTGATTCAGTTTTTAATGAATAACCTACTGGTTATTGTAGTTTGAAGATTTAATAGAAATAAAAAACAAACAGCTGTCAAATCAATATTAGTTAATTAATATTGGGCATTGATCTTAAACCCATTTCGAAATCATACTATACAAAAAAGTTATTTTAACGTATAACTAATTATAATTAATGATGCTATAAATGTTCAAATCTATTTAATTGTAAAGTATTGCTAAATAATATATAATGGTATGATAATCTTTCTTCATTAAACTGGATCCTACAACCAGTACAAATGACGGGCTTACTGTTAGTTGGAAAGAAATAAATAAAATAAACATTTACATGCATTATTAACACAGTAAACATTATAGAGCACTACCAGTGAGGACTTTGTACGGTTTGGTTCTAGTGTTATGAAGCAATATGCTTATTGTAGCAAAATATAAACCAGAAATTAAACAAAATACTAAGGAAAAATGAATTATCAATTCAAGTGTTTATTATCATTAGTTTACAATTACATAAATCAGATTAAGTTATAAACTTAATATCATAATTAAATTCCCGTATATGTCAACATAACATTAAAAATATTATAGTTTTGAAATAATTTTAAAATCAATGATCAACATACTCAAACTGTGTTTATTTTACACAACTGGTTTTCATCCGTACCTATGCCTGTAGCTAAATACATTGATTATTTAATTAATAACAAACAATATTTACTGGATTATAAGGCATATAATCAAGTAAATAAATCATACTAGATATTAATAAATAGATTATTACATTTAAAACTGGCTTTTGAGTAATAATATTGACTTTATTAAAACAAAAATTAAACTGTACTTCAATTTTTTTATCTCTGTTGTTGAGTTGTGCATGGTGGGATTGTAATGTTAAAAACCTTTCCTTTTTACACTCATGAGTCTGTAATGTTCCGGTGTCCCGGGGTTGACGTGGAATCAGTATTCAAAAGCCGAAATAATTTTTTTAATCCTAGTCTCTTCTAGATTGTAAACGAAATTCAAAGAAATTTCAAGGTATTCAAAGAAATTATAGTCAAAAAGTCCAATTGACGACAATTAGTTATTTAATAACTTTAAACTATTTTACAATTATTTTTACTATTTCAATTTTTGATTGAAATATAAACCAGTGTGATAATTTATCCCATATAAAATCCATATTACTTATCTTACTTATCAATTGTAATGAATTAAGAAGGGGACGTTATAGGAAGATATTGTAGTGGTCTCCTTACACTCCTTCTGAATCATACTTGGCTTAAAATACCTACCTGGGTAGGTTACAACTTTAGGAAGGTACATTTACATCACTAATTAGTATATTCAGTTCGTGGATGTAGTAGTGGGGTAAATGTATCTCATCTACGTGTTGTCACATTAGTAGCAAAAAGAAATCAAACCAAATCTCTTTATTGCCATATAAACAACTTTACGTAGATTCAACAATAGTTATTTTTGCAAGTAAGCGTGTTTCGTCTTAGAAAAGTGAAAATGACATTTAAACAAAGGAAAACTACAGCAGTGACGGCGGAGACACTGCGTTATCACAGGGAAGGCGGTCAATTTGCCCCAGAGGATGCTGAGTATTATCCTGTTAAGGACAATTCCCTCAGCCTTGGACTCGCACTGTGAGAAGTCCTGTTGGACCATTCTGTAATTGGATAAGCGAACCTTGAACCCATCGCTGCAGCAATGATCAATACGAATGTACGAACCGTTAGTAATGGATTTCTTTATTTTATTACTTGACTACCAGTTGGCTCTTTGTACGGGTTGAATGAGTGTTGAGAAGAAATAGCATTACTAAGTAAAAGTACATTACAATTAATTGTTGGTACACTTTGGTTTACTTTAAGATAAAGTGTTAATATAATATAATTATAAAATTGGTTTAAATCAACGATAAACGTAAACAAATTAATATTGATTCTAATTTCATTTTTGGGGGGTTTTGTTGCATTTTCAACAAGATATCATCAGTGGAAGGAAATATATACCAACTTTCTGTAGGATTCTGCTGTTGAAGAGGTATCAGGAGGAACCAAAATAAATACTCCATGAATTACAGTTTGGTTAATTTAGATGTATTAATTAATTTATCATTGACTGGGATGGTAGCGTCGTCCTGTAATCCAACTACTTAACTATTTGTGGAGGTCACTAATTGTGGATAGTTGTGAGCGATGGTCGGTGGATGTAGTGTTCTCTTGTGTGGATTAATGTCCGCACTATTGAATACTACGTTAATCCGCAAAGACCATCCTCATAATTAGACCAGTTCGTAATTCAGAGGCAGTGGTTAGGATTCCAAGTTAAACTGTAGGTCCCTTAAATATGCCATGGTAGCGCCACAATCATCCTACACTCGTTTCTCATTCATACTTGGCTTAAAATACCTACCTTGTAGTACGGATGCCATTTCAATAATCTAATCTAATATAATCAGATTAAAGTTAAGCAGCAGTAGAGAGGTCAGAGTTATTTCCTACAAGTACCATATCCGGAAAGAGCGGGGATGTAGATCCATTGGTTATCATTATTTATTATTATATTATTTGAAACACCGAGATAAACTTAGTATATAACTTCAGTTATAGTTTAGTTATATGTAAAAAATCCAGGAATTTTGAATTTTTTGTTAGTATCTTTGTACTCTACATCAAACTTTTAAACTCCCCCCCCAAAAAGTGTTAAATAGACTTTTACAATATTTATATGAATAAAATTTACGAATAAATGCAAACCCGCGACTGGTTGTGCTATGATATGAATAATTATGTAAGTTCTGTTATCATCAGCTGATAGAGGGATCAAGGGAGGTTAACAGAGTCACAACAGTTATGTATCCCAAGGTTGGCAGACGAATGGCAACACGTGCATCTTCCTTGTGTTACAATACACAATGTACTGTTGTACACTATTGTCACTGTCAAAACCAATCAGAACTCTTGGTAATGCCAGCTATGTACCGTTACAGTACAAAGATGTTTTAGAATTTAAAAATTACTTTCTACTACATTGCCTTTGGAGAGCACGCTGGTCTAGGGGTAGAGTACGGGGCTTTGGTGCACAAGGTCCCAGGTTCAAATCCCGCCACTCACCAATGGTTTTTAGCTATGTGATAATGCCGCAACCCAAACAGGGGTGCGCCAAAAGCAGCTACGGCTGAAGTGCCTTTGGAGTAATCCACCCCCTACAATGAAAAAACATTACCTCTTTATAGATACATTCTAAGTATTAAGTAAGTATTAAATAAGTAAGTAGTACGTAAATATCTAAGATAGTAGAGAAGTCACGTATACGCTACGGACGTTTGGTAGTTTTACACCAGTTAAATATTGGTTTAAACTGGATCATAAGACAGTTGTTTTTAAATTACATAACCTAATAAACACGAACATTCTTGACACCAATGACGTCATAATTTTTGTTTACGCAACCCTTACCTGTCGTAGTTCGTGATGTACGTCACTTCTTTGGAAAAGCGACACTCGCTGTTATTTTATCATTTCTGTGATTTTAATTATTATTCCATTATATTTTAATTTTTATTTGATTATGTGGAGAAAATGGTTTCTTATGACGATAAGTAGGCCTAATGCATACCTTATTGTTTCATAACTTAAATACGCAATATGATCGTAAATTAATATAGGATAGTTTATAATATTAATTTTATAAGCAATAAGCAATAAGTTATAAACAATAAGATATTCTCGCACTAAACTCCTCAACAAAGGGATGAAAAATACCTCAGGTGCAAATAGAGATATAACTCGCGTCGGATGAGACAAAATGTTTGCGATCAACATTATCTCAAGGGTCGTTTATTGCTCATCGTATCTAGTTAAGTCTACTAAAAAGAGTAATTGTTTCTCTAGTGCCTAAAATATATAATGATGTCCGACATTCCATAAAAGCAAATAATGTAATAGAAATTCAAACCGGTTACTTATTAAAATAAGGAGATCATTTTATTGTTCATCTATATTATTTTTATCAATAATTAGTTTTCCGTAGAAAATGAAAGTCATCTTTTCGTAATTTTATTTTTAAGGTTACATTTTTGTACATACTGGAAAAAGGGATAATACCCGACATATGTAGTGCTGAAATAAAATGTCATTATAAAAGGGCATATATGGTTTTTATTTATAATACAATTAGATTAGATTAGATTATTAAAATGGTGACCATACTTCAAGGTAGGTATTTTAAGCCAAGTATGAATGAGAATTGAGTGTAAGATGATTGTGGCGCGATCTTGTAGTCTTGTTACTGACTAAGGCTGACACTTTCCTTAGACAGGACTGTTAATTAATAGCCCAACGGCCGTTGGCAACTAAGGGACCTACAGTTTAACGTGAAATCCGAACCACGGGCTCTGAATTACGAATTGGTCTAATTATGTGGATGGTCTTAGCGGATTAACGCAGTATTCAATTAATCCACATTAGAGAACACTACACCCACCGACCATCGCTCACAACTATCCACAATTCGTGACCTCCAAGTGGCTGGATTACAGGATGTCACCACCATCCCAGTCAATTATACAAAAATTATATTATAAAATTAGAGTTTTGTCTGTACATTGCTCTGAATTATTCATTTTTTAGTTATTTTTACTTTTTGTGCGTTGGAGAAGCCGAAACCAGTCTTATCTCAATTTTTGTCTGTATGTCTGTGACGTCCAGGAGGCATTTTACGCCGTCTTCTCCGAAAAAACGGGAGAACTGATTACAATGAAACTTATTTCATGTATTTTCTACATTCCAGAGAAGGTTTATTAATGCTTGGAATCGCCCGCCGCCCCTTGAAAAGTAAATAACGAGCATTTAAAAACCCGCTTTTACGCGATATTACTCGCATTTTGATTCAGTTTTCAATGAATAACCTACTGATAATAACCAGCTGTCTTTGTAGTTTGAAGATTTAATATAAATCAAAACAAACAGCTGTCAAATCAATATTAGTTAATTTATATTGGTCATTGATTTTAAACCCATTTAAAAATCATACTATATTAAAAAGTTATGTTAACATATAACTAATTATAATAGTGGTATAAATGTTCTAATCTATTTAATTGTAAAGTAATGCTAAATAATAAAGCTGGGTATTGATTTATTTTATTTGTATTGATATGTTTAGGATTTCAGGTTTACATTTTGGTATGACAATCTTTCTTCTTTGAACTGAATCCTACAACCCGTGCAAAGGACGGGCTTACTGCTAGTTATATATAAATTAAGAAGTATCTAATGTAAATATAAACTATGAATGAGAATTGTTAACTATTATTGCTAGCGCTTCAGTATCGCCAACGACAAGCTCCTCCAGTGATCATGAACTAAAACATAAAACAGATAGTACATATTTTATATTTTAGAATTTTTGTACTGAGCTTTTCATTATTACTCGATGAGATGTTCAGTAATTCCGTTTCATATCAATGTAATCTATGCATGCGTTTATTTGTAACAAATATTCCTTATTCTTATATTTACCTTATTGGCATCATGTGAATCCGTAACCTGCAGCACACTAATCTCAAAACATGTAGCCAGGGCTCACTGTTGTGCTACATTGTTACATTGCAGGAAAGTGATGATATTTAGCTTTGGTAAGATAGATAAATGTATAATAAATTTCACTTTCCACCCAAATCCGAACAAAAGGTTTACAATCCTATAAAACGGCACACACCTTGCCTCCCTCAAACTAGCAAACCAATCTCCTTGACCTCAAAATTGATTATGCATTTAAAGTTTTCCACACGACTTTATTTAATAAGAGTTAAATTGCTCGTGGTCTCAGCAATCTGCTATCGAAGGGTCGCCAAAGTGTCTGACCGCTCGTCTGGATCGATCCTGTGTTAACCGGACCAGAATTATCACTGCTCAACGTCCACCATCGCCAAATATCTTTCAGTCTCGTTTTCGGACCGTAGAAACATCAACAGTTCGGTAAGCATATGAGAGACCCCCTCACGGTGTTCCGCAAGGGCGTCGATCGGGCCCGCTGTTATTCCTAGTTGGGATTCATTCGTTACCTAAGTCTAGAATATTTTGTATTCTTTCTATCGGTTTTCCACAACATTAATATACAATACTATTGTTTTTTTTTAATTGAAACTTTTTGTTGTGATGAGTATTTGTTTTCTAGAATCTTGAGAATAATCTTAAAAAAATAATATGAATGGTTAATACTTAACATCGAAAGGTGGAATATATTACAATTATGTAAAACGTTAGGCTACTGGTTGCCGTATACAAATAATACCACAAGGAGGGGCTTACCTATCAGATGAACGGTCTTTATAAGTTTGTAAAACGTAGGCTACTATAATTAAAATAAAAATAAAACTTGCATTTTAAAGAATGATATAACATATGTCATGTGTACTAGTATTTAGAGTGATAAGACATAAAAACTGTATCCCAACGAAAGATTTCATCAGTAAAACATAACAACATTACACAATATATTTGATGTAACTTTTGAAAGTTTAGGTCTTATTTCGGTTTTTTAGACTTATCATTTAAAATAACGAGGAACGATTAAATGCATCTCATTGAATATAAACTTTTAGCACATTTACTACAAGACATACAGATACATATAGAAGTAGAATTATTGAATTTTAATTTTATATTACGAGGAATACAACAAGGATGTTTGCAATATGGGTCTATCTATATACACCGTCATACTTTATAGTTTAACGGGCGTAATTTATAATTTCCCGTTAAGTTGAGTATTGATTTACTATGTTAATGAGAACCAAGATGTTTTAAATACAGGAGTTTGATTGTCTTTTAATGTTGACGTAATATATTTTACATCAGGCGATGGAGCATTTTAAACGACGCATATTTGAATTATAAGGAATTCGTTTTTGAATGTTTTAAATTTTATTAGAGCATAGTTATTGTGATTACCAGCAACAGCTTGTTAATATTATAATGAACAATTGATCATTGATGAACCCTAAAACTAAACTTCGTACTTTTCCTTGTAAAGGAAAATACTTAAACAGGTATTTATAAAATTCCATATCACTTTGATGACGAGATCGCACGCAGCACGCTGGCGCGAGTAGAGCTGATTTCACAGAACTTATATTATTCCCACCGTAGTAATCGAATATTACCGAGTAAGCAGGTTTGCTGCAATAAGGGTTATTTTACATGGTAATTTGCTTACATTAAGACCGTCCACTAAGTAAAAACACATACAAAATTGTATCAAATTAAGTTCGATAACTAAGCGAGTTATAAAAATTTATCTATTTTCCGCATTAATTACGTGGGCAATTAATACATAGGTTTTCTGCCGTAAGAAAATTATATTTGGGGGTTTTATGGATGTATTGATAACACTTAACTAGATGGAATTACATACCAAACTTTTGAAGAATATTCTAGTAAATAAGTGAGTTATTGATTTTTAGCTATTTTCCATAAGATTAACATTTTACAATATACTGTGTGTACTCAGTAACCAATTATTGAACTAGAGTTATGATTAAAAATACTAGATTGTGTGTTTTTGAGTTGAATCTAATAGTAAAAGAAAAGTTAGATATTTTCATAAATTATACATGAAAAAATTGATATCCCCCAGGGTACAAACCTCCCCCAATAATGTAGTTAATGTGGTCCGATTGCGTTGCCCAACTAACCCATCCAAGGTTTTACAGAAAGGAACAACTGAGCCAAATTTTATAATAATCAGACAATAATTGCGGTTATTGTCCTGGTGACACATATAGTGTTCAGGGAGTTCAGAGTGAAACTTCTGTCATGGTCCTGGGCTTATCTGTCACCATGCGGGACATGTGAATAGCTCACGTTTCTATAGGAAGTTCGCTAATAAGGACTTGTCAAAGTGAGAAGTTTAGTTTAAGTTTGTAGTTTCTAGTTTAAGTTTAATTTGTATTTACAAAAGGGAGCGGAGAGGAAATATGTGTGAAATCGATGCGGGAACGAAGCCCACCCAAACACATTTGACCACGCCTTTTAATTTCCTATAGCTTTAACACTTTCCTTTAAAACCACAATTGTTAATACGCATAATGATTACAGTGAAGTCGCATTCTTGGTATAAGCAAATTTAAACAGTTTATCTGTTGACTCGATTGTAATTTAACCTAAAGATTAAAAATACTGAAATGGGATTTTAAATTTTTATGGATCACACGTAAATAATGTCAAACAATAAATTCCTATATTCTTTATTAGGTTAATTATTCTCGTCTAAAACCCTTCTGTCCGCGAATCTCGACAAGACCCGTGGCCAAACAACAATATACCCATGTGTTTACCGTTCTTTTTGTGTCACAATTTTTATTTTTTTTTTAGAACATGTGAGTGATGGCTAACAAAAAATGTTTGTATTTATTTTCCTGTGGGAAGTAGGTTAGATCATTGATATGGCTGGAGGGAATGTTTTCAATTCATCTAAAAAGACGTTCTTATAATCAAAATATGACTTCACTAACCATATGATGTAACTAACCAAATGATGTCACTGTTTCAAATTTTGGTGGTTCAAATTGCCAACACGGCTGGCTACCCATAGTGATGACCTAGTCTAACAAGGCCTTTAGGGAAGTGTCGGTAAATGTAGGCCTATAGATATAAGGCTAACTGACTAGGCTAAGTCTCCGGCGAATATAGACCTACCATAATATTTTCCCCGAATATTTTCAATGTACCTTTTAAAACTAAGTAAATTCAGTTGGAATGAAATAGTGATGCTTGCAACAGCACAAGTAATTTTAATTAAAACAGATGAATTTTTGATGACGGGTTTAATGTTTTAATAGAGTTATAAATAAAATTAAAGTAAAAGTAGAACAGAAAAATGCTCGGTCATCACCAAAAACCAATAAGCCCGAAAATACATTTGACTATGAACTACTGCACCTACTTATTTTAAAACACGTTGCTGGATAAATTTTAAATTATGACGCACCAAAGAATCACAAATATATAAGTAGGTACTTTGGTAAACATCACTGTTTATGGTCTGAACCATTTTCAGCTGGATATTACCGGATCTGCCCAAGTGATCGAGTGTGTATTGCAGGTGTTATCTTATCGAGTTTCCCGCAGCTAGCCAACAGATGTCGCCAGTAGGTCTAGTACCCACCATGCAGGCTGCTGCAGCCGTCTTCCTACTCGCTTTGCTTCCGGGTTAGTGTTCAACATTAGGCCTACCAATTAATTTATTTGTTTTTCTATAAATTCTGAAATAAACATAATAGGAAATCATCAAAGGTTTATTCATTGTTGCATTTTTTTTGTTCACTATTATGACTGGTGGGCCAGGATTTAATTGATTATCGATCAATTATTAAATTGATTATCGAAACTGAATTTAAATTGAATTTATTGAGATCTCCAAGAGTGCAAAGAAATAATTTTATGCCTTATGTGAGAGGTACAGATTTACCAAACTCAATATAAAACACATGATGCCCTGTCATGAAAGTCTGTGGAGAAGTAAATTTATTAATTTAGATTACTATTTGGGATTGATTAAATATTTGAATTTATATTATTAAATAACTGGCTGTAAATTTTAGACTCTAATCCATCCCTAAAGCAAACAACCCCCTAAAACACAAACTTTCAAACAATTATTCGAATTTTGTATTATTAAATAACTGGCTGTAAATTTTAGACTCTAATCCATCCCTAAAGCAAACAACCCCCTAAAACACAAACTTTGATTAAACAAGTACAGTAAAACCATCATGTTTGAGACTTGAGAAACAGTAATTTGGAAACTAGACCATATCAAAAAGAGGAAAATGTTTGTACAGACAATCACTTTAGTCCAATATTTTATTAATTTTCCAATTATTAATTAATAGCGGTTGAGCTTTTCAATATTTGGAACAATTTACTATTGACGCCAATTCTATTTCAATAAGTCATCTATTGGCTTTTATAAATCTCTCTCATATGAATAGGAGATATTTTGGTTATAGGATAATATGTTTGTATTTAATCAATTGTGTTTCATTGCATTAAATTAGGAGTTTGAAATTGCTAAAAATTCTTAGTCGTCATTCAATATTACATACACATTTAATGATAAACATAGCTACCGTAATTAATCTCAATTAATAATCCAAATTAAATTGACTTTGATGTTTGGTCGGAAGTTATAAGGTTGAACAGGAAATTATATTCACTCAAAAAACATTTATTTTATACTGCACTCTAAACTACTAATAATGATATATTTGCTAACATAACCAACTTTTTAATTATCATTGATTTAAAAAAATTTAAATTGCATAAAAAATATGATAAAAAAAAGCTTAAAATCAGTTGAACCCTCCTGAATACATTTATATTACTAATTTGTTGTATTCACAGTTCCTGGCTCTATTACTGCTTTCAAAAATTATAGGATACATAGATATTTGAAATTGTAATTCATTTGATAAATTCAAATGAAAGTAAAATTTTAATATTTTGATCAAACGATTAGTGGTCTTAGAGAATATCTATTGTAATCAATAACTATTCTCACAGAAGGCATACAACTATTTCTTTGTATTGTGGAAGATCTCAATTAAGTCAATTCATATGTGTCAACAGAAAGTTATTTACTCATTGGAAGAATCTTTCCATCTCCCTCCAAAGATAGAATTAAGGGAGTAAAAGTAAAATGCCTTACTTGATGAATAAAAATTATTTACAATTGACTATAATGTATTTAGAGCCAGATATTGTGTGTATGCCAGAGTATATTTTAAGGTATTTTCACTGGGTGTCATCACAGGGTGTCCCGGGCCCTCTACTGTACATATTTCATAATACTGGTACCGAAAACCATATTACTAAGCCTTCTTTATTAGAAAAAAGCCACTTTATTTTACCTCAACAAATTTGTATTTGTTTTAATGATGAACAAAAATATTGAAGGTACAATAATTAATTTTGACTATGAATCAATTATTATACTTGATTACATCAATATCACGTCTCCTTTATTAAATAATCTTACAAGTACCTGGTGACCGAGCTTTGCTCGTTTAGAATAATACATGTATTAGAAAAATTAAAACACATTTATTACTCAATGAAAACATTTATGTGGTTTAAATAAAACCGATTTAATACACCATAATTAATATAGCGCTGAACAAAAATTAATGCCCCTGTTGGGGTCTGAACACGCGACCTTCGTGTTACGAGGCCAACACACTACCGCTGGACCACGGCGTCTGCCAAATGAGCAATGCCGGTTAAGGTTTTTTAGCCAACCTCGATTGTTTTAGCCGATCATTTACTGTTTAACTATCCATACAGTTATTATTAGCCTGTGACCAACTGATTTTGATATAAACGGAATGTGGATTGAAAAGCAAAAGAGAAATTTAATTTACACATATTAATTGGTTTGTTACAGTGGCTTCAAGCAATACAACAAATACGTTTTTTATCAAAACACGGAAGATTTTGGAAATACTCTTTCCTGCTTTTATTTCGCACAGTTATGTTACCCTTAAGTCTTTAAAAATTGTTTAGTAACCTGCTAATTTTACATTTATTACATACATGAAATAAATATTTATGAAAAACCTCTATTCACATATTGTTCCCCGCCGTCTTCAATCAAGAACTGTCAAACGGTTATAAACAGCTGTTTTGGTTTGTATTGTTTACATTTTATTCTCCGTAAGCGTAATGTTAAATTTTTAGATTTTAAATTTAATATTACAAGAAAACACAAATTTTCCTGGACATTAGACCTATCTAGAACTTATTTTCTACTCGGAAATTTGTTATTTCCAAAATTTAAAGAAATTCCTTAGTGCCGTTTTCGAGATCCGTTTGCAAATATATATATACAAACCTTGCTCGTATTATAGTATTGGATTACTGTTTTTGTTGTCTTTTATTTGTTAAATTAATACAGTACCTGTTTTAAGTTCACTTTAATTTGACATGATCTTAAATTAAAATAATATTACATTTAACTAATATCTTTACTATTAAACTTCTCTGCTTACTTTCTGTAAAAGTTAGTAAATTATTGTTTATCTTAAAAGCTTATATTACATTATGGTTACTAAATTTGTATTTTTGCTCTAGAGAATTCTGTACACCAACGGGAAAGAAACACAATTACAATTTTAAGCTCTCTAAATAAAGGTACTTAATTTTGAAGAATGAGATACTGGTGCTACAAACTATTTTCAAGAGTGTTTTTGCGGTTACATTTGATATGTTTGTCAATAAAACTAAATTGTCAGCACTATCCATAACAACTGGGCGACATTTTTAACATGTTAACTTGTTATTTTATGCCCTCGTATATGTTCCCCCAGTGTCACGAGGTCTGGAGAATGAGCTGGAGACGGCTTCGGATAGTCAGCCAATCTTCTGCTTCCAGTGCAACTCCGGCGTGAACCCCGACTGTTCCAGTGTCCAAGCCAATGACACTGCGAGCCCGTACTACCAACCGTGCTTGGAGTACAACGAGTACAAGGGCTCTCAACCTTTCTGCCGCAAGATCGTCCAGCACAGTTAGTTCTCTTGCATTAAGATAGACATAAGCAGATACTCTTTTTTAACCATTTGTACCCTTTCACACAAGGTAACAAGTGGCCATCACCACTTACCAGCTGGTAAACTGAAGTTGAAGATACAGCCAACTGACAAAGTCCTTGCACTGATTAAGAGGCTGCAGAAGTTGTGAGATATTTTTTTAGCCCCATAAGGACAGTTTTAATATTGTGAATCATTACTGGTTCATATTCGTAAAAAAATATGGTTGAGGTGTCGAATTAAAGGTAAACAGGTCATTTAGGGAATTAAATTATTAATTTTATTTATTTTCCAGAAGAATATTATTACCTCACAATCATATCAGTAAAGTAACAAGTAATTTTTATTTTATGATAGAAATAAAGGAAAACTTAATTCCCTAGATAAGCTGGAGACGGCTTCGGATAGTCAGCCAATCTTCTGCTTCCAGTGCAACTCCGGCGTGAACCCCGACTGTTCCAGTGTCCAAGCCAATGACACTGCGA
Organism: Nephotettix cincticeps; assembly: GCA_023375725.1. Taxonomy (NCBI): domain Eukaryota; kingdom Metazoa; phylum Arthropoda; class Insecta; order Hemiptera; family Cicadellidae; genus Nephotettix; species Nephotettix cincticeps. The sequence goes on from CM041790.1 coordinate 54,678,162, forward strand.
GCCCGTACTACCAACCGTGCTTGGAGTACAACGAGTACAAGGGCTCTCAACCTTTCTGCCGCAAGATCGTCCAGCACAGTTAGTTCTCTTGCATTAAGATAGACATAAGCAGATACTCTTTTTTAACCATTTGTACCCTTTCACACAAGGTAACAAGTGGCCATCACCACTTACCAGCTGGTAAACTGAAGTTGAAGATACAGCCAACTGACAAAGTCCTTGCACTGATTAAGAGGCTGCAGAAGTTGTGAGATATTTTTTTAGCCCCATAAGGACAGTTTTAATATTGTGAATCATTACTGGTTCATATTCGTAAAAAAATATGGTTGAGGTGTCGAATTAAAGGTAAACAGGTCATTTAGGGAATTAAATTATTAATTTTATTTATTTTCCAGAAGAATATTATCACCTCACAATCATATCGGATGAGTAACAAGTAATTTTTATTTTTATGATGGAAATAAAGGTAAACTTAATTCCCTAGATAACCACTTTATCTCAACACCTCAATAATATTTTATGACTATTGAGTGGTTAGTATTTCTGTCATAAAATTAACATTGTTTTATGGGACTGAAATTCAAGATGATGCCTCCTAATATAAAAATAATAAATAAAAAATTAAGTATCTAATATCTAAGAGCACCTGTGCCTGGATATCTATATTATACCTCACATTATACTGTAGGCAGATAAAACTCCTTTAAATAATCCATTACAGTTTACCTCATACCCTAACTGCTGGTTATGGCTTTAGTCTACCAGTCTAAAAAGAATACAAAATACCAAACCATCTCTACCTAAAAATATGGACTTAATTTTTTCATATATGCTCTATCCAAGATCCATTTCATCAGGGCTGCCCCTTAAATAGATACACATCTCTTAGACTGAGAACGTGATGTGTCCTGTAGTCCAACTACTTGAAGGTCACGAATTGTGGATAGTTGTGAGTTATGGTCGGTGGGTGTAGTGTTCATTTTTTGTGGATTAACGTCTACACTATTGAATCCTCATAAAACCATCCTCAAATTAGACCAGTACGTAATTCAGAAGCAGTGGTTCAGACTCCACATTATATGTCTCCACAAGCACCAGTAAGATATTACCACGAATTAGACCAGTATGTAATTCAGAAGCATTGGTTCAGACTCCACATTATATGTCTCCACAAGCATTTCTCCATATATGTCGCTGTCAGTCAGGCTATTAATTATCAGTTCTGACTAAGGAACATGTCAGCCTTAGTCAGTTACAAGACTACAAAATCATGCCACAATCATCCTACACTCAATTCCCATTCATATATGGCTTAAAATACCTACCTCGGTCGATGGCCATTTCTGTTAAAAGTAAAGTAAGTATTCTATTTCACAATATAGGGGAGTCCCACATTATACACTGGCCACCTGTGTCATACATAAAGAATTTCCGTCCTGTCCCTCAAAAAATAAACCTAATTTTTACATATATGCTCTAGCCAAGATCCATTTCGACAACAGTCTAGAGATCTCCTAATGGAGTGTTCACGATCTACTCAGTCACTTCCTGTCAAAGCTGAGAGTTCTGTTTGATTGCAGTTTTCGAGCGGGAGATGGTTCGGGTGGTTCGTAAGTGTGGGTGGGAGCGTCACCCGAAGCTGGACTGCTACTACAGCAGCAATGATGACCACACAGAGTCAGTGTGTCAGTGCTTCTCCGACGGATGTAATGGCGCGCCTCGCTCCTCCCTCACTGCTGCCACCCTCGCGTCCACGCTAGCTCTCACATACAGCCTTGTGTCATGATATGATCAACTCACTGTAGGCTTGAACTCTCCACATTTATTTATTGTTACATAGTGTATTTATTTATTTAAGATAAATGTATATATTTGCTTTTAAATTTTTCTATTTATTTTACCGAAAGTCAAACAAAGAATTAATTAGCAATCCAGAATTATTAGATTTTGAAACTTGTTAATAATTGTTAATTTATTGTGACAATTCAAACTGAGCTTAATCATAGGGTTAGAAAGAAATTAATATAAGTTTACTTAATCTACGTGAGAAAATATCAAGGGAATAAGTAGGTTTACTGCTATGAGGAGCAAAAAAATGATTTTTTTTCATACATTATTAAATCCTAACTACATAAAGCTGTATACTGTCTTATCTCAATATAACAAAAATAATAAGTGAGACATAAATTTGAAAATTTTCTCCATAATTGACTTAGGACCTCCAAAAGACATTGTGATTACCAGTTTTATATCTCAGTAAAATAGAGCAAGCATTCAAAATGCTTGATAGTTTGTTTTTTGAATTGATTATAATGGTTCTGATAAAAATGTATTTTTTGAACAAATTATTTGTAAAATTCTACTTAAACCACCCTCAGATTGACTGATTTGGCTGGATTTTGAATTTGAAATGCATATTTACGTGTCTATACCAAATATCATAAAGATTGGCGTTTTACAAGGGTTGTCGTGTTTACAGACATACACACTTATTGTTTATATATACGCTCATTTGTTTATATATACACTTATGTATATATATATATATTATACACTTATTGTTTATATATGCACTCACAGTATCAAACAAATCAACATAGACATGACTGAATAAAAAAATAGTAATAGTGAGGTGTGATTTGCCAACACATCTAATATATCAATGAAAATCTTGAAGTCCTGGTGGAGAAAAACCTTTGTAGAATGTGTGTGGTGGGATTTCAGATAAGGACCCAGTTGCCTTTGATCCAGGAAATTGAAACAGCTGATCATGGTCAGAAACTTTCGGGGACGGGGACAGTGGCGTTATCTGTATTCCGCAGGTACCTGGAGTCACGAATTTTGGATGAACGTTGGTCTGTGGATGAGATATTCTCTTGTGTGGATTAAAGTCCACATTATTGAATACTATTTTCATCCAAAAAGACCATCCTATTAATTAGACCAGTTCATAAGTCAGAGTGGTTTGGAATCCACGTTAAACTTCAGGTCCCTTAGATACAATTGGCTATTCAGCTATTAATTAACAGTCCTGCCTAGTGGCTAAGGAACATGTCAGCCTTAGTCAGTGACTAGTTTTGCCAAACTTACAATCCCATTTTCAAGCCTGGTGAAGTAGTTACTCAATATAAGTAAAGTCACAAATTTTAAAAATTACACAACAAATAAAATTCATACAATTCACTTTAACACTAAATTTACGCATTGTGCCAGCCACATACAACATTTACAAATGAGCAGCACTGACAGTGCAGAAGAATTGTTTGATGAAGGTATTTAAGGTATGGGTTCATAAAATACCCATGTTTTGGTGTCTCAAATAAGAACCTCTGGTAAAAGTTTCTCTAAATAGGTATTCGTTAACTTAACTGTAACACAGGTAGATTAGATTATATTAGATCATTGAAATGGCAACCATACTATAATGTAGGTATTTTAAGCCAAGTATGAATGAGGATTGAGTGTAGGATGATTGTGGCGTGATCTTGTAGTCTTGTTACTCACTAAGGCTGACATGTTCCTTAGACAGGACTGTTAATTAATAGACCTACAGTTTAACATAAAATCCGAAACACGGCTTCTGAATTATGAATTGGTCTAATTATGAGGGTAGGCTTTGCGGATTAACCTATATCAATAGTGCGGACGTTAATCCACACAAGAGAACACCACATCCACCGACCATCTCTCTCAACTATCCACAATTCGTGATCTCCAAGTAGCTGGATTACAGGACGTCGCCACCATCCCAGTCAATGGTACAGGCTAAAGGCTTCCTGAAAAAATCCTTCCTGGAAATTTCCAGATACAGATGGGAAATATTACCTTTCTGTGCTATTTCTCAAATAGATATAAATATTCTTGTATCTTATTACAGAACATTTTAATAGGTTGACTAAACACTGGTGAAAGGAAAGAGTTGTTTTATTACTGGAAAGGTTGAAGCGACCCACACAACTAAAACATACAGATCTATCAGCATTATTTCCTTGTTCATTGACAAGCCTGCAGCCAAGGGAATAAGGTATAAGAAGCATTTACACACCTGAAAATTTTCAGGCAAGACTTTTTGGATAACAAAGAGGTCTTTTTGTTAAAATAGTGTTGAAGGCCACAGCCTTGAAGAAGGGAATTCACTCTGAAACCATCCAAAAGGAAAATGGCTGCAGTACACTCAGAGAGAGCCACTAGGATCATCTAAAAGACAGCCATTTCTGGGGATAGAAGAATAAAAAATCCATGGTATCTATAGGTAGATGTACTTATACTTATACTTTTTAACTGAAATGGCGACCTACCCAGGTAGGTATTTTAAGCCAAGTATGAATGAGGAAGTACTGTAGGTATGTGAATCTAAAATATTCTATAGAAATATTTTATAAATTCTTTCTTGCCCTTACAGTTACTTCCTTGTTCATGGATGGGGTTTGATAGAGGCATTTAAGCATCTACTGACAGATTTCACCTTTAAAGAGATTCACAAGGGAATTCTTGAGGACAGTAAGTGAGGTAAAGAAACCAGAAGAACCTACAGAGAGACCTTCACTAGGAACAAGAGAATGGGCTTATTGAATCCAAATCTAAGAGTTAGCAAAAAATCTAATAGTGCACTAAAACAAAATTAAATATAATGTGTTTACATCCCTTTGGTAAAAATAGTTTAGGCCATTTTTCTCTGAGGGGAATGTTTACAGTTCCTCTAAACCTTTGAAACATCTAAACCCAGTTTCCTTTATAACCATATGACTTCGATTTCAAATTTTGGTCTGACGGATTACCAATACCCCCTTAGACATATCCATATCCTAAGACATAATTATGCATGCCAAAATGGTTGAATAGAATTAAACGAAACAAAAAATACTATGTAGCAGCAGACCTCCGTACTAAGCAAATTTCCATTTATTAAATCATCCATTTATTAAGATATATGGATTTAATTATTCTCAATAAGAATGACATGAGAAGGGTTCGCAACCACAATAAAAAAGTCCTTTTAGAATGAATTATTACAAATTTAAATGTATGAAGCTGCAAATAATGTTTTATTAAAATTTACAATAATTAGTGAGATATCAATCTTTATCTTTTTTTCATAATATTAACATTGGGGGTCTAAAAAAACATTAAGTGTTTACCAGTTCCTATACCTCAGTAACTGATTGACATAGAGGAAAGATTCAAAATACTAAATTGTTTGTTTTTCGAGCTGTTCCAGTGGTGTTTAGTTAGTTTTTAAATAAATTATATTTAAAAATCCCATTTTCGGGTACAAAAACTCCCCTAAACAAAACCCTCCTTTGATTTGTTCACCATGTCTATCTATAGTTTCTCAACTCACCTGAAAGTATGTAGAATTACAAATTACAGCCAAATTTGGTCTCAATCGGACCATTATTGTATTGTATTTACAAACAGCCTGCCCACACACATACATAAGCTCCTTTCCTATGGGAAATTTGCTGATATACCCCACTATACGAATCACAATACAAGTAGGAATTAGTAGTAGTTGTCCCCAATATGCTGCTTAACCTACCCCTCGCTGAAGGCATTGGTTGTCTGTATTGTTTAATGAATAACTTGGAGACCCTGAAGGATCTTGTAAAGGACAATATCTCTCAGCTAATATATACGAGGGGTGTAGGTCTATTTTGATACACTAGTACACGTGCAGTGTACCGCTATGAACCTGTATGTTATGAACCGGTATGCTTTGGGAACAACTGTGCTCAATTTCAACTCTGTAGCTAACATGTACAATTCTGATCTGTGCTTTAAAAAGGATTAAAATTTTTTTTAAGAAATGATAGTTTGAGAGGCCTGGTCCTATTATCAAGAAGCGCCTGATCTGAGGAATCAAAGAAGGGCTGACAGAGCAGTCGTTATCATGGCTACCTATGGATTCTCGTAACCACTTAATTACAAATTTTTCTATCACTATTTAGAGTATCGTCATACAATCTCAAATCTATTAATGAATTTCTGAAGCAGACAAGTTCCACTGAGCGAATTTCATACGCAAACGTTGAGTCAATAATCTTAAACATTTTGAAAGCACAGAACAGAACCATTTGCCAGGAGAGAGGATATTATTCATGCTTATATTATATTATTCATTATTTATTGAGATTTTTATTAATCCGGGAAGCAGATATATCTGCTTTCTCTTCAGACAGACTGGCATGTGTTTGAGCAGTAACCAGATGTCAAAAAATTATTTTGACGGTCTGAAGTGTTCCATTGTGTTTATTTAATGTATAGTATAACAAAACAAATAATGAAAATTACTTTATATATTTTCCTTTAATTTTTACCATCCTATGTCACCAATTTGCCCAGTCAGAAAGGGTTGATGAAATAAAGTTAAACATTGAGATGAAAATTAAACAAAAACGAAAATGGTGATTTTTCAGTTGAAATTTTAAGCATAGCATATATAATCAGCTAACTGTTTTATATAATTTTCAGGTAAACAAGCAGAAGTTCGTTGTGAACTGGCTGATTCTATAAATATGAGTTGTGAATTTGTGATAAATCAGACTGGTTCAGGCTGGATAACAAATTGTTTCAAGAACTTGTTGTTCTCTGATAAGTCAAGGCTTTTGGACTATGTTCTCTTCTGATACCAGTTTTTAATCAAATCTATCAGCTGTTCATTTTTACATTAACCATCTTATATTGGAGATATTCTAACATTTTTTGTGGATTACAGCTAACAGGTAATTTAATCTTACAATCACACGCTCAATGTATGAGTAAAGCTATAAAACTTTGACAAGGTTTGTTGAAATTTTAATTCTGTGGTTATGACTTGAGAGGTTGGCCAATATTGATAAACTGTTATGGATAAGTTATAAATAGTATAAAGATGAAATTCATTGGATGTTAAAAGTATATGTTTTGGGTAACTTGATATCTGCTGTGTATGGGGTTGAGGGGGAATTTCTACAGCTTCTGTAGGACGCACTGCTTGCGTGAGTTGTCACTGTGTGTCTAGTCCCTAGTTTAGGAGGTAGGTGACTAGAATAGACCTCACTTCTCAGTCTTACAGTCAGTTTTTTTTTCTGAAAATCAGTGATATTTCAGATTTACAATTTAGTACATTCTATGACAATAACTGTTTCATGATATAACTAAATAGTTCAAATTTAATGTACAAACTTTTGATTAAAAAAATGTTATAAGTAGTATTAAATAAAATAATTTTACCATAACTAATTTCATATTAAAAACTTTGTCCCAAACAAATCTTGTTCAAATATTTCGTTAATTTTCCCAAACTACTATAGAAATATAGCAAATATATTTCATATTTTCCTTTGAAAACTTGGACGTTTTTATAACTATTTTATTCATTTATATAGTGTTCCCCTGAAAACTATATAGCCTAATATATCAGTTTCTGTGAATGGTAGATTATCAGATCATAGTACTGTAGTAAAGACATCAATAAATGGATTAATAAATATACAAAAATACATCAATCCTGTTTATGCTAATTTATTGTGATGTGAGTGTATTGTTTTAATATAAGTATGGTTCACATAAATTTTAAAAGATTATTACATCAGTTCATATAAATGAAATTAATCTTTGTGACTTTTATTTTAAACTTTTAAAATTCAATAGTATCATTCAATCAACCACCTCAGTAAATACAAACCTCTAAAATGTGGTGGATTAATTAATTAGTATTTAGAATCACGATTTTTAAATTAGTTATTTTTTCTAAACATTATTTTATATAGCTACTAGTTTTGTCTATAAATCATTCTCAAACTATTTTAAATATTTCTTGTGTTTACACAGTTAAATATTTGAATAATGATAGAAAAATGATGTGCAGGTGATATGAGGAAGGAGAAGAATATTTTGACTGCCAGCATAACTATATTGCTTGCTGTGACCATTCAAGGCAAGTTTGTTTAATTTTTTTGTTCAATAATATCAGTTTAATCATTGAGTCCAGATGTATTAGGTACATCAGGATTATGAAAGTAATTTTTGGGCTCAATCCTGTATTTTTCAACTATGAAAATTACTTCACTTTGACCTTTTTTATGTATTTTCCTTATTATAAATTCCTCTCTCCCAGTTTTGGTGAAAGTTTTTATGAATTATAAATTAGTTGTTCCATTTTAACTATGTACCGGTATATAAAGTTGTTGTAATTTAACTATGAGATGATTTGATTTTGAAGTCCAGTGTATATGGCCCAAATAAGGTACAATGACCAGCACAATATTTCATATCAAGGTTTCCAGGATCTTTTTCTTTATTGTAAAACCATCATATAAAAGCAATAAAGCCGTACAAACTCTTTGTTACTCACTATAAGAGTTATTGATTCATTTGCTGTTATCATTGAGTAGGTAAGTAGATAGTTCATTGACTCAAAATTATATAGAGTTTTACCTGGTCAAATCCTCCAACAGGTTTGTATTGTGTATCATCAAATATGGAAAGAAGTCTTGCTAATTATTTTCTAGCTCACTAAAAAGTATAGTAACTGTTTGTGGATTAGTTTTGTTTCGGTATATTTTAAAGATTCACTTAGTATGTAACACAAAAGTTAATTTTTACTAAAAGGTCTTTTTATACTGTGTCCATTTATACAAACCTTTAGTAGGTATTACTAATTTATTTACCTATTTTCTGGTCAAAGTATTTTCGTCCATTATGAGGAGATGGACAGGAAATACAACTTCTTCGACCATACTAGCCTCCGGATCACTGGTTTTACTAAAACATAAACACTAAGTTTAGTGTCGAGAATATTTTTATTCCTACTTGGTATTCCGACTTGAAAATGGACCTATAGGGTCCTGGTTGTCAGCACCAAACTTAGGATCACGAACAGTACTAGAGGTATTTAAACCTTTATGTTTTAGTAAAAAAACTACAGTTTTTGCATGAAATATAATACATATTAATTAACTAGTTGTTATATTTCTATAATCAACCTAATTGACAGCTTAGCTGTAAATTTTAGGAACGTTTGGTCAGTATTATTACAATGACTTTGGAAGCCTACACCCGCCGGAGGAGGAGCCCATGTGGTGCTTCCAGTGCTCCTCATTGGTGGACCGGGACTGTGCCTTCATACAGCCCAACGACACCAGCAACTTCCACTACAAGCCCTGCCTCGACAGCGAGAAATACAAAGGAGAAAAGCCTTTCTGCCGGAAAATTGTGCAGAGAAGTCAGTGATCATGTATAACTTTTAACATGATTGCATGAGATGAGATATAAAAGGACAAATGCCTAAGTGTAAAGAGATTGACAAGAGTTTACTTTAAGTCAAAACGTATGTTGAGTTGAAACAAAGCTTAATTGTACTTTAAAAGCATTGTTTAGTTGTGCTGTTGAACAATACTTTGTGAGAAAAGGATATGAAATGATAAGATATCCTGTGATGAGAAAAAAATTTATTGATAAAAAATATAGTATATTTTTGGAAATTAACAGTAATTGAATGGAATACGATACAGAAACCAATTTTACACCATGCATGAAGAAATTTTTTTAATACCGTACTAGATAATAAGGTTTGATTGGTAGCAATAGTCAGACTATTGTACAAAAAATTAAATTTTCTTTAGACTTCCAATTCACTAGAAATAATAAAATATTAACACTGTTTTGAGGATCAGAATTAAATTTGTGAAGTACATTTTTTGTTTGACAATAAAAGTTGACATGTTGCATAGGAAGACTTGGACATTGGAGCACATAATCAATTTCTGAATAAAATGCTGTAGGAAACCTATCGTTAAAATATCCCAAAACTAAACCTGTATATATGTATGACAGAAAAACTCTTGTACGGTTTTTTAAACATTTATGAATTAATCATTTTTATTTGCAGTAACGGTCCGGAACAACATGGAGATAGTTATCCGCAAGTGCGGTTGGGTGAAGCACCCGAGACTCAGCTGTTACAGGTCACGTAACGACGACCACGAGGAGACCATCTGTCAGTGCTTTGACAAGGGGTGCAACGGCTCCTCCTCTCTACAGCACCTGGGGTTCATGGTGCTCACGCTTATCAGTGTTGGACTTGGACGACTTTAACTTGTACGTGTACAAGTTTTGAATGTCGTAACGAGTCAATACACTTTTTTGTAACCTAAACCCTTCACCATGAGTCTAGTCCAGGGTTCCTCACTAGGATTTCTCAAAGAGCCAATTGGTTTGCATAAAATTTTCCTCAGCAAAATAAATTTTGCAAGCAGTAGCGGCCTGTGATCGCTTTTGGGGAAATACACATCTGGGGGTTAGTAAAAAGAGTGATTCAAGGGAAATTGAAAATAAAAACCTAAAAACGTGTTTTTAAGCTACCTTAAGTAAATTTTCTTTTAATTGTGAAAAAGAATTAAGCCCGTGAGCACGAGAAGCCTTAAATAGCCTACAAAAATATGATTATAACACAACAAGTTTCTGCAGGAGTCACCCATCACCAAGCGTGATTATATAACTGGGTTAGCGAGTTACCCCTTGCCTTGGATCTTTATAAAACATCCTGTAGAGCTTGTCTGTATGATGAGGATATAAAAATAAGTTGACTCACTTTTTATGTTTATGCAGTTTAAGAGTATTAGAAAAGAAACTAAATATTTTATTTGCAGGATACTATGATTAATATGATGCCCCCCATGATAAATTCTTAAAGATTCCAACTTTTTTCACTATACAAAACTTTATTTTACCTAAAATAGTTTGTTAAGAAAAGAACAAAACAAATTTAAGCGATAAATTATTTAAAATAAATTGACAAAAAATCATGTATTAGTTTTTAAAGTACTTATTTATCATGAGATTGTCTTATTTTTTGAAGGAAATTACAGAAGAAAATGGCAACTTGAAAGAAAAGATAGCTTCCTTATACAAAAAGGAGTAACAATTGAAGGAACCTGCCAAACCTGAATGTGAAGAAGCTGGTGATGAGATAGAGGGAATGAATATTTCTGTTCTAAGAACTTGTTTTGACATTTGTTTATAGGATTCTTGAGCTCCTAACTGCCAACTTGATGTTTATTATGAATGTTTGTAAATATATAAAATAGCAATATCATACCTCTATATTATATACAGCATTATTTTCACCATGTTACTTATAAATGAAGTGCAGTACTGTTAAAACATATTCAAACAATAAAGATTAATTTTAATAATAAAAAGATTTATTTCTAAACTTAAAAAATTACCCATATTTATAATGATCAGACAAGAAGATGTAATACAAAAATACACAAATAAACCACACCATTCTTCTACAACTGCCCAGGTAGAAACATGTCTTTATTAGAGTTCAACTTATCAACCTTGGCCAGTGCTATTATCAGTTAATCAACGTCTTTCTATCAAGTTTATGCTTCAGTTTATGCTTTGGATTAAGTTGGTCTTAAAATTCTATACAAATGCCAGTTAAATTAAAGAAATGTAACCATTGATTACTAAACCTAAAAAGTTTCTAATACTTTGTGATATTATGAGTTATTAATAGCATGTTTTTTTAGTGTCATAAAAGTGAGAATGCAAGTGATAGTTCTGTTAGAGTTTAAAATTTACTCACATTAAACAAAGGAATTGATAAATTACAAGTAAGTGAATTGCTAAATACACTGTACTACGGTAAAATACACAAAGAGTCATACAAATGAACAACTGACGGACACGGGACACTGGACACCACACCGAGTGTTAGAGTAACTAGCACAGTGCGACTAGTTACAAACATCAACAAGTGTTGCATTCTTCATCAGTCCAGCAGTTGACTTCTTAATTGGCAGAAGTGGATGGGTTGCAGTCTTGCTCTTGGTAAGTTTTTAAAACGAACTTACCACCGGATAAAGAGGTCATGGTAGTTGAAATATCCTGATTACTTGTTTTAAGATACATTTTTATCACAATATTCAAAGTAATTTATGATATTTTCATTTCATATGTTCACAGGATGAATTGCCATTATAAGAAAACGTAGATTAACCACTTAAATTTTTATAAGAAATAATAACTAACTCCCTTATTATTGCAGGAGATTTTTGTGTGACTTTCCAAAGTTATTTCCGTGTATGTAGGTAAATGGTTGTATAAAAAAAGGATTTATATTTTAATGTTTCTTATTGGGCATGAGGGTAAACACAAAATACTAAGCCAAAGGCAAACGTTTGAGTGAACAATGTCAACCCTGAGATGAACAGAAGCATCAACCTGTCAGCTTTACCAAGAAAGGGTTAAATATTCTGGTGTAATGTTCCACTGTTGATATATGGTTATTTAATTCAATTATCTTAATAATAAAAGAGAGTGGGAGACTTTGTGATCAGGCCACTAAATCACTCTCCGATGGACACTTTGCTTTTTGGTTGTGAGTGTACACCCTGATTATATCTATTTTTGTAGCTATTCCAAACTCTATAGATGTAGCTATGAAATATTCTAATAATTTTGAATAAATAATTTTTATTTTCAAAATATTTTTAGAAACACCCTCATACAAAATATCTCACCAGCTATGTACATGAACTACATGGTGATCAAATTAGTTGGACTAGTAAAGTACCTCTAAAGCTACATCATATTGCATAGTAATAAACTCGCTTTGGTTAAATGGACTGATGTCAGTTAAAACTGACAGTGTGGAGGCAATTAGGGCTTTCAGTTTTAAAAGTCAGTTCAAACTGACAAATGAAACTGATCATCTGTTAGGTCTTTTGTTTTAGCTTTAGTTTTAAAATTGGGAAAAATCTGTATTTTCCATTCAAAATGTTCACATTCAGATTTAAAAGGTAGAGAGGTAATTTTATTTCTTGTGTTCATAAGCTCCTTATTGAGTTTTAGCGTAAAAGTATAAGTATAAAATTATTTAAATCAAATTTAAAGACTGTATAGGTTACTATAATCCAAATCCAATCATAGAGAACAACTTAACAGCTTTTTAGAGTTATATTTTTCTGTAATCACTTAAGTACTTTAAAACAACTGTTTAGGTGTATTCCTTTCTATAATTATTCACTAACATCACTTCACTTACGTTACTTCTCGAAATCTTATTAAGGATTTAGTTTAAAATACCACTTTAATACTACATGCTTTAAGGGGCAGTTTGATGTGTCACCTCGATATGTTCAAATTTAACAGTTAGTTGCCTACATGCGTCATATTGATGTGTCAGTTCGGCTTGTTGCTAAAAATGCTATTTAAATTTAACATTAATTATGATTAAATTTAAAAAAATACTATTTAGAATTAATTAATTGTATTGTACAGGGTGTCTCACCTAAAGTGAACCAATAAAACTTCTTATGGGGGACTCCCTTTTATTTCTTTTGAGAATTTTAAAATTAATTTTGAATCCGAAAAATATGGCCAAAAACTAGAAAATTTCTCATAGAACATCCTATACTTTATGGTGTTTTTAAATAGAACAGATAATTTTAGGGTATTTTTACTCTTGATAAATTTGGTATAAATGCAACCGTTTCCGAGTTATTTTCAGAAATTGGATGACTATGTTTGGAACGATAAACTATTTAATTATATTTAGAAAAACATTAAAGAATATGATTGTTTTAAAAAAGATCGTCATTTAACTTAACTAAAGGGAGAAAGTAGAGTATGTGTCAGTCCACTGATACCGTTTATTCTATTAATAAAGGAGAGTCGTTACCGATTGAATAGTAAAAACTGGAAATAATGAACATGTATCATGTGCTGCTTTAATAAAATTAAATAATTTAGCTGGCTGATAAACTTACAAATGTGACAAAGAAAAGAGTTTCTTAAAAGTGCAGTACAATTTGACACCACCAATAAAGACGGATATAAAGAGAAAGCAGTACTGGGTTGGGATTTTTTTTAAATATTTCATTACAGGTACATAAAGTTTAAATAATTTGGTAATGTATTCACCATTTTTATTCCAGTTATAATGATGCAGTTCCAGAGAAATCTCCGCCCTTTGGCGCTCCTGGTTTTCATAATCAAGTTTTCTTGTAAGTACAAACAAATTGGTTATGCTTCATGTGACTAAACATATTAGTCCTTTTAATTTATAAATATAATAGCTGTTGGCCTGTCCTTTACACCATAGAATGATTTCTTTCATGTTATATAGATAATGAATCAACTCATCACAGTCATAAAGCATCAGTCAACCTATCACAAACAATCAGTTAGTAAAAATAATTTTTTAAATTGTGAATTCCATTATAATTATAAGGTAGACACAGATCCCAAAGAGCTTTCGTGTTAAATTCAAACTGATAAGATGTTAAATCTTATCAATCAAACTGCTGGTTCAATTTACTATGTCTCCAAATTCAACAATACGCTAATGAATCTTTTAATTTTTTTAGACGCAGATGTGGTAACACAAGGAATTAATTGTTACCAGTGCCACTCCAAGTACGATGATCATTGTCACACTCTCTCGGCAAACAGCAGCACCTACTACAAACCTTGCGAGGACAGCATGAAATATGCCGGACAAACACCCTTCTGCAGAAAAATAACACAAAAAAGTTAGTTCTAATTTGTTCTATACAGTTATAATTATTATAAATTAGCAATTATTATTAATTAAATTATTTAATTAATAATTATTAATTATAGCAGTACTGTAACTATTACAGTACTCCTATACTGTTTCATTATAACATAAAAAATAAAAACCACATAAGATTATACACAAATTTAAAGATGAAAATTATATACATAAAATGAGAAAAAAACAAAAATACACAACACAAACAAATAAAAATCATAAAAAATATAATATCAAAATGACCAAAAAAACACAAAATAATTCTCTTTCTTGGATTAAATTTAGAAGTAAATTATATTAAATAGTGAAAGTAAAGTTTTATTATTAGCATTACTTTACAATTAAATAGATTAGAACATTTATACCATTATTATAATTAGTTATACGTTAAAAAATTTGGCGTAGGGGTTGGCGATCCCATCGCCCAGTGGCTTGTCCATCGCAATCAGCCCCCCAGCTCCCTACTCTTCTTTTGAGCTTGGGACTTTCCTGCTGATCCATCCTCCTTCTTTTTCCCATGAATGGATCATCTTTCTTCATCTATCTGTCTCCTACCTTTTCTTCATTCCATCCTTCTTTTCTCCTTTCCTCATCTCTGTTACAGGCCAACCCAAGGTGTTATGTGGACCGTGCTGAGGGGTGGATGGCACCAGGCCTTTTATATGGTGTCTCAAACGGTACCTGCAGGATACCAGGCGCCCTCCTGCAGTAATTAGCCTTGCTTGGGCATGCGGGGCTCTGTCCAGGTCGACTATAGCTTCCCTAGCTACTCGTGGGATTGTCACTACTTTGGGTACCTGGGCACCAAGGTGTCCAGGGGAATGAAGTAGCAGACAGACTGGCTAGGGTAGGGGCAGCCACCCCCTTTGTTGGACCGGAGCCAGGTTGTGCACTGGAGGACTCCTTTTTCAAAAAGAAATTAAAGGAGGAAGAGAAGGAAGCCATTGAGATGAGGGAAAAAAAAAAAAAAAACAAAAAAAAAAAAAAAAAAAGCTTGGACCGCTCATCCGGGATGCCGACAGGCTAAGGAAATGCTTGGAGTGCATAATATAAGAAGGTCTGAGACCATGATCAGGCTTAAGAAAAACGATCTAAGGATACTGACGGGATTTCTAACCGGACACTGTAGGCTCAGGGGTCATCTGAGCAAGATGGGCATTGTCCAAGAGGGTGAATGCCGCTTCTGCCAATCTGGGGAGGAAACACCTAGACACCTATTGGCTGAGTGTGACGCGATAGGTCAGAAGAGAGCCAGAAGCTTGGGAACACACCAGGTGGCGGTGGAGGATTTTCCAAAGTTAGAACCCCTCGTTATACTAAACTTTATTAAGGCATTAGGACTAGAGGGGTTCTCTAGGCAAGAACTAGAGACTAGTCTGGGGGGCACAATAGATCTCATAGGTCGCAGTGCAATCCTTCCCCTAGATTTTATCAAGTATCAAGTAAGTATACGTTAAAATAATTTTTTAATATAGTATGATTTCAAAATGGGTTTAAAATCAATGACCAATATAAACCAACTAATATTGATTTTACAGCTGTTTGTTTTAATCTTATATATTTAATACACTAGGCCTATTTTTGTGATAATTGTTTTGGAGCGATGGTGCTACCAATCACTATGTCCAAGGTGGCGTTATAAAGGTCTTAGCATGTAGTTTTGCCATCAGTTAAAAAAATTTTGAAAATTCACCGTGGACATGGAAAATAATGGGGAAAAAGTCGCGATTTTCTCCATAAACTTTATATGGAGGTAAACACCGACGATCAAGAAATCAGCTGTTTATTTAAGGAAGTGGTTAAATAAACAAATCATATTTGACAGTTAAACATGGTTCTTTCTTTTTCCGTTTAATGAAGAAATCATCGCACAGCTGGCAATAAAACACCAGTTTTTATTTGCACAAAACCAAAACATAACCAGAAGATTGTTCTTCGCCAAATTCAGCAATTTCGGAGAAACTACCAGGTCAATATACAACTTATTATAGCTTTCAGTCTCCAGCGCACACAGTTCCCGATTATTGTGGCATTTGCTATGACCATAAACAAATCTCAGGGCCAATCTTTGGGTTGGAGTTCTCCCAAAATCGGTGTTTGGTCACGACTGGTGCTAAAGTGGGCTTAACAAGTAGAGCCCGATCATTTGATGGACTCAAAGTCTATATAAAAAGATGGAACACACAAGGGACTTCGTCGAGACAACCGTAAACTCGGAAATAGTATCCAATTAAATTGGCTTGATTTTTTTAAATAGCAATACTTGATTGACTGCCTACACGCACGCATTGGTGGATAGATTGTCTCCTTGACAGCGCACGATTTCGTGCGCCGGGTACGCTAGTTTCTATTTAATCTTTAAACTTCAAAGACAGCTGATTATTAACAGTAGGTTATTCGTTGAAAACTGAATCAAAATGCGAGTAATATCGCGTAAAAGTGGGATTTTAAATGCTCGTTATTTACTTTGCAGAGGCCGGCGGGATATTTCAAGCATTTACAAACCTTCTCTGGAATGTAGAGAATACATGAAATAAGTTCCATTGTAATCAGTTCCCCCGTCTTTCCTGAGAAGACGGCGTAAAATGCCTCCTGGAGCGTCACAGACAAACAGACAAAAATTAAGATAAGACCGGTTTTGGCTTCTCTAACGCACGACACACGGAAAGTTAAAACTAAAACTGAATTATTAACTAAAAAATGAATAATTCTGAGCAATGTACAGACAAAACTCTAATTTTATTTATATACATTAACATGTGTCTTATGTCAACAGTTCATGGTTCAGAGGGCAAGGTGGTAACAGTACACAAGTGTGGATGGGCGCGTCATGACCAGGAGTACAAAAGGGTGCAGGACTGACATGTGTCTTCTGTCCACAGTTCATGGTTCTGAAGGCAAGGTGGTAACAGTACGCAAGTGTGGATGGGTTGCGTCATGACCAGGAGTACAAAAGGGTGCAGGACTGACATGTGTCTTCTGTCCACAGTTCATGGTTCAGAGGGCAAGGTGGTAACAGTACACAAGTGTGGATGGGCGCGTCATGACCAGGAGTACAAAAGGGTGCAGGACTGACATGTGTCTTCTGTCCACAGTTCATGGTTCTGAAGGCAAGGTGGTAACAGTACGCAAGTGTGGATGGGCGCGTCATGACCAGGAGTACAAAAGGGTGCAGGACTGACATGTGTCTTCTGTCCACAGTTCATGGTTCAGAGGGCAAGGTGGTAACAGTACACAAGTGTGGATGGGCGCGTCATGACCAGGAGTACAAAAGGGTGCAGGACTGACATGTGTCTTCTGTCCACAGTTCATGGTTCTGAAGGCAAGGTGGTAACAGTACACAAGTGTGGATGGGTTGTGTCATGACGAGGAGTACTTCAGGGTGGAGTTAACATGTGTGTTCTGTCCACAGTTCATGGTTCGGAGGGCAAGGTGGTAACAGTACGCAAGTGTGGATGGGTGCGCCATGATGAGGAGTGCTACAGGGTGCGGGACTGGGATCACTCAGAGACTGTCTGTCAGTGCTTCATTGATGGATGCAATATTAGTTCAGCACTCAAAGGGTCACTTTGTTGGGTTATATTTTCTTGCCTATCAATGAAAATGTTTACCTTGAGTTAAGTCAAGGAGAGAGGATCTTGGAGGACTATGTACATTGTTGATGGGAAAAGATTTTGTGGTAGAATAAATAAAATATGTTTGTATGAACAATATTGAAATACATATCTGTGATTTAGGTTTGTAGAGAAACTATTATTATGAATAAACTTTGCTTGTTTTAAATTTGATCTAAATAATTTATTCTGAAATTTGCATTGTATGGGTAAGTAAGATCCCACATTAAACCTCACAATAAGTTTCTTTACAGAATGTAGACTGGAAAGGATCCCAATCAGAGTTTTTCCCATACGAAGATGGGAGGTTAGGACATGGTATTAAATACTAGTAAACTTTTGAAAATCTTAGTCCCCCTAACTTTTTTTAAATTGTATATTCCTATCACATATATCATACTTTTTTCATGGGAAAAATAATGTGGATATAATTTGTTCACATCATATGAATGGATTAACATAAATGGAAATAAACAGTATCAGTGGAAAGACACATACTTTCTTCCGTAAATTTAAAAACGACAATCTTTATTAAAACTATCATATTCCTTAAAGCTTATCTAAATATAATTTAATAATTTATTGCTTGTTGAAGTTTCCCAAGGTGAAATGGACAGTGAATTTACATTCACATCAAGTTATGACCCTATGGACTCATGTGACCTTTATGTTTATATTTTATTCCAGTAAGACAGAGTTTCTAATACACCCCTTACCGGTACCTTTTGAATAATAAATAGGAAAATAATAATACCATAACAAAAAACAAGCATTTAGCTTTACTTTTTAAATAAATACCTGCTACTGCTGCCTGATGTTTAGCTTTACTGTTTACTGTTGTAAATATTGGATTAATGCACCGGTACGTGTATGTTTAAAAATTTTAAAACGTGATACCAACATTTTTTCATATTTTCTTAATACATTTATTGCTTTTTATAATTTTTCATAACTTAATATTAGTACAGTATATAGATGTTTTTCGCTAGATTCAAAACGAATCGTTAGATCAATTATGAAACTGATGTACTTTGAGAAATTAAATTCTTCCATTCAATTTTTTGAGAGCATAAATCTCAAATTAAATCCCTCAAAATCAAATTGCATGCTATTTGGAGGCAGCACCACTCTGAATATGCACCGTCCGACTGCTATGATATATGACACAGTCATCGAAGAAGTCGGTGTCACTAAATTCCTGGGAATGCTCGTTGATGACGAGCTGACGTGGACCGATCATGTGGACAGTGTTTGCAAGAAACTATCTTCTGCAACATATTTGCTTAAAAGGCTGTCTCAACAATGACCCACCGAGTTATTGCTAATGGTTTACCAAGGGTTTGATTCAATGCCATCTCTCTTATAGCATTGCTCTGTGGGGTGCTTGCTCACAAAAAAATTTCAATCAGGTGTTCATTCTTCAGAAAAAAGCCATAAGAATAATAGGAAAACTCAAATTTAGAGAGTCGTGTCGAATTGCCTTCCGGGGTTTTGGGCTGCTAACACTGGCTGGGTTGTACATGCTAGAGCTTGCTCGTCTCTGTAAATTCAAAACCAAGTCACTCAGGGACTAGATATACATGATTATAACACAAGGTCTAACCGTGTATTCAGGACGACACAGAACAGATTGTCGGCCATGGAACGCCTTCCCTCATTGGCGGGTGTTTCCATATTGAACAGAATTGCGGAAAATATCAGATCCGAAAATTCAGAAATAAAATTCAAATCTAAATTTTGATGCTTTTTTGCGTCAAACGTATTCTACTCGGTGGACGAGTTCATGGACCACACACGGGAGGTAACATCGGCTTGAGATCTGAGCTAGCTCGTAGGACAGTAGTTGTGCTTTTGGTTTTTTTGTGTGATCTGGCCGGTTCCTTGTTTGACTGTACCATAATTGTTTTACTCCCTGAATGTTATTGTTTCGTTTTAAGTTTTAAATTTTAATGTATTTTTTCGCTTGCTATAAAAATGTTCATTTTGTGATTACAGTAATAAAGATTATTATTATTATTATTTGAATGGTTCCTCTTCCCTTTTGTTTTAAGGAACATCATTTATCAGACTCTAAATTCTTAAGATACTGCCGAATGTGTTTTGATTTTAATGTAAAGTTTTCCTCCATGTTATTTATTTCCAATTTCCTAAAACAATCATTTATTTCATTATCAAAGTCTCTGTAGAGTGAAATATATGGATCATCTTCTTTCTTTAGAACCAAACTTATATTTAAGTGCTGAATATATGATTCCCATGATGCTTTGGTAATGCCTAATCCCTTATACATTTTAGGGGCATATAACATAGATTTTGTTATATCGTTTGGTAATTCTAAAACTTCTTTTACAGTTGATCTTATTAACAGGTCTACATCACAAAGAAAATTTTGTTTATTTTATTCAGTGAACACATTGGAATGGATATACAAGAGTGTTGGCCAAACGTTGTTGTTCAGCAGTGGTGTAGTGGAGCCGGAGCGGTCCGGAGCGCCGCTCCAGCACAGCTTTTAGAGCTGGAGCGGTGCTCCGGCACAGCTCGTGCAGCCGAAACTAAGATTTGAATACTTGTACTTTGCCTTTTAATAGAGTGGTAGGTAAACGAGTCGCTCGCATTATTTAGTGATCAATACGCAATATCGAGGCAATTTTAGGCGTTTGACATTAACCCTAACCTAACAACATCGTAACACCAGAATTAGACACTAGGACTTACTTGATGACCATATATATTTCTATAGTATCTAGTTTTTTTAATTCAAAAATATATTTATTTTTACAACAAACTTGAGGCTGATTAAGAATTGTTGTGATTATTTTCATTTTCAGACTTCAACCATTTAAATCCTATTCATTTTAATCTCCGTCTAAGATATTTATTTCAACACACCCTCTTCCTTCAGAAGGGCCTTTAATTTCGATGAAGTTTTGGTGTTTTTTACAAAATAAAATTTGAGGATTTTCCTCCGTATTATGTGGTGAATAAACTCATCTACAAAT
This sequence comes from Nephotettix cincticeps, assembly GCA_023375725.1. Taxonomy (NCBI): domain Eukaryota; kingdom Metazoa; phylum Arthropoda; class Insecta; order Hemiptera; family Cicadellidae; genus Nephotettix; species Nephotettix cincticeps. The sequence continues at coordinate 54,699,326 of CM041790.1, forward strand.
ATGTTCTTCTTCCTTGACCACAAGTTTGGGTTGAAAAAGAAAGCGAACCCTTACTAAAAAGGGAACGTTTGCCTTCTACTGCAATACTTTGCATGAATACAACAGATACCCCAGGAGCATCACTAGTGGCTTTAGCAAAATTAAACTTCGGTTTATGTAATTCTTTTTTAAATAGATCAAATAATTGTACACAATTCCTCGCGTTTGAACACGCAATGACCTTCCTGAGGAACTTGCAGACTTTGACAAACCCATTACCCCCCCCTCCAAAGAATAATGGCCTTCCTGGGAAGGACCGCTACGCCACACACCGCTCCGGCACAGCTTTTTTTTAGCACTACACCACTGTTGTTCAAGGTGCATAATTTTTGGGTTGACTTCAAATAGGATGATGCAATCATAGCCTTAATTCTCTCATTGGGGTTTTTAAGCAGTTTTTCTTTATCAAATCCAATTTAGTCTTTAAAATTCACCCCCAAATACATTATTTTGTCGTCCATATTTATTGATTTTATCTCACCATCAATAATATTGTAAGTCTCTGATGCAATGTGTCAATTTTTAATATTGATAATATTTGTTTTACTAGTGTTTAGTGATAACCCAATGTGAGAATGTGTGTGTGTATGGAATGTGAGAATACTTGTCATATCATAGAGGGCTAATACTCCTTCTTTATTTTTATCAATCAGAACAGTGTCATTAGCAAAGGTTAACACAGTTATAAGAGGCAGTGAATTATTAAACCTATAGCCATAAGTTTCCAAAATGCTATGTTCACTCAATTTATCTAGAATGTGATCAATGGATAAATTGTACAAAGTTGGGGAGAGAGGAGCTCCTTGTAATACCCCCTTTTTAATATTTATAGGTTTAGTTTTACATTTAATGGTTTCAATTTGAGATTCATCACCAATTTGTAATGCTTTTATATTTTCTCTAAGAATTGTCGGAATAGCCAAAAAATCAATTGCATTAAAGAGGTGATCATGACCTATTTTATAGTAAGCCAATAATTCAATATCTAAAAATATGATACAGCACTCTTCCTTTTCTTTCTTGGCATATAATTTTATACCGTACCTTTAAATTCTCATATCTATTTATGATTTTACTGCTTTTTGTAGATTATCCCATTTATAATATTTACATACAAAATGGTCAAAAACTCAGAATGTTACTACCCAATGTAGACTTGTAATTATACTGTATAAGTACCTAATTAATTAATAGCCTACAAATAGTTACAAATTAATAGTTAATAGTTATAATTAATACCTAGTTATATTTAATAGTTACAAATTACAAGATGTCATATAATAATCAAAACAATTCAGTTTGTTTTGATGATTATATCACCACCTTACAATATAAAGAATCAGGAGGAAAATATGAAGGACAATATAAGGAAAGTATGTTTCTCATTCATGTCATTCGCCATCTGCTTCTTTATGTAACATGTTTCCTTAAGTGACTCCGGAGTCAACAATTTGTCTCGATAGTGCTTAGAAAAGCTTAGTTTTGGAAACTGATGGGTTGACGAATAACAAACAACGACCAATAATTTATTTATTTAATGCTTCAAAACAGATTTTACAATCCAATTACATTGCAGCATCTTACATGTATAAACATTTTTTTAAGTAGCTCGTAACTTAACTTAATAAAACATAGGCTAATAAGTTATAACAGTCACATTTAAATATAATGGACATATTCACAAAAATGGATAATGGATGCTTGAATACTCGATCACCATTTGTTACTGTTCTTAAAAAGGGTTAAGTAGTGGATGCATTGGTTCAGGTAAGCTTACAAACACGGAATCAAACTGTAGTGAACAAACTGAACATTTTAAATCATCCAATCCATAGAACCTCAGCAATAGAAAAAACCCCCATTTAACACTTGTGTAAAATTTTACAACAAATTACCAGAAAAATATAAATGTCTCAGCAGCTCAAATTTTAAATCTAAAATTTGAACCATTCTTTTAACAAAAAGTTACTACCGTACTTACCAACTGAGTTTTAAATGACTCAGACTTTTAGTATTTCATACTAATTCATTAGAAGGGCCTATATTTATTTATATATACTCTTCTGTATTAGATTTTAAGATGGACTACAAGCAAGACACCAGTAACTGCTATCGTAGCATGCATTATGTATCTTTTTTGTGTCAATAAAGAATTTGAGTTTGAACGAAACTTTTTGACTGGTACTGGTAGCGTGTAAACCAGCCTTGACTTTTTATTCAAATATCCATGAGTCCAATTACATATTATTAGTTCCCATATTGATGTCAATTTCAAAACTTCAGGCTAACACGTTACAGGTCATTAGTAATCTCCATTTCTTGTTTGCTACATGTTCTTATTGTTCATGGGAAATCTGGAATCCGGGATGTCATTACAACCGTGCAGGCGCAGGTAAACTGAGGCTTGTGAACGTGACTCCTATTATCATCGTGCCTCCAGTGTGCTTCAGTTAATAGAAGTGAGATAGAAAGAAAGGATTGGTTGTGCGGATGAGGATGGTTTTGGTCAGCTAAGTTCTAAAGTATGCCCAACGCCCGGCCAGAATGCCAATCCTTGACGTCTTACGAGTCTGGGGTTTCTAGCTCAGCCTCAGCTATGAAACCACTGAAATTTATAAAATGATGTTCACTGGGTGTATAACCGTCTCTGATTGTGACAACATCCTTTAATCTACTTATTACTATATCTACTTACTTAACAAAGGCCAGCAATATTGGCCATTTAAAAAAGAAATACAATAAAATAGTAATTGTTTCTTAGCATGGATCTTCCTGCACATTGGTTTGAAAATAGTTATTTCCTAAAAAAAACTTTTCTAGCTCTAAAAACTATTTTTTCTTATTACAGTTGAACCCCTGTATAATGAACCCCGAAATAACAAAATACCCGATTTAACGAATTTTTTCAAATCCTTTTGTTACTTCCATAACACTCCATCTTAAAGTAGTCCCTTCACGTATGAATTTGGCTTATAACCCTGATGTAACAAACTTTTGCAACTTTGGAATGGATCAACAAACTCCTATATTACGAATTTCCCAGATGAAAAGCTCCTATATAACGAAGATAGCCCCTGTATAACGAATCCCCCACCTCTCCGAACCCGCTGTAACGAATTTTGCAAACATTAATAACTGTTCATTTTGAGTGTTTCTATAACTAAATAATTCATTTTACTTGTGTAATTTAGTTCTACTTCCCATTTTATATCTATGATACGGTAATAAAAATTTGGTAAATATATACAGTAATGTACTGTATTTTATTTTGTAATACTGTAATTCGTAATATAGAGGCTGGATGCCGACCCGTTCGTTACACAGAGGTTTATATTAAATCCCTGTTTAACGAATTTCGACAGTATTTAACTTCGATATAACAAACCTCGGTATAGCGAAAGTCCTGGTATAACAAATTTTCCTTTTGGTCCCTTGAGATTCGTTATACCGGGGTTCTACTGTATATAAAAACAAAAAATAAAATTTTTCCATTGTTTTGGGAACAAACACTAATATAGTTAGTGTGTAGGTTATAGTTCTATAACCATCAAAGCGATTTTATAAAAATTTTAATTTTTATGTTCTTAGTAGTTTTAGGGGGTGTATTACCCTTAAAAAAGGAAAAAATGCTCGGGGAGGTATCGAGGTGTAGCGATGAGTAACTATTATAAGGGTTCAGGGAGCCTTCACACAGATAATTCCACTTTCATCTCAAATACAATTTTTTTGTCGATAGCAATAGGTACTGTCTCTATATGCATAGTATATGGATAGAAATTACAAGGGTCACAAGGAATTTTGGATGAGAATTTTCCGCACATGTTGAGCAGAAGCCGTACTAATTGCTTGTAATTTTTAACTACTTAGAACACTGTTAAACTTCAATAAAACAAGTACAATTAAAAACATTGCGAATAATATAAAATTTTTCATTTTTAGATGTTAAGGAAAGGACACGGATGAACTATCGTAGTCCAGGATGGTTCAAATAGAGATCTAAATGTTTAAAGAATGCCATGTCAGTCAGACATCTGAATTATTTAGAGACAAATGGATCTATTGGTATTGGAACCCTCACGCACAGAACTGGGCCAATTGCATTTCACTTCAGACATCTGATGGATATCACAATTAATTCTCTTTTTGATTGAAATGAAAAGTATTTAAAATATAGACAGAGGTATTCATTCCTTGGTCTTTATTTCTGTAATTATATGCTTTCATCGTGCAGTTGTAAGAGCCATAAGAACCATGTTAAATTGTGTTCCCCCATCACTCGTTAGATATGAAGAAGGTCAAATTAAAGGTCATTAAGGTGTTAAATGAAAGCTAAGGCTGTTGTTAAGTATTCAAATAACGCTAATCAATGTTATTATTACCTTGCGCAAAAACACAAGATACACCTCAGATGGTTAATGTTACCTCGCGCAAATATGCAAGACACATCTTAGATGGATATTGTTGCCTTGTGCAATTACGCAAGACACATTTTGGATGGATATTGTTACCTTGTGTAAACACGCAAGACACATCTTATATGGATATTGTTACCTTGCGCAGATACACAAGACACACCTCAGATAGTTAAAGTTACCTTGCGCAAATACGCAAGACACATCTTAGATCGATATTGTACCTTGCGCAAATACGCAAGACACACCTAAGATGGTTAATGTTACCTTGCGCAAATATGCAAGACACACTTCAGATGGTTAATGTTACCTTGCGAAAAATACGCAAGACACATCTTAGATGGATATTGTTATCTTGCGCAGATAGGCAAGACACACCTTAGATGGTTATTGTTTCCTTGCAGAACTACGCAAGACACACCTTAGATGGTTATTGTTGCCTTGTGCAATTACGCAAGACACATTTTGGATGGATATTGTTACCTGGTGTAAACACGCAAGACACATCTTATATGGATATTGTTACCTTGCGCAGATACACAAGACACACCTCAGATAGTTAAAGTTACCTTGCGCAAATACGCAAGACACATCTTAGATGGATATTGTTGCCTTGTGCAATTACGCAAGACACATTTTGGATGGATACATCTGATGGATATCACAATTAATTCTCTTTTTGATTGAAATGAAAAGTATTTAAAAAATAGACAGAGGTATTCATTCCTTGGTCTTTATTTCTGTAATTATATGCTTTCATCGTGCAGTTGTAAGAGCCATAAGAACCATGTTAAATTGTGTTCCCCCATCACTCGTTAGATATGAAGAAGGTCAAATTAAAGGTCATTAAGGTGTTAAATGAAAGCTAAGGCTGTTGTTAAGTATTCAAATAACGCTAATCAATGTTATTATTACCTTGCGCAAAAACACAAGATACACCTCAGATGGTTAATGTTACCTCGCGCAAATATGCAAGACACATCTTAGATGGATATTGTTGCCTTGTGCAATTACGCAAGACACATTTTGGATGGATATTGTTACCTTGTGTAAACACATAAGACACATTATATGGATATTGTTACCTTGCGTACACAAGAATCCTGTTAGTTAAAGTTACTTGCGCAAATGCAAGACACATCTTAGATGGATATTGTTATCTTGCGCAGATAGGCAAGACACACCTTAGATGGTTAGGTACCTTAAATACGCAAGCTTAGATGTGTAGTACCTTCAAATACGCAAGACACATCAGATGTTATTGTTTACCTTGCGCAAAATACGCAAGACACATCTTATATGGATATTGTTACCTTGCGCAGATACACAATACACACCTCAGATAGTTAAAGTTACCTTGCGCAAATACGCAAGACACACCTAAGATGGTTAATGTTACCTTGCGCAAATATGCAAGACACACTTCAGATGGTTAATGTTACCTTGCGCAAATATGCAAGACACACTTCAGATGGTTAATGTTACCTTGCGAAAAATACGCAAGACACATCTTAGATGGATATTGTTATCTTGCGCAGATAGGCAAGACACACCTTAGATGGTTATTGTTTCCTTGCAGAACTACGCAAGACACACCTTAGATGGTTATTGTTTCCTTGCAGAACTACGCAATACACACCTTAGATGGTTATTGTTTCCTTGCAGAACTACGCAAGACACACCTTAGAAGGTTAATGTTACCTTGCGCAAATATGCAAGGTACACCTCAGATTACACACTGTTAATACACACTGGTCATGAGTATTAACAGAATCAACACGCCAACGACAAATAAATGCCACAAAAAATGTACTTCGGCATAATAACAATATTTTAGATCTACAGGCAATAAGGTAAATTTCACTATAAATGTGAATCAATATTGTTCGGCACTTTAAGTATAAAATATAGAGTTAAAACGTATCTAACAGGAAAACATTTATTAGTTATAAAAATCATACAGTGTTCCTTACTCGAAGATTTTTTATTTAAAAAAGATTTTTATTATATGTGTACACCGCATAACAAATGGAAGTTGCAAGAGAATCACTTCTGAACGTTTGTCTGATGAGGGTGTAATGTAAGGGGGGCGAAGAGAAGACGAGTCTATAGTCTATCGCTTCTTTGTTGGAGTGAAATTAGTTGGAAGGCGGTTTTGTTGCATGTGCATTGACAAACTTGCAGGTCGGCAATGCAGTGACACATCCTTCAAACAGATGGATTTGATAACTGTGATACTGCCTACGGATGGATGACAAAGTAGACTACATTGCATCAGATTACGCAATTCAGTTTATTTAATAATCAAAATACAATCACTGAGCTATGTCGTGTATTTTGTCTCAAAAACATAACTATGAATGAATAAAACAATAATTGTTTTACATCAGTGAATGATAGGCTAAGACAGGAGATTTCAAAATCTAAGATATTTGTAAGGTTTTAATATTTCCGGTAAAGTTCCGAGACCACACAGCTGTCAAAGAGGTACAGTATAGCATTACAATAATGAATATATAATTCCTAGCAATTATATAATATACATATTTATGATATATAGTCTAATCTAATATATATACAGTACATGGATGTATGTGTCCGTGAACACGATAAGTCTCGTAAAAATGGTCCGATTGAGACCAAATTTGATAAAGATGTGTATTTTGTGTTTGTGTATTTTTCAATTATTGTTGACGTGGATATATCTTAGCTCTGGGAAGAGAAATATTGGAAATCCGTCTGACCAAAATTTGAAAAGGAAGTGATTTCATATAAGGACAGCTTTTTAGGGGAACTGAAAACATCCCCTTTAGACGTATGCTTAATCTAAGCTATTTCCCAAAGCGAAGTACTGTAAATACATTTTTAACTGAATTCTGAACTTCAGTGCGTTAATGATAGTGTAGTTGTTGTGTTTTCAATTTTCCTCAACTAAAATTCCATGTAAGTTTTTTGATCCGCTGATGTTCTGTTGATGATCAATGCCGTTGGAGGTGGTAAGGCTAGCCGAGCGATGTGCGCTCTCAGCATGTCAGCAAGGCTGCACCGCTATGATCGATGCCTCTTCATCACACTTTAGTACGCCAATACTGTGAATATCAATACACCATTCGTCTTCTATTCGCTCCATCGCTATTTTTCATTTTCGATAATCAATCTCCAACATTGGACCTCATTAAACACACAAAAGGTCCTCGAAGTTTGAATCTTATTGTTAAGTGATTTCCACATAGTTTTGCTAAAACACGGTTAACTTTATTCCCTTTTTCATAGTGTCCGGAAAAAACAATACAGTAGTTCGGTTCACATTTTCGAACTTCAACAGTTTTGATTATTACATTTTAAATTCAATGAGGAAATCTCTTTCTGAATGTAAGGCTGTGCGGTTATATTACATTTCTTTAACTGGTTTAACCTCGAATGCCTGTAACCATAGGCAGGATCGTGAGTCACATAGACTAGCCAGAGGTGCCTACAGGAGCCGCTCGCCACTGGTTCCGACCTATCAACCTCGGACACGCCTTGGCCGTGCCGGTAAGACAAGGGTTGGGATTGTGTGCATTTTACTGGTACTACAACATGAGTTTTATATTAAATGTTTTTAGAGTTACCTAAATTCAACGATAGTAAACTTGAAAATAAAATGTCTATATATATAAAACTAGATGACTCTGTGAACTTCGTAACGCCTGACAGTAAATGGATGTTAGCTTTAAGATTGGCCATGTTCTGAAGTCGAATAGCATTACGGCTTCATTGTGAAAGGTTATATATTATGGGTCGTGGCATAGTGAATAACTCTATATATATAAAAAACTAGATGACCCTGTGAACTAAAACAAATAAATCTGAGTGGATTAATTCACAATTTTCAAACTTAGGTGTGGTTTGGGTTTAGATTGGATTATAAAATTGTGAATCAATCTGGGATGGTGGCGACATCCTGTAATCCAGCTACTTGGAGGTCGCGAATTGTGGATAGTTGTGAGCAATGGTCGGTGGATGTAGTGTTCTTTTGTGTGGATTAACGTCCGCACGATCGAATACTGCGTTAATCCGCAAAGCCCATACACATAATTAGACCAATTCGTAATTTAGAGGCCGTGGTAGTAGTCATAAATAATTGTAACCTATGTCTAGTTTATAGCACATTCGTGGTTATTACTGCCGGTAGTATATAATATACATGTGCAATATAGTAACGGGATGGTTGACATTACTCCCGTATGCTATGTGAAGTTAGATATCACTCGAAATAGTTTAAATCAATTAATATTTTTCATAAAATATTTCACTGTAGATTTAGTTAACTTTTGAATCCTGACTAAAACCGATGAGTAAGTTGGGGAGGAGATCAATGGTGGAGGGATGGTGATGTGTGAGGAGTGTGAGGAGGTGGAGGTGGAGATGGAGGTGGACACCAGCACCACAGTCGGTCGGCAGTGATGATCGGATGCGCCACCACCCTCCTGGGCCTTGGGCTGCTCTCCTTTGCGTCTCTCGGTCAGTCATTCGGTCAATTTCCATTTCCATTATTTATTTTTAATATTTAAATTTAATAAAAAAATCAGGTCAATAATATTTTCTTCGATATGTATTTACATTTCAAACCAAAGCTACAGGTAGTTTAGTTTTATCATATATCATAAAAAAAATTCGTCCCATCCGGATAAAAATTTAATATAACAATAATATATTTATGGTATAAATCTAAATTATGAATTTCGATATTAAAAATGTTGTAAAAGTTTTCCCTTTTTTTAGTGTAATATTTAAAAATATTATTATCAGTGATAAATGTAGTGATATAATGTAGAACTTTAGGAGGAACTTAGCCATCACAGATTTACATGGATTCCTCTCTGTTTATAAAACTTGAAAAAATGTGTTGGAATATCGCACAAAACTGGATTTTTGAGGGATCGCCATTATTCAAATTCAAATAAAAAAATTATTGCCATAATAAGTTATTTAGATTCTGCTAAGAAAAACAAACATACAGATAAATAGGTAGACAGAAATTATTGTGATAAGACCAATTTTAATGAGTACCGTAGCTTTGCATTAGTTTAAACTATAATATTTAGGTTCAGATTAAAATATGAGAATCGCTCGTGGACTTTTAAGTTGCGTAGAAAAAATTGAAAAACAAAACAAATTCACTATACACATTCTTTTAATCCCATATTCAATGAATTCTTATACTCAAATTATACAAAAAAGGTGTAAATTTGTTAGTCATGTAGGTATATGAAACAAAAGTAAAACGTAATTTCGAGACACTAATGCCATTACAACTAAGTTCTCGTAAAAGCATTTCGTATAAATATATCGTTTTTTTATATTAAATTACTCTCTCACATTACTACTGCAGTACATATACACTGACAAAGCGATAGATTGAAATTAAATTTTAAAGTAGACCTTAATTAGATTAGATTTGATTATTGAAATGGCAACCTACCCAGGTAGGTATTTTAAGCCAAGTATGAATGAGAAATGATGTGTAGGATGATTGTGACGCGATCTTATAGTCTAGTTACTAAGGTTGACATGTTTCTTAGACAGAACTTTTTAATATCACGACAGTCAAAGTACATCTAAAGAACCTACAGTTTAGTGAGGAGTTCGAACCACTGCCTCTGAATTACGAAATGGTCTAATTATGAGAATGGACTTTGCGGATTAACGTAGTATTCAATAGTGCGGACATTCATCCACATAAGAGAACACTACATCCACCGACCATCTCTCACAACTATCCACAATTCGTGACCTCCAAGTAGCTGGATTACATGACAAGCCACGGTCCAAGTCAAGTTAAATAATTATCCGTTTGGAAAATTATTTTTAATTCGTTAAAAATATTATAGCAAATACTCAAGACTATTTTCAACTCTGGAGGTATACCTACTTTATTTCATCTCCCATGTTTTATACTCCCAGAAAAGCCGAAATGGTTCTTGACTGTCTTTTTGTTACACGAAAGAAGGCATTTGTGTTCGTTATTTCCGTGAAAATGAAACCTCCCGACCACCCACTGTGGTGAATCATTTTCATTATTCTATACACAGAATGTTTCTGTATACAGTAGGCCTTAACAAACTCACGCTTTACAAAATAAACGGTACCAGTGGACTGACACATACTTTCTCCCTTAAGTAAATTAAAAAAAGACAATCTGTAATAAAACTATCATGTTCTACAAAGTTAATCTAAATATCATTTAATAATTTATTGTTTCAAAAATAATCATCCAATTTCTAAAAATAAAAACACGAGAGACAAAGTTAAATTCAAATTGTTCAAATTGTATGGGGGGGACAACCCCCCCCACCGTAACACCAAGCTATTTTGAGGTTAGAGCCGTTTTTGAGAAAATTGGATTTTTCACCTTTTTTAAGGGTTTTTAGGGGTGAACTACCCTTAAAAATCAAAAATTCAAAAAAATGAAAAAAACGCCTGGAGATACGGTGACTATATATACATGCCAAATTTCATCTAAATCGGACCAACGGGGTAGGCTGTGGCACTGTACACATCCAGACACACACACACACACACACACACACACACACACACACACACACATACGGACGGACAGACATCACGTCAAAACCCACTTTTTTGGATTCAGGGGACCCCAAAATGGATATATCCACCCTCAACTCAAATTCGAAAATTTTGACGAAAACAATACTTTCTCCATATACTATGTATAAGGGGAGAAAGTAAAAGTGGGTTTTGGCGTGATGTCTGTCCGTCCGTGTGTGTGTGTGTGTGTGTGTGTGTGTGTGTGTCTGGATGTGTACAGTGCCACAGCCTACCCCGTTGGTCCGATTTAGATGAAATTTGGCATGTATATATATAGTCACCGTATCTCCAGGCGTTTTTTTCATTTTTTTGAATTTTTGATTTTTAAGGGTAGTTCACCCCTAAAAACCCTTAAAAAAGGTGAAAAATCCAATTTTCTCAAAAACGGCTCTAACGATTTTGATTAAAATTTGACAGTTTATAGTGTACAGAGTACTAAATAATTTGACACCACCCGCATATCTGTAAAAATGACGGTTCAAAAGTTATGGGCTTTTAAATGTCAAAAAAATCAAATTTTTAAATTTTCAGCGAAAACAATAAAAGTAAAGTATAACTTAACTAGTACCATTAAAACCAGCTTAAAAAACTAAACAAATTAATATCTTGAATTATTTGTCTACGACTAACGGTTCCAGAGAAAAGTTAAATTTACTGTCCACGATAAACACAGTACGTTGTCTGAAAGCGCCCAATGTTATTCTTATGGAAAATATAAAAAAATCAATTTCTTCCTTACTTTCCACCCGTTTTCCATGAAACTTGGTATGAAGTGTAAGGTCAAATCACCGAACAAAACCAGCTCAAAAAAGCTTGGTATTACCGGGGGGGGGGTCCCCCATACAATTTGAACAATAAATTATTAAATGATATATAGAATTACTTTGTAGAACATGATAGTTTTATTACAGATTGTCTTTTTTAAATTTGCTTAAGGGAGAAAGTATGTGTCAGTCCACTGGTACCGTTTATTTTTAGTGTAATATTTAAAAATATTATTATCAGTGATAAATGTAGTGATATAATGTAGAACTTTAGGAGGAACTTAGCCATCACAGATTTACATGGATTCCTCTCTGTTTATAAAACTTGGACAAATGTGTTGGAATATCGCACAAAACTGGATTTTTGAGGGATCGCCATTATTCATTATTCAAATGAAAAAATTATTGCCATAATAAGTTATTTAGATTCTGCTAAGAAAAACAAACATACAGATAAATAGGTAGACAGAAATTATTGTGATAAGACCAATTTTAATGAGTACCGTAGCTTTGCATTAGTTTAAACTATAATATTTAGGTTCAGATTAAAATATGAGAATCGCTCGTGGACTTTTAAGTTGCGTAGAAAAAATTGAAAAACAAAACAAATACACTATACACATTCTTTTAATCCCATATTCAATGAATTCTTATACTCAAGTTATACAAAAAGGTGTAAATTTGTTAGTCATGTAGGTATATGAAACAAAAGTAAAACGTAATTTCGAGACACTAATGCCACTACAACTAACTTCTCGTATAAGCATTTCGTATAAATATACCGTTTTTTTATATTAAATTACTCTCTCACATTACTACTGCAGTACATATACACTGACAAAGCGATAGATTGAAATTAAATTTTAAAGTAGACCTTAATTAGATTAGATTTGATTATTGAAATGGCAACCTACCCAGGTAGGTATTTTAAGCCAAGTATGAATGAGAAATGATGTGTAGGATGATTGTGACGCGATCTTATAGTCTTGTTACTAAGGCTGACATGTTTCTTAGACAGAACGTTTTAATATCACGACAGTCAAAATACATCTAAAGAACCTACAGTTTAATGAGGAGTTCGAACCACTGCCTCTGAATTACGAAATGGTCTAATTATGAGAATGGACTTTGCGGATTAACGTAGTATTCAATAGTGCGGACATTCATCCACATAAGAGAACACTACATCCACCGACCATCTCTCACAACTATCCACAATTCGTGACCTCCAAGTAGCTGGATTACATGACAAGCCACGGTCCAAGTCAAGTTAAATAATTATTTATTCCGTTTGGAAAATTATTTTTAATTCGTTAAAAAATATTATAGCAAATACTCAAGACTATTTTTAACTCTGGAGGTATACCTACTTTATTTCATCTCCCATGTTTTATACTCCCAGAAAAGCCGAAATGGTTCTTGACTGTCTTTTTGTTACACGAAAGAAGGCATTTGTGTTCGTTATTTCCGTGAAAATGAAACCTCCCGACCACCCACTGTGGTGAATCATTTTCATTATTCTATACACAGAATGTTTCTGTATACAGTAGGCCTTAACAAACTCACGCTTTACAAAATAAACGGTACCAGTGGACTGACACATACTTTCTCCCTTAAGTAAATTAAAAAAAGACAATCTGTAATAAAACTATCATGTTCTACAAAGTTAATCTAAATATCATTTAATAATTTATTGTTTCAAAAATAATCATCCAATTTCTAAAAATAAAAACACGAGAGACAAAGTTAAATTAATTGTTCAAATTGTATGGGGGGGACAACCCCCCCCACCGTAACACCAAGCTATTTTGAGCTGGTTTTGTTCGGTGATTTGACCTTACGCTTCATACCAAGTTTCATGGAAAACGGTTGGAAAGTAAGGAAGAAATTGATTTTTTTATATTCTCCATAAGAATAACATTGGGCGCTTTCAGACAACGTACTGCATTTATCGTGGACAGTAAATTTAACTTTTCTCTGGAACCGTTAGTCGTAGACAAATAATTCAAATTACTAATTTGTTTAGTTTTTTAAGCTGGTTTTAATGGTGCCAGTCAAGTTATACTTTACTTTTATTGTTTTCGCTGAAAATTAAAAAATTTGATTTTTTTGACATTTAAAAGCCCATAACTTTTGAACCGTCATTTTTACAGATATGCGGGTGGTGTCAAATTATTTAGTACTTTGTACACTATAAACTGTCAAATTTTAATCAAAATCGTTAGAGCCGTTTTTGAGAAAATTGGATTTTTCACGTTTTTTAAGGGTTTTTAGGGGTGAACTACCCTTAAAAATCAAAAATTCAAAAAAATGAAAAAAACGCCTGGAGATACGGTGACTATATATATACATGTCAAATTTCATCTAAATCGGACCAATGGGGTAGGCTGTGGCACTGTACACATCCAGACACACACACACACACACACACACACACACACACACGGACGGACAGACATCACGTCAAAACCCACTTTTTTTGGATTCAGGGGACCCCAAAACGGATATATCCACCCTCAACTCAAATTCGAAAATTTTGACGAAAACAATACTTTCTCCATATACTATGTATAAGGGGAGAAAGTAAAAAACTAGTAACCTCTCAAAATACAGTTTTAGCGATGTATTACATACTTACTTAAGTTTTACTGAAAATATTTTAAAACATTATGAAATAGTTACTCTAACTTCATGGTTCACTCATTTCCCAAAATATTGTGTTTTAAAAGATATGAGCTTAAGTCAAGAAATCATTTTTTAATTATTCCACGAAAATAATATAGATAAATCACCATTGAAACCAGTTTAAACTAATAAACAAATTAGTATTTTGAATTATTTGTCTACGACTAACTGCTTATAGAGAATATAAAAAAATCAATTTCTTCCTTATTTCACAACCGTTTTCCATGACACGGTATGCAGCGTAAGGTCACATCACCCAACAAACCCCACTAAAAAAAGCTTGGTATTACCTGGAGGAGGGGTTTACTCCCATTTTAATCTTGTTTCTCTTGTTATTATTTTCAGAAATTGAATGATCATTTTTGAAACAATAAATTGTTAAATGCTATTTAGATAAACTTTAAAGAATATGATAGTTGTATTACAGATTGTATGTGTCAGTCCACTGATACCGTTTATTTGGTATGATACATCATTACACACCTAGCTGCATTCTCATCCACAGCATCCAAGATGGAGCTCGGTGACAAAGAGAACAGAGCTGTCTCTCCTTTTGTTTCGCGTGAATGATCCGACAGTCCGCAGGCGTCGTCATAACACTACACTCGCAACACGATACAATGCATTTGTTCTTCCAAAAATAATCATGTTCTACATTTATTATATTGTAGTATCTAATCTGTACCGGTTGTATTACCCAGTGTTGGGAGCCACAAATATAAATAGGCCACACAGAAACATTACACTAGCTTGTTTGAGGATCTAATCATTATCCTCAGAACATTTTCATCAAATTTTAAAGAATTGAAAGTTACTCAAATAACACAAACCAAATTAATTCTCAGTTCATGCATAACATATTGATTCTTCCTCAAATCGATTAGGTGCTTCATTCAAATATTCTTCATCCACCACATAAAAATATGACGGATAGTTGACACCTTGAGGCAAAGAAAGAATTATTCTATAAATGGCATAAATGACCTCGTAACCGGAAGGGCGGAAGGATGGCCAGGCGGGAAATGCGAGAGCGAGTAGTCCGTTGCTAGGCGAGACTCGAGTCTGGAGATAGCTTCCGCCTTCACGACTTATAACAACCTTGTAATTAATCTTTAGTAGTATTTAAAAGATTTATTTGAATTAAAAAAGTTGCAGGGCAGTTTGGATTCCATTAAAGGATCTTACGTTCAGCTGTAGATCGAAATCCTAGAGAGGGATAAAAAAATCGACTGCAGCTGAAGAGGAGTTTTTCGATGTTATAAACGCCAGTTGCATTTTTTATGTTTGACCCTAGAACTGGCAAAGCCGTAATTCACGACGCATTTACATATTCAATAAGAAGTGGCAGGTGGAGGCATCTGTCGTCAGTTTAGTGAACTGGCACATTACCGTTGCTTCAGCGCCATCCA
The DNA here is from genome assembly GCA_023375725.1 of Nephotettix cincticeps. NCBI lineage: Eukaryota > Metazoa > Arthropoda > Insecta > Hemiptera > Cicadellidae > Nephotettix > Nephotettix cincticeps. The sequence continues at coordinate 54,715,229 of CM041790.1, forward strand.
GCTTTAGCATGATACAATTATTGTAATAACGGTAATTCCAGACTGTCTGAATCGTCATTGACCTTTGGTTGTATGGTTTAGCGCCAAGAAGCAAGATACTTGTTATCATGGCAAAGTATAAATCTGAAATCTTAAACGATATATAAAAAGATAAAAATAAAATCCCAGGTTAATTATTCAGCATTTATTCTCAATGAGAATAATTTACATTATCATAACTTTTAATATAGTATAGTTTAGAAATAGGTTATTAAATTAACGATCTATTTATAACAAATTAATAAAATTTGGCATTTTAATTTGATTTGGTGGTTATTTCTATGACTAATTTCTACGTCTAATATTGTCTCAAAACTGGGATTTTGAGAGCCCATTTCATTATTTTATTTTCGTAGAGCATGGGTTAGTTTAAAGTAAACAAAACCCTTCTCTAAGAGGTGTAGAATAATAAAAATTGGGTTCACGACTGTGGGCTCTTTCGTTTTCACGGGGGTGTTACAAAAATATCTTGTACAGTGTTGCAGAAAGACACACCGACAGATATACAGAAACTGAGATAACACCAATATCGGCTTTTTGGGAGTTTCAACTGTCAGGTAGAACTGACAGTCCGAGCTAACAGTTGAAACTGAAGACTCAGTCGTCTCCAAATGGTCAATTTTGCCTAACAGCAGTCTATTTAACCAGCCCATCACCCCAGCTTGTTGATCTGAGCGTAGTCCGAATCTTGTATACAGTTTTAACTGCCCAGTTCGAACTGGTCCTGATCATCTTTAGGGGACTTTAGCAATGTAAAAAATCTAATTTTATTTGTATAGATGTATATGAACACTATGTAATAGCTTTTAAAAAGATGTTTTGTTACCAGGTGATGGTATTCGATGCTACGTGTGCAACTCCAAGCAGGACGCCCGATGTCTGGACCCGTTCGTGGGCAACTCCACGTCGTCGGCGCCCTTGGAGACGGTTGACTGCGAGTACGACAACACGGTGCGTGCGGCCCTGGAGATCGTGGCCAACCTAATGACGAAGCTAGGCCAGGCCCCGGCCCGGGACCAGACGGACCTACTGGCCCAGGGGCCGTCAGTGGGGGCGCCCCAGGACGGTCCCATACCTGCGTCATGTCTGAAGATAGACCTCATCGGTGAGCATCTGTACTCACCGAACATTCAGAGACGTCCTCACAGGCAGGCGTCTTCTAGAACCGGCTCTCGGAGAACATCAGATTTGAAAATTGTCAATATAAAATAAGACGCTTTTTACCGTCAAACGTGTTCTACTCGTTGGTACTACGATTCATAGACCACACTCCAGGAATGCATTTGGCTTGAATCTTTTTGAATTCTTTTTTATGTCTAAGACAAGCCAGACTTTTTCTATACAAAAAATAATAAATTAATTGAAGATATTACAACAATTTAGAATAGGTGTAGTAAGACCATAATATTACAACATCAAATTTTCTTCCAGAATAAATTAAAAAAGATTGTCTAAATTTTTTAGAGCCAGCATCGAAAGAATGTTAGTTGGAAATTGAAATCCTCTACGTCTAAGGTCACAAAGTAGGACATTGTATGCTGGCTGGCTACCCGCAAAAATCAGATGGTCGCTTGAGGCTTCGTCTTCTCCACACTCGCATATTGGTGATAGCACAATTTTAATTCTATATAGGTGTTTGGCGGCAAGGGTGTGGCCGAGCCGAATCCTACAGAAGGTTCATACATAGATATAGGTCCTTTCTCTGTTGACTGTCGTGACCTAGCGCTGTTGAAGAATCTTTGGGCATAGCAAAGAGTCTGTTACTCTTCGTCTCACCACTGGCAGCTCCACTCCGACTGCCAGGCATTAAGAGCCTTTTTCTTAAAAACAGGTCAAAAGTCACAATAGGGGGGACTGTAGATGGTATTTAAATGGTTGCGCTTTTTGCAGCTGTTCATTTTTTGGAATATCAAAATAACCGGGAATCCAAATAAATGCAATTTCCTTTTTGGAAAGGTCTCTTCTCTAAAATACTTAAATACCCCCGTCGCAGCAGACCTGCGTACTCAGCGAATTTCCAAATCAATAATTTAATATATGACAAGTTTTATAAAAATATGACCATAAACGTGAGAATTATTAGCCTATTCTCCATAAGATTAACATAGGAAAGAGTGTGCAGGTTAGCTGCTATGAGGAACACTGAAAGAAGTCATTTCTACCATAAATAATTTTTATCTTAACATTTATACCAACTTTCATCAATATCTGTCCATAAATAAAGGAGTTTGCCTATTCCCTATATGATTAATATGGGAAAAGATTATGCAGGTTTGCTGCCATGATAAACACATAAACTATGATTTTTAAGCATAAATGGATAGATCTCAACCACATAAAGCTAAATATCAAGTTTTATCCAAAAAAGTTGATTGAAAGGGGAAATATTAATTTTTCCCTATCCTCCATAAGATTAACATTGGAGCCCCACAATACAACGTACTGTGTTTAGATTTTTTAATATCTCAGTAACCGTTGGAGATAGAGAAAAACTTTAAGGAACTTAATTGTGTAGTTTTTTAAGCTTATTCCAATGGTGAAATATAAAATTATAAATTTTTAAACATTACATGTGAAAAACGCAAAAAAACCCATTTTGGGGTACAAAACCCCCCAAACTACCCGTTCCCATTGACCGATATGTCTGGTTTACGAACTCGTCCGAGCATTTGTAGGAATACACGTCTCTACCAAATTTGGTCTCGATCGGACCATTTTTACGAGAGTTATCGTGCTAACAGACACATATATACATACATATATACATATATACAAATATACATATATACATATATAAATATATATATATAAATTTTAACGACTATTGTTTTTGGACTCTGGGCACCTAAAGACGAAAAAATAACATGGTCCCGGGCTTAAGTCTTACCATGAGACCTACGGTAATAGCTTCTTCCCTATGGGAAATTCGCTAAAACATCTGGTTGGAGCTTAGTAATCAATGTATATGACTCATGTTATGTAATATCAGCTGTATAGTATTACACGCTCATCAGTGAAGCCTGGGAAGGGTCAACTCACAAGCCCTGGGATCGGTTAGGTAGCTGAATGAAATAAATGGAGAAGGAACATTTTGAATTACGGTAGGCTTCCGAGCCAACATTCGTTTATCAAATGTTAAGATAAGATGATATGAAACTGTAATATTGAACGTCTGTAACTACTATACGTAGTCCACACCACGTATAGTAGTTTATAATCTACATCTTTATGTAGTATTTCTTTAAATACGTGTAGATTTAGATGTAAATAAATTGACGTCTAAATTTTCTGGAGTGTTAATGCACTCTTTTATATTGTCTGTTCAGTTCTGGGGGAGCGCGTGACGGGTCGGGGGTGCTCAGTCCCTCAGCTGGACAACTTCAACCACTGCGAAGCCCTCAAGATCCTCCCCACCGCTGACGTCACTATGGAGTTCTGCGGCGTGTGCGACTACAACGGCTGCAACCCGGGTGTGATGCTCCTCCCCCCAGGCGCCCTGGGCCTCGCCCTGGGCTTCGCCCTCGTCCTCACGATGGCCACCCTCTGAACCGTCAACTCTAGTGGATGTTCCGAGTTCCGACTTCACTGAAACACTGTTCCTGTATAATACTTAGAGCTATAAGTGTTGAAAATGGAATCATTATTTTCATACTTATGTGTAAGAAGATAGAGAATTTCTTAAAAAAATATGATTAATGGTAAGTACTAAAAATAAAAGGGTCAAAATCCGTTTGGGGCACACAAATTCATTTTTCCTATAAGGAGCTATTTGGCTATTGTATAGGATTTGTGCGTGATAATACAAACTAACTTTAACGATGTTTTAATTACATAAGTTTCTTTAAAAAAAATATCAATAGCAAACCTAACTTAACTCCGCAGAACGCTGTATGTCGGCAATATCGCGTATACTACGATGTAACGCAACTAGTATTGGTTGCCGACAAACAGCGCTCTGCGGAGTTATTTTTTTTTATTTCGTTAATAATATTTTATACTATTTCTAATTGATTTTCACCTCTAATTATTTTTATCTCTAATTTACCAGGTTATCTGTTCGGACACTAAATAACGTATCTTTTTAGAAACCCAATAGTAAACAATTTTGTAGTTGTGGGCACGTAAATGATTTTGGCCAATAAAAGATATATGATTTGTAAAAATAAAATTATGTGTGCATCATATAGATTGTTTATAGTTGTTACAACAATATTGTCAGAGTTCGATATCATTTTTCTCGGTATATAAGGATTGCATTGTTCAAAATATGGTATTGTTTCTAGATAATAATCAGTAACGAAATAGCAATAAACATTTTCTTTGAAATTAAGTTCTAAAAGCGAAACGATGGTTTTCTTCAAAAAATTATTCAACACTTTTAAATTTAACCAGAATAGAATATGGAATTGGAATGCATGACCACTTCTCATTAACCCGAGATAACCTATTGTTGCAGAGATTTGACACCTCTGCACTCATTTGATTCAATTATCGATTGATGATTTAACAATCATGGTGAGTGAAAAATGCTCATACAACAAAGAGATTTCCCGCTCATTCAATTACCGGTATAAAATGTCAAACAGTACATGTGTGTTTTTAATCAGAATATATCAATTTAAATATTTGTTTAACCTTTTTAACAAGCATTAGATTTTAAGATATTTAAGGTTTAAAGAATTTTTAATGGCTACCATTCTGAAATGGGACGGACAGTGGCAGAGGACTGTTTCACTCAATATACTACAAAGCGTATTTGATTAAAAGGATCTAGTTTAAAAAAATTGTGTAGATGTTAAAGTAAAAAAATATAGATAAGGAGGAGAATATGAATTTCTGGATATACACTCTAGGGTTCTTTTGACTTCACTTATAATATCCAGAAGTTTGTAAAACGAATTTGAACATACCCTGAGTCACATTTTTTTAACACATCTAAAGGAAAAATTTAATTACTGTCAAGGTCTTTCATTACAGATAAAAACTGTGTCATCCACATTTGATTTATTTTCAAAAATCTAAGTAAAATTCAAACCTAAAACGAGGGTTATCCCAGATACCCAACTTGGTATCTAGGATCTAGTGGTACAATATTATAGTCATTAGATTCTTAATGATTTAAAATAAAAATTTAAGAATGGGAGATTAAAAATTATTTGTTTTCAACTTTTAAATTTGAACCTTTTCATAATCTGAGGATGATTTCAACATATTTCCTGAAACATGAGGACCAGAAACCAGTTTATGAAACCAGAGAAAATCTCTGATTCTCATGCCTTCAATTTTTTTAAAATTATTTTTATTTAGCTCGGTGAATATTATTTGTCAAATTTTGTAACTATTTCAGAAGTGTACAAGTTTTAACTACTAGTCCTGAAAATAAAAAGGATGCTATAAATAATATATTTAGTTTTATTTGTTTCGATTTCAATTGTGTACAAATAGTTAGCAATTGTGAATAATAAATTATAGTAAGGAAGTAATAAATTATTGAATGCCTTAATGTTAATCTTTGTTTAAGTTGGTAATGAATAAAGATGATTAACATTTGATTGTTCATCAACTAGTTTCACTCGAGCAAATAATTATTCTCCCTTAACATTCATATTTAAAGTAATGAAGCTTAAAGACTCAAAGCACAGTAAAAATGTCTTAGAAATTAAATAAGATAGATATTTTTTCTTTATTTGTTTATATTATGAGATAATTCATATAATTATTATAATTCATGCTTGAATTATCTTCGAACATTTACATAGGCTCAGTCCATATATTAAATCTACTCAGTTAGTTTGAATTGTCAGCTGGTAAAAACAATAATAAAAATAAATGAATTCTAATCGATATTTACTTTGGGTTTCAAGAAGATTTAAAATTTAATAGGAACTGAAAACTGAAGAAAACTTGAAGAAAAACTGAAAAAACTGCTTGGTTTTCAAATTGTTGAGTTGAACAAAATGGACCACACTGTTGCGGTTTTTGTTGCTTTTGGACTACTTTCAGTGTTTTATGGAGGTAATACGTTTGTTAATGTCGCTAAATTTGGAACTTGCTGTAAGTAATTTTTTATGAGTATTGTTAAGTTCATACCGAGCATTTGTGTCAGTAACGTAGGACAACGTCAGCACCACGTTTTTGGAAAGGTTGGTCCGGTCACTACACGATCCGTTTACAACTTTATGTCATCACCGTATCTAACCCCTGTAATTGATTGTGTTTGTTGCCACAGAGTACCACATTTCTGTGGTCTATTGGAGTGTTTTGTACAATAGACCACAACCCAAGGTATTGGTTATGGTTTGAGTGTCTTGCTCATCAAGCATCTTTTGACTTCGGTGCAAATGGACATGGGTTCTAATCCCGGGATGCCCGGGTTTGGAACACTTTCCCAAAAAGCGTTTGTGTGTAGCTCAGTATGAAAACCAACAAAACACAGACAACAAAATAATAATACTATTTACCATGTCTGTGGTAATAATCTATCTATGGCCTAAAAATATTGTATCTCAGATTACCGCCATGCTTCGGGAGCAACGTTAAGCAGTTGGTGAGACTTACTTATAAAATCGATAAGTAGTTGAAATCGATAAGGCATTGGTGACAAGGAAACTCTGATATCACCCCATTGGACAGGATATTGTACAAACGCTAGATGATCTTTAATGTGACACAAACCTGGTGAAACTGATTAGGATTGTTAAATGTGTTGTCGCTTTCTTACAGCTCGCAGTCACTAAATCCTCCCTCATTTAACAATTTGCCTCAGAGCACATTATACTGTGTAACAAAACTCTTTACAGTAAAACGTCCCAGTGGTCGGTCAATATTGGCTTATACCTGATGTTCAGTTAAACTTTAACATAGGCCTCTTGTGTTAAAAACGTTTTCTTGTGTTTTTACATAAAATAGTCCACTGTTTTGAGTAAGTTCAGTTTTGGACTTAAAAGAAAATTATCCCTGGAATCCGTTTATATTTTAGAGTTTTTTTTGCCCAAGTGGATATTGACCATGAATAAAAATATCCGTATTAAAAAATCTTTACAAACGTTGTTGAACCGCTCACCTCCGCACAAGGTCTGACACGGCTTGACGTCACACCTTTACATCCACGGAGGACTTGGCTTACAACTTCGCTGTTGACTTCGAGCTTTGGGTTCGTGTGTGACGCTTTTGCCGTTCAACAGTTAGTTGTTTTCGACTGCTTATCTCTCCTTCAATTAGATGGTAAGTAACTTTTGTTTTTGATATTGATATGTCTTAGCTCTGGGGGGGGACAATTTGTGAGATGAAATTTTGAAACAGATTTCCATAGAAACTACTACCATATTATTGAATTTTTAATATATATGAATAAGAACAGCTGTTTAGAAGAACTAAAAAAAATCCCTTTAGACATATCCATAATCTAACCTCTCACAGAGAAGTAAATACAAACGTTCTTGGTGAGGGTAAGTAGAAAGACGTCTTAACGTAAAAATATATGGATAAGTTACTTTTTAGGAAGTTTTTGCCCTAGGATGGCGTGAGCTCATAACCAATAAAAGATTACGTGGTTGTAGTTCAAAGATATACCAGAGTATATCTTTACACAAGTAACAATTTCTCAGAAGAAATTGTTAGTTTTTACAACAGAATTAACATTCCAAAAGCTACCTTAATTTCATAAGGAAATGCATAGTTAAAGTCGGGCATTATGGGTAATATTTGACACTTCTTTCCTAAAATCCGTATATTATTAGATTTTGACAACGGAGCAGCTCTAGTTGGAGCAGACTGTACTAAACGTTAAAGTGTAGGTCCCTCCATTGACTGTTGGGCCTCTGAATTACGAGCAGGTCTAATTATGAGGATGGTCTTTGTGGATTAACGTAGTATTCAATAGTATGTACGTTAACCTACAAAATAGAACACTACATCCACCGACCATCGCTCACAAATATACATAATCCGTGGCCTCCAAGTAGCTGGATTACAGGACGAGGCCACCGTCCCAGTCAAAATGAAAATGAAAATATACATCGTATAGTATATAAAATTAAATATTTACTGTAATGAAAGAGGTCATAGTGTTCGCTCGAAGGTCAGAAGCCAATCCCGAAATAAACCTATACAAAATTTTGTTTTGGTTCTAAAAATGTACCAAAATGCTTGTTTATTGTCATAAAATGTTAATTGGACCAATGAGGGTGTCGTTTATTGTTATATTGATGAAGTCAGCTGGTCTTTGTTAGTATCAAATCTACAGTGACTCGAAGATGAATACGTTTTATTGAAACGGTTGCTAAGCAAAGCTCGGTTCTTAAAATATGGTTTCTAAAGCGGATTGCAGATTGCCTCACAGTTCGGACAGGTCAGGTAATGGAGCTGTCCGAAACACAGACTTCGCAGTGACAGCAGCTGTCAATAACTACGTAAGCCCTGACTAGAACGGGACAAGACAAGACCACAGTTTCTTTTGCAACTACTGTATCTTCGCAGATATTAAGTATTAAAACATAACTATAATGGTTACGACTATCACAAGCGCTAATGTATGTTTGAAATTTGTCAGCCTTCAGTATTCATTCCATGTCAATAGTTATCTCAATATCATACAATTTCTATATCCTTATTAATATTCATATTCATTAAAACATACGGCGAGTATTTTAATAGAAATATGATTTTTCACTGTGATTATTTAAGCGATTTTATAGCATTTGTAGCCTTGTTATTAAATAAGACAAGCTGGTTAATTAACCAGGACTAGTGAAAGACGTGTGATGTTAAAGTGGCACAGATTCTTGTGTATATAATACGTCACTTGATTGGATTAGATTAGACGATTGAAATGGTGACCTTACCACAAGGAATGAGGATTGAGTGTAAAATGATTTTGACGCGATCTTGTTTGTAGTCATGTTACTGACTAAGGCTGACATGTTCCTTAGACAGGACTGTTAATTAATAGCCCAACAGTCAATGGCAACTAAGGGCCTACAGTTTAACGTAGAATCCGAACCACTGCCTCTGAATTACGAACTGGTCTAATTTCTGAAGATGGCCTTTGCGATTACCTTGGTATTCAATTGCGTACGTTTAATGTACAAGAGAACACTACATCCACCGACCATCGCTCACAACACTATCCACAATTCGTGACCTCCAAGTAGCTAGCTGGATTACAGGACGAACCCACCGTCATTAATTTGTATTTGCAAAACCATATTAGGCATATATCTTAGTTTATAGAAATTAATGGACTTGGTTTAAACGTTTAATAGCGATAACCTTTAGGAATATATGCGACAGAAAGAAAAGAAGAGTTAAATTACCTGAGAATAAATAATACGAACAGTGTTGTGATTTACATTTTTACATTTTTCAAGTGTGCCGTGATTGAAAAACAGTTCAAAATAACCAACAGAATTTACGGATGATTGCACTCAATAATGAGGTGTTTGACGAGGGTTCAGGGTTGTAGAGCAGGTAGTCGGGATGTGCCTAACCTGTGATGTTACAGCCGGACCGGGCGCAAGCGGGATTATCTACCCCTCCTACTTGCTAGGTCTATAAAATATTTCCAAATATTATTCATTTTATTGAATTTGCCATAGGGAATAAGTTATATAATTATCGTAGGCAGCATGGTAAGAGTTAATATTCTGGTTAAATTCTGGTTTTCAAATTCTCTTTTAGCGAATTTACACTAGTAGCTATTACTAGGTCTCATGGCAACTTAACTAGCATGTTACTTTTCCGTTTTGAGGCTCAAGGGATCCAAAAACAAATGGCGGCCATTTAAAATTTTAAAACTTACTTTGAAAACCATAAAAAATACAAGATATTAAAAAAATAATATGTTTAAGAAATTTTATTACAAATCGAATGACGCTAAAATTTCTAACCCTTCTTTTAAGAGTTCGTAAACCAGATACACCGAATCATCCGCAAGGGGATACGTTAATCCAAAATGGGTTTGGCGTTTATACAAGTTATTTTTGAAAATTATTATTTTTTAATCACCAGTGGATTTAGCTAAGAAAAAACATTTAGAATGTTGACAATCTGCAAGGGTTGAAGTTAAGCTGACAGATCTTGGTTCCTACAAATCCTAAAAACTGTACAAAGGACGGGCTTACAGCTAGTACTGAATAAATATTGTAAACTAACTTGACAAATATATTTTTTATTGTATTTATGTAAAATTTATTTTTAATGCCAAGTTAGCTGTGCCAGGATTAATTCGTCGAAACTAGTTTTATAATTTAAATATTCTATAATATAAATATTCAATTATATTCAATATTATACTCAAAAGTTTAATCCCGTAAGCTGTTGCGTGATTTGTCGACTACTCTGCCACGATCCAGATTAGCCGTGGCCCCCGTGGGTTCAGTCGAGGGGATGTACTCGTATACCTGCCAAGCGGGCGCTGCAGATAGCCAATTATCGATTCTTGGAAATTGGTGGTTTTGGCACTTGGTGGTTTTAGCACTTGGTGGTTTTGGCACGACACGGTCCTCGATAGGCTCAATGACTATGTAGACGGATGTCCGTTTATTCCTTCTTTATTCCTAATATCTTAACTTCCACAACCAATTCTCCCTACAAACCCAGGCGTTTTGTCGACTTTTTATGATATTTCTTGTATGGTGTTGGTTTACTGATGAGGTTAATGATGCATAATTTCACAAACAATACAAGGCGGAAGGATGGTCCTGGCGGGAAGTGCCAGAGCGAGAGAGGACCGCGTGGTTGCTAGGCGACGCTCTTGTGAGTCGCGACTGAAGAGCACTTCATCGGGTCTCTCCCACCTCTGATACACTTAATTTCTCATATTTTCTTAAAATGATTTTTTTAATAGTTGCACTTTCCTGTGACACTTCAACAATGGGGTGCTGTTTGTATATTATTACTCCTCAAGTATTCTATTAAAATTGAAATACCCCCGTCGCAGCAGATCTGCGTACTCAGCGAATTTCCAAATCAATAATATAATAATAATAATAAAATATGACAAGTTTTGTAAAAATCTGTCCATAAACATGAGACTTATTTGCCTATTCTCCATAAGATTAACATGGGAAAGAGTGTGCACGTTAGCTGCTGAGAGGAACACTGAAAGTAGTCATTTCTACCATAAATAATTTTTATTTTAACCAATTATACCAAGTTTCATCAACATCTGTCCATAAATAAAGGAGTTTGCCTATTCCCTATATGATTAATATGGGAAAAGAGTATGCAGGTTTGCTGCCATGATAAACACATAAACTACGATTTTTAAGCATAAAAGGATAGATCTCAACCACATGAAGCTAAATATCAAGTTTTATCCAAAAATATTCATTAATATGGGAAATATTAATTTTTCCCTATCCTCCATAAGATTAACATTGGAGTCCCACAATACAATGTACTGTGTTTAGATTTCTTAATATCTCGGTAACCGTTGGAGATAGAGAAAAACTTTAAGGAACTTAATTGTGTAGTATTTTAAGCTGATTCCAATGGTGAAATATAAAATTATAAATTTTTAAAAACTACATGTGAAAAACGCAAAAAACCTGATTTTGGGGTACAAAACCCCCCAAACTACCCATTCCTATTGACCGATATGTCTGGTTTACGAACTCGTATGAGCATTTGAGCATCGTCTCTACCAAATTTGGTCTTGATCGGACCATTTTTACGAGAGTTATCGTGCTAACAGACACACACACATGTATATATATATAAATTTTAACGACTATTGTTTTTGGATTCTGGGCACCTAAAGACGAAAAAATAACATGGTCCCAGGCTTAAGTCTTACCATGAGACCTACGGTAATAGCTTCTTCCCTATGGGAAATTCGCTAAAAATATTGAAGTATATTTTTAAAATTCTTATTCGTCATAATATATTTTAGTTTTGTTTGTAATCAACATCTATATTTGTCACTACCCAAAACAATTATTATAATGTAGGTTATATGAAACACTTTTTACAGAACAAGTAAGTCGGATTCATATGTAAACAAGGCGTGTTATTTTTTATGACTAATGCTCTTATTAGCTATGGAATATTTTTTAAAGCTTAGGCCCTACCAGTTCTGTGACAATGTCCATGAATTATGACACATCTTACATAAAAATATTTTCCTTCATGACTTGTAGTATATATATTTATTTATATATTAAGAAGTTTTAGCCAGTTAGGATTAAGGTGGGTTTCTGAACGAAAACACACGTTTTCAAGCATCAATAACGGTAGTACAATAGTGAGGGAGTAAATTCCAGACCTAGTCTTAAATTTAGTACTATTCTTACGTTCGGTTTCAGTGAGAGGCGTAAAGAGACGTACTAGTTTCAATATATTTTCTGGAAGGACGTGATCCAGGCGATCGGCTCCGATCGGACTGGTGGCTCGGACATAGAGCTCAACTACTGCGACTCCTGTAAGGACGACGGGTGCAACGTGGCGGAGCCCCGGACACCTAGTAGCGTGATGGTCGTCACATTAGTCCTCGCCTGGGTTGTCGGCCACCTCGTCTGAACACGCTTTTCTGTTACTCTGCTCATCAATGCATATTTTATACGAAAAATTGAATTTGAAATTTAGCTTATAACCTACGGTACTTTAAAGAGAAATAAACAGCTTGTGTACAGAATGTTTTTTTCAATGCCGAAGGACTAGTTATAATTTTTGCACCATGCATATGGAATGATCTCTACACGATCACTTTTGCGGCTTTTATGACATCACCGAATCTAACCGCCTATTGTAGATTTTATATTAGAATTTAGAATTTATATTTATAAGTAATGTAACTATGAAGCTCCCATAATCCTGAGACTACTCATCAGTCATTCCCTACTCGACTACTACTGCTAGTGCCTCATCACTCCAGACAGGCTGGTTCAAAGTTTTAATGACCACTTTTATTGGTGGAAGTTTTTTTTATCACTGTAACGAAAAGAGATCGACCTAGTTTCATATGTATTATCTCGCGGTAGTGATAGTGAACATTATCAGAGCCTATAATTTTAAATTAATTGCACACATGGTTTATTTGTAATTTTCCCCTTGACCAGGAGACTGCCGCAAATGTTACGTTTGCAAGTCCGACCAAGAGCCGTTCTGTAAGGATCCGTTCACGGTAACCAAGGACTCGCTGAGGGAGTGTTCGACAGCCGCCAACGCTCACACTAATTGGACAAAGAAGCCCGAGACTGGGCAAAAGGTTGAGTGTATGAAGGTAATCTACACTGGTAAGTTGTTATTTGCAATCAAAAATTATATGTGTTTTTGGCAGTTACAAATGAGTGAGCCTACCCCTCAGACCAGGGTTCGATTCCCGGCCATAGTAAAAAATAAATTTGTACGGTGACTTCTAAGCACGAAACCTCTTGGTTTCCCGGCTGGGTTGTATTGTTAACCTACTGGTTAGCGTCTTGGACTTCTGTGCAAGAGGTCACGGGTTCAAATCGCGGGACGCCCATTCGGGTTTGGACAGCTTTTTCAAAAAGCGTTTGTGTGCAAACTCCCTCTGACTTAATAAAAAATGCCCTTGGCGTAGAAAAAACAAATACACCCGTCGCAGCAGACCTGCGTACTCAGCGAATTTCCAAATCAATAATAATATATGACAAGTTTTATAAATATGAGAGTTATTTGCCTATTCTCCATAAGATTAACATGGGAAAAAGTATGCAGGTTTGCTGCTGTGAGGAACACTAAAAGTAGGTGTTTCTGCCGTAAACAATATATATTTTGACCATTTATATCAAGTTTCATCAACATCTGTCCACATATAAAGGAGTTTACCTAATCTCTATATGATTAACATGGGAAAAGAGTATGCAGGTTAGCTGCCATGATAAACACATAAACTATGATTTTTAAGCATAAATGTATGGATCTCAACCACATGAAGCTAAATATCAAGTTTCAACCAAAAATATTGGATAATAAGTGAAACATTAATTTTTCCTTATCCTCCATAAGATTATGTTTGGAGCCCACTGTGTTTAGATTTTTTAATATCTCGGTAACCGTTGGAGATAGAGAAAAACTTTAAAGAACTAAATTGTGTAGTTTTTTAAGGTGATTCTAATAGTAAAAGATAAAATTTAAATTTTTTTTAAATTACATTTTTGGTCCACCAAAATTGGTCTCGATCGAACCGTTTTTACGAGAGTTATCGTGTTCACAGACACACACACACACACACACACACACACACACACACACATATATATATATATATAAATTTTGACGACTATTGTTTTTGGTCTCTAGGCACCTAAAGAAGAAAAAATAACATGGTCCCGGTCTTAAGTCTTACCATGAGACCTACGCTAATAGCTTCTTCTCTATGGGAAATTCGCTAAGAAAGAGAAAAAGTACGGGTAAGCTGTCGGTTCCAGCCACATACGTAGTGGATGACGTCTTGCAGCACGAACTGAGACTAGGTTTTACATTACTTCATAATTTAATTTAGAATAAATACTACAGTACGGTATCTCAAGGATTCTTAGTTGTATTGCACATGCGCAGACCGAACACTCACGGTGTCGCTCACGTTCGGTTGCAGTGAGAGGGGTGAAGCAGTACGAGCGGAGTTGCACGATTGACGCCACCCGCAGCACCACCTGCAAGGACGTGGTCCAGGCGATCGGCTCCGATCTGACTAGTGGCTCGGACATAGAGCTCAACTACTGCGACTCCTGTAAGGACGACGGGTGCAACGTGGCGGAGCCCCGGACACCTAGTAGTGTGATGGTCGTCACATTAGTCCTCGCCTGGGTTGTCGGCCACCTCGTCTGAACACGCTACTCTGCTTGTCAATCGTCAATGCATATATTTTTTATTTATAAAAAAGTGAACTTATATATATATATATCTCTTGAGGATAAACGACAAGCTTACTGGTATAGGAAATTGAAAAAATAAAATGTGTTTTGAGTTTATGTTCATTTCGTTACGCTATTACAAATTAGATTAGATTAGATTATTGAAATGGCGACCATACCACAAGCCAAGTATGAATGAGAGTTGATTGTAAGATGATTGTGGCGCGATCTTGTAGTCTTGTTACTGACTAAGGCTGATATGTTCTTTAGACAGGACTGTTAATTAATAGCCCAACAGCCAATGGCAACTAAGGGATCTACAGTTTAACGTGAAATCCGAACCACGACCTCTGAATTACGAATTGGTCTAATTAGAGGATGGTCTTTGTGGATTAACGTAGTATTTAATAGTGCGTACATTAATCCACACAAGAGAACACTACATCCACCGACCATCTCTCACAACTATCCTCAACTCGTGACCTGGATTACAGGATGACGCCACCATCCCAGTCAAAGAAGGTAAATTTGTTTGTCCATAAACGTGAATGGACTAATGTAATTAGCATATGCATATCAGTTCTTAAGACAGGGTAATCAAGTGAACCATTCTATTTTTTTAACAATTTTCATACCCTTAAACACACTTAAGTAACATATGTCACTTTGATCAATAAATTCACGAAAAAATTAAATAGTTCTAGTAATTTGTATTCAGATTTTATAAAATGAAAACTATTTTGGAGTAGGCGTGAGTTAGTAGTTAGTGAGAGTAGATGAGGAGTTTTGTGTACGAAGTGTCAAATTGTTGATTAAATACTTGAGAATGGAATTTAATCTCGTTTTAAAACTGTACATTTTCACTAGCTGAACATCATTTCAACATATTAACTGAACATGCTACCATAGAAGGTCACTTAAACTCTCATGCTTCTATTTTAGATTTGGATATGTCTTAGCTTTGGAAGGTATCGGCAATCCGTCAGACCAAAATTTGAAACGGTAACGTCATATGGTTAGTGATGTCATATATTTATAAGGACAGCTGTTTAGTCAGATGAACTGAACAATATTATGAACTCCAAGCTAAAGGTGTTGAGTTGGTGTTTTTGGGTACCCATATTTGAGTTAAAGAAAATGAGGTGGTGGACATAGCCACCAAGCCAACAATATTCTATACTCCTACGTTCCAATATTTTATTACTCGAAAAACTGCTTTACGGCCAAAGCAAAAATTTCATGGCAAGAAAATTAAAAAGATTATACCTAAAACTTTGTGCATTTATTCCACCTTGGTGTGAATATTATAAAATTGAAAGAAAATTTATCCGTTTAATTAACAGAATTCGAAATGGCCTTGCCTTCAATAAATATTATACATTTAGAATATACGGTGTAAATAATGAAAATTGTGATTGTGGAATTGATAAAGGTAATCTGGACCATGTTATATTGTCCTGTCCGTCTGTCACTTTAGAATCAAGAAATTCTTTACAAGTTTAATTTCCAGCCTCGATGATAACATTAATTTATAATATGGATCTGAACATTTTAGAAACAGTTTTCAAATTTATAGTTTCGAATGCCATTTTTATTTAGTTTATACATAAATATTACTGTTATACACTTTTGTACAAAGTTTTAATGGCCTAACTTGGTTAAAACCAAAAGCCATAATAAGGTTAAAAAATCCCTTTGGACCTATCCATAATCTTTATTTCCCAACCAGAAGTAAATACTGTACAATATTTTAAATTACTTTCTACTTAGCAAATAACGAGCTGTAAAATGTTGATATTTGTTCTGTAGTACATTATAGCGCTCAGTAGTTTTAACTACTAGTCCTTAGTATAAATCTGATGCTATAAATATATTTAGTTTATTTATTTTGTGTCAAATTATGTAAAGTTTAAAGTTTAGCAATGGTGGATGATAAATTGTACCAAGCTAATAATTTTCGAATTAACTAATTTTAGTCTGCTATTTAAATAAGTTTAGTATTGACTGTCTTAAAATGTATTGTTGTTTATTTTGGTTATGAATAACGATAAATATACAGGTAATTTGGTTATTTTTAACTAATTTCACCACTAGAGAAAACAATACTTCCACAGAATTCATACAGTATAACTCTCGAACCTTTAAAACACCCAAAGCATAGTAAAAATGTCCTAAATATTAAATAAGATAAAATATTTTTTGGATCTTTTATCTGTTCATATTAGTATTACAGTATAATTCTTACCGAAACTATCTCCAAACCTCTACAAGCACTCCAAATATTAAAGTCTATTCAGTTGGTTTGAATTATCAGCTGGTAAAATCAAATAAGCAGTCGTATAAAAAACAAATAATTGGTATTCGAAATTAAGTTTGGGTCTCAATAAGATTGGAGAATAAATTAAAATTCTTTGTGTTCTTGAGGATGAGGATTCAAATTTAACAAAATGGACCACAGCGCTGCGGCTTTTGTCGCTTTTGGCCTCATCTCAGTGCTTTCTAGAGGTAATACATGTGAATATTTGAATACAGTTTTTGGTCCAGTGTCGCTATATTTGGACCTTACTATTAGAAATGTTTTATATACGCATCACGGCATTCGTATCGTCACTGAGTAGGCCTACTATCCCTTACTGCAGATTGTGGAGTCTATTGTGCATATGTCTATAGCAGCTTAACAATCGCATGTTGAGAGTCTGTTGGGAGAGAGGAACTAACTAAAATTTTGCATTACGAAGAATCTAAAAATAATATAAAAAAATCCTACTGTTTATAATTCCGTACTCTTTGCTTTCAACAAGAATAACCAGAATCAGATTCAGAATAATTATTTTGAGACTTGTTCATCCTCTTTACAAAACCACGTATCTTATCATTGAAATCTATAAAAACTGTTTGGACACTAAACGTGAAAAATACTGAACCGACCGGTTTGAAAGTTTACACAAAGGTAGATCTTACAACTCATGCAAATTGTAGGCTTATTCATGTCCTCGGGCTACACCCCGTCATCGTACTAGGTTACCATATTTACATTTTCAAAGGAAATCAGCATAAAATTACTTGAATTTTAACAGATATGGACATTAAAATTTGACACTTCAGGAGAAGAGGAGAGAGGTGCCATGAACGTCCTTACATTTTATAATGTCAACATCTGTATACACTACATTTTGACAGTTCGGGAAGAGGAAAGAAAGTTCATTCTTCAGACAAACTGCTGGATCGAAATTAGTATTACCGAAAATGGTAGATTTTGTTTTCTACCTATGCTGTCTATATTACGTTACTCATTATCCTTTCCCAATATTACTAAACAGGTGTTACTTATCATGTTGTAGACACTAGTGTTTTGTCATTTTATAAACAATAAAAATTAACTAACAGTTTATAATTATGTAAATCAATACATCTTTCAGTCTTTTTATCCGTGCAAAGAACAGGTAATTTAGCTATTGTGTTATAAGAATGTAACCTATAACTAACTCTGTAACTCTGACTGGGACGGTGGCGACGTCTTGTAATCCAGCTACTTGGAGGTCACGAATTGTGGATAGTTGCGAGAGATGGTCGGTGGATGTGGTGTTCTATTGTGTGGATTAACGTCCGCACTATTGAATACTACGTTAATACACAAAGACCATCCTCTAATTAGACCGATTCGTAATTCAGAGGCCGTGGTTCGGATTCCACGTTAAACTGTAGGTCCTTTAGTTGCCATCGGCTGTTGGGCTATTAATTAACAGTCCTGTCTAAGGAACATGTCAGCCTTAGTCAGTAACAAGACTACAAGATCGCGCCACAATCATCCTACATTCATTCCTCATTCATACTTGCTTAAAATACCTACCTGGGTAGGTCACCATTTCAGTTAAAAGTATAAAGTATAAAAGAATAAAGTATAAAAGTATAAAGTATAAAAGTATAAAGTATAAAAGTGTAGTCCATCAATAATTTTGAAGACTTCCACTTCATTGCGGATCGCATTCTACAAGTCCTCCATCTCGTACTGGCAGTCAGCTGTATGACAGCGAGGATCTGATTGTTGTGGGAATTATTGGTGAAGATCGACCGAGCTTTATTGCTGGAACAGCAAATAGATTAGGAGAAAATAGAAGTGATGAGTGGAGAGGGTTTTGCATCTCCAAAACTCTCATCTTCCAGTGGTGGATCAGAAGCGTCGTTCACACCAGGAGGAATGTTCAGAAAGCTATTGAGAATTAGGAAACCCTTATGATGCATAAGGATACACAAATAGTCTGCCGGTGAAGTGATATCAGATGAAACAGCTGATAATGACTCCGGGAGCCGAGACAGAGGAAGGAGAGAAGTAATTTGATGATTATAGTTTGTCTGGGAGTGCCTGTGAACGATTGGAGAGGAGAAGGAAGTTTTTAGAACACAAAATCAAAGACTTGAGACATCAAAACTTCACTGTAAACAAGGTAAATGAACTTGTACTGGGTTCAAAACTCTGGCAGCAACTGAACTGCTACTACCGCATTCATTTCTAGCTGGTCGGAAGATATCGGCTGAATTATATCAGAATCGGTGAGTTAGCGTATTCTTTACCAAACATAATAGATTTAAGTCATAAGGGTTTACAAATCGATACTGTAGCTTGCATTTAACTACAACAGTTCGCTTACAGACTTTTATAAAAAAATGTACTGTGAGTAACACAGCGATTGATGCCGCGATAGGATCAATTTTTATTGACAAAAGTGTTTGTCGTATGAAGTGTTTCATGGAGGCTTCGTGGCTTTCTCATGACCATAATCGAGGCCTAGAAGTTAAAATCAATTACATTACCTTTTTACTTTACTTTTACTTTTAACTTAAATGGCAAGATAGCCAGGTAGGCATTTAAAGCCAAGTATGAATGACACTACTGTTAATTAATTGATAACCCTACAGTCAATGGTATATCTAAGGGACCTACAGTTTAAGATGGGTTCCGAACCACTGCCTCTGAACTACGAAGTCTGTTCTAACTATGAGAATGGCCTTTGTAGATTAACGTAGTATTCAATAGTTCGGACGTTAATCCACGCAAGAGAACTCTATACCCACCGACCGGCTTCCGAAATACGAACTGGTCTAAGAAGTATTTCAAACTAACAAATCTATTTCAGCCTATCTCACATAAATAACACATAAAAACACATAAAAATGTCACAGAAAGCATAAAACAGCATTACACACTTCAAACACCGTAACAGAGTTAAACGTTATAGTTTTGTGATAAGTTCATTTTCAGAAAGTAATAGTTTACATGATAACACTTTTGTAGGTTCGACTTACTTACTCGTCGTACTAATGTACTTTTTTATACTTTACTTTTTAACTGATATGGCAATCTACCCAGGTAGGTATTAGTAACTTATTACAGTATTTTAATTGGTCTTGTTACTGACTTAGGCCGACATGTTCCTAAGAGTCTTAGAGTTTGACGAGTGGTACACGTCACACATGGTTTATTTGTAGGACACTGCCACCAATGTTATACATGCGACTCCGATCAAGAGCCGTTCTGTAAGGAGCCATTCAATACAACCACGGTCAAGATGAGGCAGTGTTCGACGGACGAATGCATGACGGTAATCTACTCTGGTAAGTTATTTGTTAAACTCACAAACTATGTGTTTCGTTGGCAGTCCCAGCTGGGTGGGTAAAGTAGGCTTAATGGGGTATCACGCTAAAGACTTGGTCCGATTCCTAGAAAAAACTGAAATTTGTATCTCAGACTGCCGCCATGCTTAGGTAATGTGCTTTAAGGATATGAGGTAATGTGTAGTAACCTTGTACCTGCCAAAGATCATCTGATTCTTTTGTTAGCATCAGAAAATTACTGCTCATTAAGACACGATGTCGAAACAAAACAAACTCTAAGAACCCAAAGTAAACTTTTAATTTTAGGTAGAAGAATACTTTAAACACACACGTGGTGTGATGGGTTTGCATAAGAAAACAACATAACCTAAAGATAAATAAATTTGTATTTTGAAACATAAAACAGGTTCAAAATTAAGTTTATTAGGCATTTTAATAAAAAAATACTATATTGAACATGATCTTTTATCCAGAGCAGCTTCTCTCAACTTATCCAATACTATAATACGAGCAAGGTTTGTATATATATATATATATATATATATATATATATATATATATATATTTGCACACGGATCTCGAAAACGGCACTAAGGAATTTCTTTAAATTTTGGAAATAACTAATTTCCGAGTAGAAAATAAGTTCTAGATAGGTCTAATGTCCAGGAAAATTCGTGTTTTCTTGTAATATTAAGTTTAAAATCTAAAAATTTAACATTACGCTTATGGAGGATAAAATGTAAACAATACAAACCAAAACAGCTGTTTATAACCGTTTGACAGTTCTTGATTGAAGACGGCGGTGAACAATATGTGAATAGAGATTTTTCATAAATATTTATTTTATGTATGTAATAACTGTAAAATTATCAGGTTACTAAACAATTTGTAAAAACTTAAGGGTAACATAACTGTGCGAAATAAAATCAGGAAAGAGTATTTCCAAAATCTTTCGTGTTTTGATAGAAAACGTATTTGTTGTATTGCTTGAAGCCACTGTAACAAACCAATTAATATGTTTAAATTAAATTTCTTTTTTGCTTTTCAATCCTCATTCCGTTTATATCAAAATCAGTTGGTCACAGGCTAATAATCACTGTATGGATAGTTAAACAGTAAATGATCGGCTAAAACAATTGAGGTTGGCTAAAATACCTTAACCGGCGTCGCTCATTTGGCAGACGACGTGGTCCAGCAGTAGCATGTTGGCCTCGTAACACGAAGGTCACGTGTTCAAACCCCATCAGGGGCAATACTTTTTGTTCAGTGCTATATTAATTATGGTGTATACTAAAATAATCTAACTTGATCATTGTCTATTTTTTCCTTTCCTCTGCCTACTGCTTCTGATACTGACAGAATGACAGCATCAATTAGATATGCCTACAAAGGAAAAATGAAGAATCGTAGGAAATTTGACTGGTCCTATGCCTGGCAAGGTCAACCGGGACGACGCTGGATATGAGTATGAGTATTTATTATACGATCGCCTATCCTTTAATTTATTATTCAGTTAAAATCCTTTTTATACATTTCAATGAATCTGTCAAACTGGTGGTACATTGTATAAACCTGTCAGCTTCCCTGTGTATATAAGGCTAGAGCACGCCAGTATTGAGGCGCTAGAAGGCTGCAAACTTCACACCGGATCATTTGACACGATACTCACGTTCGGTTGCAGTGGAAGGCGAAAAGAAGTTCGAGCGAAGGTGCAGGATGGAGGGCATCAGTAACACCGACTGCGCGGAGGTGGTCCTGACCATCAGCTTCGACTTGCCTGATGGCACCAACATAACTCTAGACGGCTGCTACTACTGCCATGGTGACGGGTGCAACGCGGCGACGCCCCGGACAACTAGACCCGCCACTGGTGTGGTGGTTAACACACTACTCTGTTGGTTAATCGTCAATGCGAATAATTAAAATAAAATGTCTAAGTAAATGTGTAAGTTTATATAATATAAGTATGGAACCCATAAAAAGGTCAATTTGACAGTCGAATAATTTGTAGTTGTTTAACGTTTCCTATCGCTTGTGACCGTCCATATACTCATCAAACAATATCAACGAGCTTGTTGAAAACACGGTTTCCATGTGTAAAAATTAAAAAAATTGAAATTTTTATCCCTGTATTTTTGTATCCCTGTGAAAATAGGTCAGATAATGTATGTCTAAAGTGGATGTTTTCAGTTCATCTAAACAGCTGTTCTTATAATAATCTATGAAGTTACTAACCATATGACGTTTCAAATTTTGGTCGCGCAAATTGCCAACACCCCCGCAGAACTAAGACATATCTATGTCAAAAATTACGCTATTTAAAAAATCAGAGCGAATTCCATTGCTAATTCGAATCCTGACAAATCATTGTGGCAGTCAGCTGAGAGGGACTGTACTGACCTGCCACACAACAGACTTAAGTTGGATTCCTGGACATGGCATATGAATTTTTCATCTGACAAGCCCATTATTTACCAACCCATTATCCATTAGCTTCGTTTTAGCGAATTTCCCATAGGGAAGAAGCTATTACCAGAAGGTCCTAAATGTTATGAATATTCTTCTTAGGTGCCCAGACCACAGACATTTCGTTAAATATTATATATTATTATTATATATATTATAACAATTTAAATACATTTATGAAAAAAAAATAATAACTCATTTTAAACTACCTTTCATCAGCAGCTCAAACGGTCGCTTTTTGAAAACACCAGTATTGTTACTTCATCCTTGGGACATGATCACTTGTGGTCAGTCAGTATGGTCTTGCTTACATATCGGTCGGAACGATGTCGTCAAAGTTTGTTGACATTGAAAAACATAAATTACCCCCGTTGCAACAGACCTGCGTACTCAGCGAATTTCCAAATCAATAATATGACAATAATAGTACAAGTATGTGACAAGATTGATCAATGAATAATATCAATAAAATACTTTTATAAATTAGAGATTTCTTTTTCTTGTAAAGAAACAGGAAAGAGTATCATGTCCTTGAGGAAGAGTTTGCCCATAAAACAATTTTATTCTGAATAAAAAGTTTATCATTATCTGCATAAATAAAGAGTTTGTTTTAAAATAACTAAAAGAGCATGCAGGTTTCTGCTGTTGAACAATAACTATGTTTTTAGCATAAATATTATCGCAGACAAGAGCTAAATACAAAGTTTCATCCAAATTTATATAATAAGAAATAAAATTTTCCTTATTATAAGATTACAATGAGCCCTAAAATAATGTACAAGTATATTAAGTTTAAATATCTTGTAATTTCGAGATAGAGAAAAAACTTTAAAATAAAGTGTATTTTTAGGTATATTGAAAAATTGAGTAATGAAAAACCATAAAAAAATAAACTAGTTCCCATGAAAGTTAACCGAACACTGGAAACTACACTGTCTCCCGGTCCGTAACCAAATAAAATCATGTTAAACACGTGTATATACATATGTAAATATAAATATATATATAATATATATATATATATATATAAATTTTAACGACTATTGTTTTTGGCCTCTGGGCACCTAAAGACGAAATAAATGGGATGGTCTCGGGCTTAAGTCTTGCCATGAGACCTACGGTAATAGCTTCTTCCCTATGGGAAATTCGGTAAAACAACAAATAACACAGTAAAGGCACTGATTTAACATTTAGGTCAGACGTTGTTAAGTATAAAAATTGTTATTTAGTATAGACATAAAAATGTTTAGGAAAAAAATAGTTAAATATTCTTCAATTGTACACTTTAAAAAAGATTTCAGGATGTTTAAATGAACGCTATGTGTACAGTATTATAAATTATTAAAGAAAAAAAATCCCAACACCTGTTTCCATCCGAAGGGTCTTTTGATGTAGGTAAATAACAGCTGTCTGTGCAAAATATAGGAATAAAACATACAGCCGGTCTCAATTTGTATGACAATTACCTAAATGTCAAGTTCGGTGTTTACATTTGCCATTCAAAGCATTTAACTAGGATTTGATACATTGTTATTTCATGCATTCTTTACATAAAGTGTGTGGTAATTATTAAATGATTGAAACAAATTTCTTAGTGAAAATATGTTAGTAGAAGAAAGCTATGTGAATTTAAATGAATTTACTCCTATTGGCAGTCTGGTGCGGTTTTCTGTTATCGTGCACGTTTTCGCTTCCTAGAAAAAGGTAAGTTGTTAGATTCCTTAGTAAGTTTTAAAATATTATTTTCTAGCTTCTAGCTACTCTATAGTTAACGTTCAGAAGCAAACATCATCCATTGAAATAACTTATGATTTTTCCACAAGAATTAGGTTATACTGTATAACCGTGTATTACTGTATTGCAAAGCTACACGCTTTGCAATACAGTATTAAGGATTGCTTTCTAAATAAACTATAGAGATACTAAAACACAATAATACTAATCAATTTTATCATTATGTGTAGGTATTGAATGTCACAAAGATAGTCGTATAAATAGCTAAAATAAATATTAGGATAAAGGCTGGAGAATAGTTTGAATTTTTGGTCGATTAAATATAAATTTTAATTTTCAATGTTTGCAGAAACTAGTATTAAATTATGACAATTGTTCGAAAAGTAATGTATGACTTGAGTTTTTACAAATAAAAGGAAATTAATAGGACGATTAAAATGAGTATAAAAGTTAAAAAAAGAAAAAAAGAGTTAAACGTATTTTCATTTTCACAGCGTTTTCGCAACAACTAAGTAATATGCGATTCATCAGAAATTATATTAATGTCTTCAAAACAAATTTGTATGGATTAAAATAATTTTCAGACAGATCAAGTATCCCGTGACAAAATTTCAAAATTCCCATTACGAACGAAGTCATCCGACAGCTCTGGAGGTACTTGAAAGAACGCTTCTACATCCGAGCGACCAAAAAGGGAAACACTCTCATCTACGTTCCGGCAGGAGATCGGCCAAGCACTACATTGGAAGGCCGACGCCACCGCTGGTACCCTCCAACTTGGAACTGGGAGAAGTGTCAGAAAAAGAGGATAATATAGTTGACCGGTGTGTCGCTTCGTTTGGCGATCAAAGTCCTCTTTGTAAACCGAGGAGGCGACATAAGAAGTCGTTTATGGGCATACCAGATATTCACAAAAGGTTATTCCGTTCAAACAATGAGCTCACAAAAAATATGAGTATATCACCAAGATCTCCGGAGGATTTCTTCGGCATTTTTGAAACATCAAATGAACCAACAATCAGCAAAGACACGTTTATTTCAAAATTGAACGATTCTCCCAAAGTTGTAGTTTCAAATTCCACCGTATCAAATACGAGTGTAAAAAGCGAAATTCAAGTTAAGAGTAATTCACCAAGTTCAGTTACTCAACCAGTCATGACAACCGTACAACAAAACGTAACAGCTGTTCTAGTATCCTCGGGGGTTCCCCTGATTAGCGCAGCCAACAAGATGATTCTACCAGGGAATGTACAGAAAATCGAATCTGAACCTCAAAATCTGTATATCGAGGAAATTGACGGCTCAGAATTTGGCCAAAGTGATTCACACCTCGACACAACTGTGGAGCCAACACATGAAGATGTCACGGAAGAATTAAAACATGAAGGTGACACAGCGATAGAATCAGGGCATGAAGGTGACACCGCGATAGAATCAGGGCATGAAGTTGACACCATAGTAGGATCAGAACATGAAGTTGACACCACAGTAGAATCACATCATGAAGTTGACACCGCAGTAAACGCACTGACAGAAGTTATTACAATAGATCCGAAGCATGAAGGTGTTGCCTCAGAACAAGAATCGACTACTCATGTGACATCCCTCCTATCGGGAGAAGTCTACAGCAAGGCTAAATGTGAGGCGGAGAAGAAAAGGCACTGTGTCTGCTCTTTCTCCACAGTGGATTCTGATTTCCGGACGATTTTTAGCAGGGCAAAAAATGAAGAGGAAGTAATGGAACAAATTTCTCACATGAAGTGTAGGCACTATATTCCGAAGCAATCTTCACTGGATCTGAGTACGAACACTAAACCAAGAGTACTGAAAGGAAAACATGCGCCTTTTGCCGTTGACAATCACCAAGGAGCGAAGGAGGTTTCCGAGAAGTCCCTTGACGAGTATATTGCATACAGCGCTGTCGATGGTCAGTATGTAGTAATTAATTTACATTCAATTAGAGTACATCCCTCAACGTCTCATTACTCTCGTGTTCTGAATTATGGAATAATTATTCATATTTCTTTTAGATTAGACAGCTTAGTCTGTGTCGTAGACTTACAAACAATATGACAAAAGGCCTGTAACATCCAGTCAACATTGACTGTCAACAGTCAACATGACTGTGGGAATCGTGGTTCTAGACGGGGGAGAAACGGGATATTTTAAGAGAATTGTACATCGTAATCTACGGGATATTGCCAACATACAGTGCTTTGCGGATTTGATTATTGTTGATTATAGGAGCACTGTTGGTTGATTATTGATAACCAAACCTAACCTATGCTAACCTCACCTAACCTTTGCTAACCTAACCTAACCTACGCTAACCTAACCTTACCTAACCATTCCCGCCGATCCCCTAGCTAGACCGGGTGGTTTGGATTGAGAGTGTCATTTAAGCCTAAAATCGTACGAAAACGTCGAAATTATGTTATTCCGCAGATAGGATATTCCTAAAAAGGTTGTTAGAAAGTGAAAAAGTAAGTTGGAAATCGATTTGGTAGAAAATATAAGGATACCGTATTTGGAACATTTACCTCACTTTTAACATTTCAGACGGAATAATCCGAGTCTTCGTGAGTTCGAACGTCAAAATCCCCTGCTTCCCCAAGGCTGACATCCACCTGTCGGCGTCAGAGGCGGATCACGTCAAGTACGACTGGACTTTTGGCGACTCCAAGCAAACCATAACACGTGAGTTGACATTGTTCTCAAAATATAGTCTAGGTCTTATTTCACCTTATAAAAATTCGTTTAAAAATGTAAGCGAACAAAAACTACAAATTACCAACTTGTTTTCCCTTTAAATACTATCGCTAAAGGTTTCCTTTATTTCTTGTGATAACTTTGTATTTATGTTATTTTCCATTAACATAGTATCTAACATAGTAATTTTTACAATGTCTATAGTAGTTTCTCATTATTTTGTAGTTTTAATTAAATTGTCTTCATCAAAATATATATTAATAGTTTAATGCGTGTTATATTAAGCAATCATAAACGTAAACAAATATTTTCTTCGTCACCGAAAATGACTCTTCTATAAATATTAAAACAACATTATGATAATTTTATATATTATTAGGTTATCTGTTTTTGGTAAAATGTAAAAGAGGTACTAAATGGTGGTATGGTAGTATTGGTGGGTGTGGTGCATCTTATACTTGGGGAAATTTAAACTACTGAATGGGTCAAACAATATTTAAATAGAGATAATCACGTTGGAACATCCGGTCGCATTTAGTACGAAATGAGACTGCCAAAGGTGTCTAGCAACGATAAATAATTAAAAATACCTGATACATTTTTTGAGAGTAATAATTTATGATTCAACCTTAGTCTTGTTATCGTAAATTGTGTTTGTCAGAACAGTACCGTTTGTGTAGTATGTTGAATGAGCTGTAAATACTGACTTGTGCAGAGGGCCGCATCTCGGAGGACTCTGAGGGCGGAGGATCGCTGATCATCGAGGATGTGGAGTTGACAGACTCGATGAACTACACCTGCGAGATCGAATACATCCACCCTGACACCGGGGAGAGAACCACCGACACCTTCGTGCACACCCTGTCCGGTCAGTCACAACTTCAAACATACCCACCATTTTTAGATTACCTTTTGAAATTGCGACTTACCCAGGTAGGTATTTTAAGCCAAGTATGGATGAGAAATTAGTGTAAGATGATTGTGGCGCGATCTTGTACTCTTAATACTGATAAAGGTTGATATATTCCTTAGACAGGACTGTAACAGCCAATGGCATCTAAGGTGCCTTCATTTTGACGTTGAATCCGAACCACTTTTGCCTCTGAATTACGAACTGGTCTAATTTTATGAGGATGGTCTTTTCGGGTTCTTTCAATAGTACGGACGTTATTCCACACAAGAGAATATCACAAGAGAATATGCAAGAGAATACCATTGACCATCGCTCATAACAAACTTTACACAGTTCGTAACACCTACTTCTAAAACCATACCACTTCAGATCAACCAGATCATTGATATAAAAAGAGAATGTTTTCAGTACTTCTAAATAGCTGTCCTTATAGCGAAATGACGTCACTTCCGTTACACTTTTTGCGTCTCGGCAAATTTTTTACACCCCTGCAGAGCTTAGACATCCAGCCAGCTCAAGCCTGGTTAACTACGCTTCAAGGTTTTTCTTATCTTCAAGCCTCCTGGTTGTACCTGTCCTCAGTGGTGTCCCTGCCCATCGTGAGTGCCCGCGTCATGGTCCACTACACGTCCCACGCCGCCTGCGACGAGAGCCTGCTGGAGGTGTTCGAGATGTACCTGCCGCAGCAGCTGGAGTACGCGCTGTGTTCGCCGGACCGCGACAGACAGCCGCTGTGTAGGGTCGTCGTGCACAGCCCTGTCTGCCACTCGGACAAACAGGTAGGCCCTACCTCTCAACCAAGCACCTGTCACCCCAAACACAAATTTAAAACTCAAACTTATCGTATATATATATATATATAAACAAAATTAGAGTTCTGTCTGTACAGTGCTCAGAATTATTAATTTTTTAGTTATTTTTACTTTTTGTGCGTTAGAGAAGCCGAAACCGGTATTATCTCAATTGTTGTCTGTTTGTCTGTGACGCTCCAAGAGGCATTTTACGCCGTCTTCTCCAAAAAAAAAACAAAAAAAAAAAACGGGAGAACTGATAACAATGAAACTTGTTTCATACATTCTCTACATTCCAGAGAAGGTTTTTAAAGGCTTAAAAGTTTTCGCCGACGCTTAAAAAGTAAATAACGAGCATTTAAAAACCCACATTTTACGCGATATTGGTCGCATTTTGCTTCAGTTTTAAATGAATAACCGACTGGCAATAATCAGCTCTCTTTGTAGTTCAAAGATTTAATAGAAATAAAAAAAAACAGCTGTTGAATCAATATTAGTGACTTAATATTGGTCTTTGATTTAAACCCATTTCGAAATCATACTATATTAAAAAGTTATTTTAACGTATAACTAATAATAATAATAATGGTATAATGTTCTAATCTTTTTAATTGTAAAGAAATGCTAAATAATAAAGCTGGGTATTGATTAATTATTTTCTTTGTATTGATTTGTTTAAGATTTCAGGTTTACATTTTGGTATGATTGGACGGGCCTACTGCTAGTTTTAAATAAGAATATGTTTCTCATAAATATATTTATCAGCAAACTATGAGACCAAAACTTTTAAATATGTTTTTAATATTTCAATTCTTTTTCTTTTTCTCCTACAATGGCGCGATAACAGACACATTTCGCACTGTATAAGCAGTACATATCCGCACTAGGGTGGGGGTAGATGTGATCTTATATCCACCCTAGGACGGATAAACGCTCTGTCAGCTGATAGACGGTAGTCGTTCCTACAACACTAACTTCCGGTTTTGCGTAATGAAACTGAGGTCACTGGAAACCTAAAAATTATGTTTACCAACGGGAAAATCAAATATTACCTAAATTACTTTTTTATTGTAGGAAATAGCTCGTGTGTATTACGAGTGCTAAAAATGGCATGACGCCTTCAAAGTTCTTCGACGTTTCGTGCTGCCTTATGATCATTGTTTGCGCTCTAGTTACACAAAAAGTTATATTATTGACCTAGCAATAATCTATGAAGTATCGGCTAAGTAAATAAAATATATTATTCCTTTAAGTTGGATTACTGTACACCCCCATCCGTCTAAAAATGGGACTAATACCGCCCAAAACTGGTGTTTTGAAAGCTCAGTAGGTACTGTGTAGCGATAATATTTTAATAGGACGTGTAACAGTATAAGTATACAAATAACCTCATCAAATAACGAAAATAAGTTTCATTTTAGTGAACCCTCTAAAGCGTTACAAAAAGACATTTACAAAAAGACATAAAAACAAAACGAAATTGAGATTAATGCATTTGAGAATTTCTAAGTAATAAACAAACATCATAATTCCAAAAAAACTCTAATTTTTAGGCTTATATAGATTAATTGTATCGGCAACAGAAATTTTTTAAATACTATAGAAACTTACAGTTGGGTCTATTTATGCTGGTACGTAAAGAACTAATATTATAGATGACAC
Source organism: Nephotettix cincticeps (assembly GCA_023375725.1). NCBI lineage: Eukaryota > Metazoa > Arthropoda > Insecta > Hemiptera > Cicadellidae > Nephotettix > Nephotettix cincticeps. The sequence goes on from CM041790.1 coordinate 54,745,975, forward strand.
ATTTTAAAATACTCTGTTGTAATTAATGAAATGGTGTATATTAATTACTACATCATAACATTTAGTTCGTATTCTAGTGTATTTGTAATTATTATTTTAACAGTTTTAAAACTAACATATTAAATTTTCCTAAATTACAGGAAAGAACAAAAAGAGAAGCCAAAGAGTGTATTCGGAAGAAAAGGGAACAGGTAAAAAACAAAAAAATTTTGGTTGTATGCTTTTCGAAGTAAAAATAATGCTTAAGTTAGGTAATTAATTAAAAGTTTGTATTATTACGAATAAACCAAGATAATAATAATAATAATATATATTCTATCGATAGGAAAAGCTTCCGCAAGTTACTCAGTGAACACCAAAAAAATACTATGTTCATATTAAGAACGTTTTTAAAAACTTAGGCTATGTATTTGAAATCGATAAAATATGTAGAGTCCATTTGTAAGGATAATGCAAGTTTAGTTTTCAATACGCACAAAAAATCAACAGTTAAATAACCCATTTAAATATCATTTCTTGGACTTTAATAGTTTATTGGTAAATAACATCACTCTACCACATGTTATGATTGATAAACTAATAAATTTGTTAGCACAGCATTATCTCGTTTTTCGTCAATCTTTTATACGAATCTCAATACCACGTCAATCAAGACGCTCGATTTCCACTCGAAAACTTTTGGGACGGTTTAATATTACCAGATTCGTCAGAAACTTTTATGATTGGATTTTAATAAGATAGTCCGCAAAAGTGATTTCATATAGCCTTAAAGTTAAGTAAATTTTAGTAATACATTATAAAGTAAACAAATAAATCTGCATTGTAATCGTAAGAGTGATTTTTCCATTACAACTAATTCCATTACAACTGAAAGGTCCATAGGCCATTCATAACAAAAGTGTTTCAATCTCGTTTATAAGAAACAATTTTCAGATGTAAATTAAAACTTTCAACCAATAATATACAAATAGACTGTGTCCCTTGTTTCAAGTAAACTTATCCAATTATAGATTGTTGAGTAGAGATAACAACTCTCCGATGACTATTATCATGGTATGTGTTATGGTAATGGTGTAATGCATTAGTAATACGATGTCCATAATATATCAATAATAATGCATTACATGTATAGAGATGTCTATGGAGATGTCTCTCAACTAAGACGTGTTTATCCACCGGCCGGCCACAAAAGCCTGGCAAGAAGGCGAAGTAGTGTGACTCGGACTGTCACCTCCTCACCAGCTCGTCACAGCTTGCATTACGAGTATGTTACAGGACTCGATGGAGATGTCTCTCAACTATGACGTGGTTAATCCACCGTCCGGCCACCAAAGCGTTGCCTGGCGAGAAGGCGAAGTGGTGTGACCCGGACTGTCACCTCCTCATCAGCTTGTCACAGCGTGCATTACGAGTATGTTACAGGACTCGATGGAGATGTCTCTCAACTATGACGTGTTCATCCACCGGCCGGCCACCAAAGCGTTGCCTGGCGAGAAGGCGAAGTGGTGTGACCCGGACTGTCACCTCCTCATCAGCTTGTCACAGCTTGCATTACGAGTATGTTACAGGACTCTATGGAGATGTCCCTCAACTATGACGTGGTTAATCCACCGTCCGGCCACCAAAGCGTTGCCTGGCGAGAAGGCGAAGTGGTGTGACCCGGACTGTCACCTCCTCATCAGCTTGTCACAGCGTGCATTACGAGTATGTTACAGGACTCGATGGAGATGTCTCTCAACTATGACGTGGTTAATCCACCGTCCGGCCACCAAAGCGTTGCCTGGCGAGAAGGCGAAGTGGTGTGACCCGGACTGTCACCTCCTCATCAGCTTATCACAGCGTGCATTACAAGTATGTTACAGGACTCGATGGAGATGTCTCTCAACTATGACGTGTTCATCCACCGGCCGGCCACCAAAGCGTTGCCAGGCGAGAAGGCGAAGTGGTGTGACCCGGACTGTCACCTCCTCACCAGCTCGTCACAGCTTGCATTACGAGTATGTTACAGGACTCGATGGAGATGTCTCTCAACTATGACGTGTTCATCCACCGGCCGGCCACCAAAGCGTTGCCTGGCGAGAAGGCGAAGTGGTGTGACCCGGACTGTCACCTCCTCATCAGCTTATCAGCGTGCATTACGAGTATGTTACAGGACTCGATGGAGATGTCTCTCAACTATGACGTGTTCATCCACCGGCCGGCCACCAAAGCGTTGCCTGGCGAGAAGGCGAAGTGGTGTGACCCGGACTGTCACCTCCTCATCAGCTTATCACAGCGTGCATTACGAGTATGTTACAGGACTCGATGGAGATGTCTCTCAACTATGACGTGTTCATCCACCGGCCGGCCACCAAAGCGTTGCCAGGCGAGAAGGCGAAGTGGTGTGACCCGGACTGTCACCTCCTCATCAGCTTATCACAGCGTGCATTACAAGTATGTTACAGGACTCGATGGAGATGTCTCTCAACTATGACGTGTTCATCCACCGGCCGGCCACCAAAGCGTTGCCTGGCGAGAAGGCGAAGTGGTGTGACCCGGACTGTCACCTCCTCATCAGCTTCAAGCTCTTGCAAATGCTGAGAGAAGGCGTGGAAGTGGTCGCACTGACTCCTAGTGAGTTTTTAGTATAGTCGGAATATTGAAGACTAATTTAGTAATTTCTGAACGCTCTAAAAATTTCAAAACAGTTTTTATTAAGGCTCCGGTCTACCCCTGCAGCGCGACCGAAATGCAAGGGTTTACAAAAAGCCGATTTTCTCTCTTAATACTAAAGGTAGAATCAAAGTTAAGGTGTCATTTGAAAGAGAAAGAAATTTTTAGTCTGGAAGCTGCATTTTGTTTTGATATTATAAACACAACACTTAGAAATTTTTGATTGTAATGTATGAAAACAGGTTATTTTGAATAACTATAACAATTAACAGAAATTTTTGTTTGAAACGAGCTTTACCTCCAAGAGTAGAAACTTTCTTCGCCTATTAGGCCTCGTTTACTGCGGGTTTTTATTTGAAATAATACGTTCAAAAAACGGCTCGTAGGAAACCTCTGCAAATGAAAATACGCAGTAAGGAAGTGGCGACGCCTTGTGCCATCGAGTGGAAACACGCCGCCTCAACCCCCTCCCTCCGCTTTCCGGAGTAGACCGGAGCCTTAACTGACAATAAAGCCGTAATCTTATTTCCGGTATTACTGAGTTGAAACCCTTCCAAGCCGCATTGATAGACCTTGCTTGTAAAATAAGAAAGAATAAGTTATAGATGGTTTAACGGCCCCTTATGGTTTGTGTAAATTTGTCTTGAAATATAATATATATACATTAGGACTACTAACCGTGGAGTTCTTTTCATGTTACCGGGTCTCAACGTAGGATTGTCTGCCCGCAGTTTCATCCAACGTCCAGGACGCGGGAACCTTCACGCCCGTGGCGGGATCCGTCAAGGTCAAGTACATATTCGGCTGCATAGGAGGCTACTACTTGGACAATGGGTTTTGCCGTGAGTTCAACTTTTAAATAAGTAAAATAAACGGTCTCAGTGCACTGACTCATACTTTCACCCTAGAATCTACAATAATTTTATTTATGTAGATTCTAGGCTCTGAAAACTATTTTTGCCTCGATCAGCTCTGTACGATATATCGGCTAATTTAAAAATGTTTATAAAAAAAGACAAATATATTTGTCAAGTAAACATTACAAAAATAAAAGAACCTATCATATTTACTTGTACTGTACTTGGATTGGAAGAATAATTCATTTATTTTTATGGATTGCCTTAATTTTTATACATATTTATTTTGCTAATATCGTTTGTACTAATGACTATGATATTTTTGTTATGATGCTTTATTTAATGTATGGGTGTGGACCACCATTCACATGAACTCAGACCGGTTGCTTAGTTTTACCCATAGTTTTATTACAAAAATCTTTCTTTTTTTACATTTACCTTTTAATTAAGGTATTTTTTTTCTTTATAGTAACTACGTTAAAATTTTTATATAATTATATTGATAAATATTGATGTGGTTTTACACAACTCTGTAAAAATGATCCGATGACTATTGGTAGACAGTGTACTACACACTCACAGTTCGTAAACCAGACATATGTCTAACTAGGGGGGGTTTTGTTGAGTTTTTTTCATTTTTAATGTAATTTTTAAAAACATTTTATATTTCAATTTATCTTAAAACTACACAATTAATTTTTTATTTTTCTCTATTTCCAAGGGCAGATATTATATAACGTATGTTGTATTTTGAATGTTTAATCTTATGGAATATATATTTCATATTAATCAATATGGATAACTTTATTTGCTTCATGATTAGATTTATCTATGCTTAAAAATGTTTATAACAAGACAAATATATTGTCAATAACATAAAAAAAGAATCTATATTTTATCAGATTTGATAGAATTTATAAATTTAAGATAAAAATTATTACATGAGAAATATTATTTCAGTTTAATATGAATTTTTATTTAATTTTATGGGGTGGGCAAATAACTCAGTTTATATATTTTTATTGTATATTAAATTACAAAAATCTTTCTTTTTTACATTTACCTTTTAATATACATTAACTGGTATTTTTATTTCAAGCAATATATCGGTAGTAGAGCGTTAAAATTTATTGTAATATTTTTGCGATTTTACAATATTTAACTCGATTATGTGGTGGTGACACAACGTTCTGTCCAAGATCTATCCTTCTGCAGTTCAGCACCAGTCTACAGGTAGCAGCACCTTCCGGTTAACTCTGGATCTATGTTGCAGTTGGGCGTCTTGTTGCTGTTTGGATTGTATCATTGATAATAGTAATCGATAAAGAGCATTATATTTTGTATATTTTATCGCCATTTTCATGTATAACGTTTTTAGAGGCTTTGAAGGCAATGGGGTTTCTGGGTAAAAATTGCAGTCACCACAATATATTTGCATATTTATTAGTCTCTTTGCCCCATAGGAGGCAATCAGCATATCAGCGGGGTATGAATAGTGAAGAACTGTATACAAGCCGCGAAACAAAATTATACCCAAGGTAAATAGAATACTTAAGAGATATTCACGTCAAGATCTAAGATATAAAAATTTGAATCGTAAACTTGACACCAATGACGTCATTACTTGATTACGTGAATATTCACCCCCTCTACTCCCTATCAGTAATAAAATTATTTATGCTCTATTCCGTCCTCTGATCAGTTCAGACATCGAAATTGGGTATATTAAATAGAAGCTGTAAAATACTACTAAGTCCTGTATGACGTGCTTACCTGTCACCTTAGTTCCTTAATTCGCCAAACAACAAGAGGTTTGACTTCGAGTAGCTCCCGGGTGGGCAGTAGTCGAATTGGCTGGCACACATTCTTTGGGTTCTCTGGGTTGGATGGGGATTACCATGGAGGAAAACTGCTTACTTTATAGTTCTCGCGGAGGGTGTACCCTCTAATGAAAAGATAACGACTCCCTTGGTTGGGTAAACCTTTCTTAGGGACTTGGGAGTTGATGAGTTGGAGTCCTTTTTTCCAGTGGTTGTACAAAGCTTCACGAAATGAAGTTTCCTGATAAAAATACTTTGCTGGGTCCTCATAATCATTCAGAATCTAACATGTTATCATGTCCTTGTTGTTGCAGTGGCCTGTCCGAGGGGCATGTACAGCGATGACGGCGCGACGGAGTGCAAGCAGTGTCCGCTGCACACCTTCAGCAGCAAGCTCGGCACGAGGACATGCACTCCGTGCCAATACGTCTGGATGCCCATCTGCAACGAATACGTAACACAGCATATATATATCATAATATTTATTTCACCCTTTCATTTCGTTAGCAACATGAAATTATTCAAGACGATACGGAATTATGGTGTAGAATGATAAAAAATAAGACAATAAAACAGTTATACATTATACTTCACCAACCAAGCTCATTAGTGGCATCGGTAAGTAGTAGAGAGATAAAGAGGTGTGTTCTCTTGTCCTGGTCGGTACAGTATTGTGGTGAGGGACGTGTCTACTATGAACACAGCTGCATGTCTATCCCAGAATAATGAAACTACTGTACCAAGGTAAGAACAGGATTTGAAGAATTTGTCTATTTAAATTTGTATTTTGAAGAAAAGAATTAACGGTAATATTAAAATATTTATTAACTACTTTCAAACAATCTATATTATAAAGCGACTCGTAAGTCTGCCTTCTGCCGTAGATAATCTACGGAAAAATTTGATATTGTAGTGATTTTAGTAATTCTACCCTTTGTTTTATGCATTTCCAATTACAATATACCCCCGTTGCAGCAGACCTGCGTACTCAGCGAATTTCCAAAAATAGTAATATTTGTATCAATATCTGTCGATAAATATGATAGTTGCAGGTTTGTTAGGTACTGTGAGGAACATTGAAAGTAGACATTTCTAGCATAAATAATTTTTATTTCTACCAAGATTCAAAAACATCTGTCCATAAATAAAGGAGTTTCCCTATGCTCTATATTATTAACATGGGAAAAGAGTATTCAGGTTAGCTGCCACGATAAACACATAAATTATGATTTTTAAGCATAAATAGATAGATCTCAACCACGTGAAGCTAAATATAAAGTTTCATCCAAAAATATTGATTGATTAGTGAAATATTAATTTTTCTTTATCCTCCATAAGATTAACATTGGAGCCCCAAAATACAACGTACTGTGTTCAGATTTTTTATTATCTCGGTAACCATTGGAGATAGAGAAAAACTTTAAGGAACTAAATTGTGTAGTTTTTTAAGCTGATTCAAATGATAAAAGATAAAATTTAAATGTTTTACATATGAAAAACGCAAAAAACCCAATTTTTGAGTACAAACCCCCCCCCCCAAACTACCCGTTCTGATTGAACGATATGTCTGCTTTCCAAACTTGTCAGAGCAAATGTAGGAATAGTCAACACGTTCCTACCAAATTTGGTCACGATCGGACCATTTTTACGAGAATTATCGTGTTCATAGACACACATATATATAAATTTTAACGACTATTGTTTTTGGTCTCTGGGCACCTAAACACGAAAAAATAACATGTCCCGGGCTTAAGTCTTGCCATGAGACTACGGTAATAGCTACTTCTCTGTGGGAAATCCGCTAAAAAGGGACAAACCAAAATAACAATTATACGTTTTTACAGTTTGCCTCCATCAACGTGAAGATCATCATTATCGTATTGCTCGGCGTCGTGTTGGTGGTGGCTCTGTTTGTGTGCTACTACGTCTTCTACTACAAGGGGCAAACTTGTGAGTACGATGCTCAACCACATTACTTGTTCCTTGCCTCAATTGAGAAATCTCACATTGTGTGTAAGCCAGGTATATTTGAACTAAGTGCCTAATTAGTTTTCTTCAAGGGTGCTCTACTGTACGGGCTCAGATTGTGGACTTGGTCATGTGATACTCAATATTTCCAGAGAAGAAGTGATAAACCATACGGGGTCGTGCCACCACGTTCAAAGACACAATTGAGAATTCCGTTTGTAACATTGTGTGACAATGTAGCCAGTTCAACAAACATGTACAACAAACAGTTGTATCAATAATTTTAATTCATAAACTTTAAAAATAAAAACAGTTCAGACGAATCAACTGTTTTTGGATTCATAAGTTTTAAGTGTAAATTTCAGCTTTGGTAAAGTTACATCTAATAACTAAAAATTAAATTATAAATATCATTATATTATATCAATCCTCGTTGATTATATTAAAACGTTTTAATAACAAGAAATATTTATTTCAGGGAAAGAAGTTATGAAAAAAGGACCCAAAGAGAAGATAGCACGATCTGAGGTTAGCATTAAAATATATTAATTACCATAAGTGCATAAAACTGGTCTTGTGAAATACAAATTCTATCCTAATATCTATAATAGCTGGCCCCCAAACGTAGATATAAAACTTAAAATTAAGAAACACCGCTTGCATGTGAAACTGTCGCTTGACTTCTTTTTATATATCGTATTACAGAAGATGAAGTTTAAAAGAGAAACCAAGAGAATTAAAGCGGAGGCTAAGAGAGCAGAAAAAGAAGCACGAAAGGTGGCCAAGGAGGAAGAAATTAAACGATTGTTGCAGTCTTCAGGTAGTGTTACTTTTTTGTTAAATTTGTTTCATAACATTAATTCAGAAAAAAATTTATTTGCATTTTTATTGTTTTGGTTTTATATTTTCTGCTTCAGGTGTAATATTTCAATATTTCCAAGGAATAGGCAATAATGTAAGCTTATCTACCGCCACCAACTTTGTAAAAATATGTTTAGAAATTATTTATATGTGATCAAAACTTGTATTGTTATTCGTTGTTATGTCTTTATAATTGTATCTGTGATCATCAAGGTATTTGAAATAATAAAAAGACAAAAAATATGGAATCTCTCTTAAGACAATTTTTTAAAATAAATCCTCAGTTAATAAGATTAACTGAGTTTAATATATTGATGGATAAAACCTTTAACATTTATTTGACCAAATTTTGCATCTGACTTTCAGGTGAATCAGAGTCTGAATCAGAAGCGGAAAAACGTATTCAGTTTAGTTCCTGATCTCGATTTCTGTGTAAGTTGAAATTTTATGAAAAAAGAAATTCATTTTACGCAATTCTGGGTCTAACTTTTTGTTACTCTATGCAATTGGTATCTTTGACGAGGTGTTTAATAAGATACACAGCCTTGGAGGGATTATTTTTAGTTTTATTTGTCATGAAAATGGTTGATTGTGAAGAGTTGTTATTTTACCACTTCAGAGTAAAAAACTCTAATAAATGTGGAGACCGTTGGAAGCCGTCATTTCTAGTTTTCAAGCGGTTTTGGTTCATACTGTAGCTGGGATCTTATTAACTATCCAAAATGCAAGACAACAAATTATTAGCTGTTTATTTTTTACCGAGGACAAAGTCTAGAATGAATAGTCTACAATTGTTAATCTAGGACTTCTCAGTTGGACCCTAACAACCATAACACTGGCTAATATAATTAACACAAAGTAAAATTTCTTGTATCTTATATCTAAACATATTTTTTCAATATTATTTGTTTTAATTTTAAGTATTAAATTTTACTTTGCATACTTTAAAATAAAATGTTAACTGTGAAAATAATGTTAACTAAAATCTACTAGTAGCCAAGTATAACTGGGATGGATCTTGAATTGTCCGTCATATATTATTACTACTACACTGTGAAGGAACAATAAAGATTTCATGTAATTTGCGCTTTTCTTATTGCCTACAATTTTGTTTATATGTGTGGAGCATTTAAAAATACAAAATAATTTTAGCTTCATTGTTGCCATTCACTACGTGTACTTCATTCTATTTCAGTCAACTCAAGAAAACGAAGACCTATCTGAAATATTGAAAGAGCTTGATCAATACAAAAATTTGAAACTGTTGAAGTTTTTGACTAACAATAAAAAGATGTAGTTTTGCACAATTGTAACAATAGAAACTCAGGAGGTCGAGGTTATTCTGTTTACTTGGAATGAAAAGCATAATATTTATATATAAATAAATATTTTTAAAACTAATTGAAATAATTTACTATTATTGTTTAAACAGGTTAGTAGTAGGCTTGTCAGTTATGTCGCGTGCAAATCGGGTGTGCCGCAACCACACACACCAAGATATTTCCCAAACGTAAAGGACTTGCATCCAAAACTTAATTCCTATACAATTTTACACAATATATTGTTAAAATTGATATCACAGGATGCATTTTTATATTATATTCTTGTTATTTTAATTATGATTGTATTTATTACTTTCTCTCCATATAGGCCTACGTAGTCTTTGGTAAAATTATTCTTTTCGTTAAAGTTGTCTGCTATAAGCTGTGAATGATAAAAATACCCGTTTTCATGCTCCCAAGGTGAATTTGGTGAATCCAAGTTAGTTTTTTACAAGTTTATGCCTTCCTACTGCACTAGCCTCGAGACCAGATCAATATCAGATATTTATGAAATTTGATACAAGCGAGTAGCCTACTCTAACAATAGGGTGTAGCAAAAATCTATGGAAGCTATCCTTATAATCATGATGTCATTAAACATATGATCTCACCGTTACAAATTTTGGTCTGACGGATTACAAATACCCCACCCCATAGCTAAGACATATATATGTAAATATACCCCCGTCGCAGCAGACCTGCGTACTCAGCGAATTTCCAAATCAATGATATATTAATAATAATAATATATGACAAGTTTGGTCAAACTCTGTCGATAAACATGAGAATTTTTGCCTATTCTCCATAAGATTAACATGGGAAATAGTGAGTAGGTTTGCTGCTGTGAGGAACACTGAAAGTAGCCATTTATACCATCAAAAATTTTATTTTTAACATTTATACCAACTTTCATCAACATCTGTCCATAAATATAGGAGTTTGCCTAATCTCCATATGATTAACATGGGAAAAGAGTATGCAGGTTTGCTGCCATGATAAACACATAAACTATGATTTTTAAGCATAAATGGATAGATATCAACCACATGAAGCTAAATATCAAGTTTTATCCAAAAATATTCATTAATATATATTAATATTTCCCTATCCTCCATAAGATTAACATTGGAGCCTCAAAATACAACGTACTGTGTTTAGATTTTTTTATATCTCGGTAACCGTTAGAGATAGAGAAAAACTTTAAGGAACTTAATTGTGGAGTTTTTAAGCTGATTCCAATGGTGAAATATAAAATTAGAAATTTTTAAAAATTACATGTGAAAAACGCAAAAAACCCCATTTTGGGGTACAAAACCCCCCCAAACTACCCGTTCCCATTGACCGATATGTCTGGTTTACGAACTCGTCCGAGCATTTGTAGGAATACACGTCTCTACCAAATTTGGTCTCGATCGGACCTTTTTTACGAGAGTTATCGTGTTCACAGACACATATATATATATATATATATATATATATATATACATATATATATATATATATATATATACATATATATATATATATATATATAAATTTTAACGACTATTGTTTTTGGTCTCTGGGCACCTAAAGAAGAAAAAATAACATGGTCTCGGGCTTAACTCTTGCCATGAGACCTACGGTAATAGCTTCTTCCCTATGGGAAATTCGCTAAAAATCTGAAATAATGTCGAGAGAGCCAAGGACTTTGGTGACATCATGTATATTTAGACGTGTTTTTACATCAAAGGTACATTATTTTACGAAAAACTAAAAGCACAAGGGTACATTAGCTTAAATGTTCTAAAATGAGTTAAAATTGAATTTCTTTACTTCATGACAAACCAAATAATTTTATTTCAATTTAGTTTTAAGTATTGCAACCAATAAAAACTCAATTAATCATAAAAAAATTGGAAATCAAAATCCTTATTGTATTAATAGTATTAGTCTACGTCATAGGGTTAGAGAGAAAGCTAAAATTTAATGTTATTTGTAAATACAGTACGTTGTCTCGGTGTGTTCATTGTTAGTAATACCTCGGTTGTTGGCATGTTGCACGACAACCGCTTTACTTGTATAACAAATTTACTTATTAAAAGGCCGTGTGAAAGTTAGATGATATTTTCAAAACAATGAGTTTTTACAAGATTGTCTACTTTAACGGTAATAAAATATGTTACCGTTATTACAAATATGCTATACTTTTTTACTGAAATAGCAACCCACCCAGGTAGGTATTTTAAGCCAAGTATGAATGTGAAATGAGTATAGGATGATTGTGGCGCGATCTTGTAGTATTGTTACTGACTAAGGTTAACAAATTCCTTAGACACGACTGTTAATTAATAGCCCAACAGTCAATTACGTATCTAAGGGACCTATAGTTAAACGTGGGTTCCGAACCACTGCCTCTGAATTACGAAATGGTCTAATTATGAGGATGGTCTTTGCGGATTAACGTAGTATTCAATAGTGCGGACGTTAATCCACACAAGAGAACACAACACCCACCGACCATCGCTCATAACTATCCATAATTCGTGACCTCCAAGTAGCTGGATTACAGAACACGCCATCGCCCCAGTCTGTTCACTAATACAGTTTACTTTCTCTGAATAAACACAATTGGAAATTAGTATAATGGTTTTCCCACTCAATTTTTTCGTCCCATCCCAGACTGAGTTTCCCAACGCACCTTGTCTACACATTGTAAAGACTCTCTACATTCTCCGGCGGAAGCAAGGGAAACACGAGCGTTTCTTCTCCTCTAATTGGAGTAATGAGGTCCGCCTACACGGCTGCCAATTGTATTCAATTAGCGGACAAAACAGATGATCTATGACCATTTGCATTACATGAGGTGGTTCGGGCGACTGCCACACAGCTACTTCTACAGTCACCATGCACCTGCTGATAGTTGTCGTCTGCTTCCTGGCTCTCTCCGTCCAGAGAGGTAGGTTATCCTAGGTTTAAAGTTTTAAATATTTCAGCTAAATTGAACATAGAATAAATACCCCCGTCGCAGCAGATCTGCGTACTCATATGTCAAATTTTATCAATATCTGTCGATAAATATGAGTTATTTGCCAATTCTCCATACGATTAACATCGGAGTATGTAGGTTTGTAGCTGTGAGGAACACTGAAAGTAGACATTTATAGCATAAACAATTTGTACAAATTTTTATCAACATCTGTCCATAAATAAAGGAGTTTCCTATTTTCCATATGATTAACATGGGAAAAGAGTATGCAGGTCAGCTGCTGTGAGGAACTCCGAAATTAGGAATTTCTATTCTACATGGCCCCGGGCTTTACTCTTGCCATGAGACCTACTGTAATAGCTTCTTCCTTATGGGAAATTCACTAAAATATTTTTTCAAACAAATTAGCATTTTTTATAGTTTGAAATGTATATTTTTAAAACATAAGTATTTGGGTCTATAATTATTGCTTCTAAGATTAACAAATAAATTCACAAACATCCACTAATTCTAGGCAAAGCTCCATAGGGCATACTACTGTATTGCAAATCTTTTTCTTGTAAACTTGTTTGTTTTAATTTAAAGGTACATTAACCTCAGATACATAAAATTTTGGAGTACTGACATTATGAATATGTGGAGGTTAGTGTGTTCTTAAAGTGTTACCAATTTTATTAATCCAACATGATTAATAGTTAGCCTACATTTAAAAAATATGTTCTTCAAAAGTATTTTAGATGTTTTTTGTTAATTACTTATAACCCTTTTTTGTTTGTATATATACAACCCAAATCTGACTCACTGATTACAGTTTCTCAAAAATCACAAGGCTTTGGAGCTTCAAATTTAGTACACAGATTCTATTTAAGTTCTAGATTCGAACTAAGAAAGGTTTTTTCGGGCTCTGTCCTACAGAGGGTCTAATTCCCCATGTTAATCTTATGGGGAGTTAATTTGTTTACAATTGTTCTACGATGAAAACATTTCATTTATAAATTACAGCTGTTTGTTTACTTACCAAAAGTAATGTGAATTAATTGCTATTCAATGCCTTCTATATCTATCGTCAATTTTAAACTATCAAGTAAATAACTACTGTACAAAATCAACAGTTTTACTTGTCACGTTGATACTTCTCAGTTTTGGGGGTTTATGTACATATTTTTTTCATTTCGTGTCTAATTAAATGTCATATGTCAATAAATGCCATAGTATTGTATATCGATGATATATTTTTATTATCTATCTAAATAATAAAACAATGTCGTGTGAGTTACACTATTCATAACTTTAGAACGGGTCATAACTATCACGACCCAGAGTATCTCAATTTTTCACAACGAACCCGTAATGCCATTTGACTTCGGAACAAGACCAATGTTAAAGTTAACACATATTTACTGTAGGGTGGGTCAGCTAGTATCTTTTGGTCGCGGATGTTTACAAATGTGTACTCTTCAACATGAGTAGTTAGTTATAGTAGACCTATATTAGTTGGTACTACTACAGGACAAAGTTTAGGGTTTTAGCTTACTGTTATACTGTTAAACTTACTAGTTACTGTTATAAATGCACCTTAATGGCTCCATCATATGCTAATTTATTCATATAGCATTATATGAGACGGTAGGACGTCTCAGTGTTTATTGGGACAATGCTCTTGTTGACTGCGAATGTTTCCAGCTAAGAACTTTGTACAAATTGTTAAAGGAGAAATATAGCAACTTTCAAGCAGGTTATCTTGGCTTGGAAATAACTAGTATTGGTCCTGATGGCCTTCCAGTATTGTTTCCAGTTGATTTTGTATATTTATCTATACCATGAGGCTAAATCCGATGCTAAACAATTTTTATTAAGTGAATTGAATGCAAGATAATCCATTGCAAAGCACCCGCAAAAGTATGACTAACCGTTGGCGGCAAAACATCGGGGTGTTGTAGACTATTACAAAAGTACGGAAACCCCTTCTGTGAAAGGTATTGAATAGTAAAAATAACTTTCACCGCAGTGGTTTCTCTTGTTTTCATAGAGTAACGTTACAAAATACCTTATTAAGTGTTACATAAACTGATATAAGACCATCAATTTCGGATTTTCTGGGGTAAACAAGTAAATACGCCCGTCGCAGCAGACCTGCGTACTCAGCGAATTTCCAAATCAATAATATAATAATAATTATATGATATAACAAGCTTTATCATATGTCCAACATGAAAATTATTTGCCTATTCTCCATAGGATTAACATGGGAAAGAGTGTGCAGGTTTGTTGCTGTGAGGAACACTGAAAGTAGGCATTTATACCATAAAAAAATTTTAATGATACGGTGGCGACGTCCTGTATCCAGCTACTGTTCACGAAATGTGGATAGTTGTGAGTGATGGCATGTAGTTCTCTTGTGTGGATTAACGTCCGCACTATTGAATACTGCGTTAATCCGCAAAGACCATCCTCATAATTAGACCAATTCGTAATTCAGAGGCCGTGGTTCGGATTTCACGTTAAACTGTAGGTCCATTAGTTGCCATCGGCTGTTGGGCTATTAATTATTAACAATCCTGTCTAAGGAACATGTCAGCCTTAGTAAGTAACAAGACTACAAGATCGTGCCACAATCATCCTACATTCATTTCTCATTCATACTTGGCTTAAAATACCTACCTGGGTAGTTCACCATTTCAGTTAAAAGTATAAAAGTATGAAAAAGTATAAACATGAGAAAAGAGTATGCAGGTTTTCTGCCATGATAAACACATAAACTATGATTTTTAAGCACAAATGGATAAATATCAACCCCATAAAGGTAAATACCAAGTTTAATCCAAAAATATTGATTGGTATGGAAAATATTAATTTTTCCTTACCTTCCATTAGATTAACATTGGAGCCCCAAAATACAACGTGCTGTGTTTAGATTTTTTACATCTCAGTAACCGTTGGAGATAGAGAAAAACTTTAAGGGACTAAATTGTGTAGTTTTTTAGCTGATTCTAATGGTAAAAGGTAAAATTTAAAATTTTTTACATATGAAAAACGCAAAAAACCCAAGTTTTAAGTACAAAAAACCCCCAAACCACCCGTTCTGATTCACTGATATGTCTGGTTTACGATCTACACGTTTCTACCAAATTTGGTCTCGATCGAACCATTTTTACGAGAGTTATCGTGTTCACAGACACATATATATAAATTTTAACCACTATTATTTTTGGCCTCTGGACACCTAAACATGAAAAAATAACATGGTCCCGGGCTTAAGTCTTGCCATGAGACCTAAGGTAATATCTTATTCCCTATGGGAAATTCGCTAAACCAAAACTACCATAAAATCAAGCAATGTACAGCCAAAACTATAGATTTCTCTACATAGATAACCACAACTGGGTGTATCGGATCAGGAGACGGATGTAGCGCGGCCCGCGCAGTCATTGTCACTTGATGGGTCGTTTACGGCGCGGAGGGACGTATCGAGCGAGCCTCAACCCCGACGGCAAGGCGCCGACAATGTTTTCGTGTCACTGTCGCCTCGAGCTGGCCAATGAACTATTATTATTTATTTAAATTTAAATTAGTTTCACTAACTTTTGGCTTACCCACCCACCACGTAAGTATCAAAACCAAAGTAAACCATATGTTCATAATTTTCTTCCATCATAACCCCAAAGTCAACTTCAATAGTTCAAACATCTGCACAATAGAGATAAACCGATTTATACGGTTTATCTATACAAATACAAGAAAGACATAAAAAGTAGCAGTGTCTAACAGCACATGTCTCCTGTATACCACTGCCGTCTTCAAACATCTCAGCTGGTCCAGAAGGTCCTGCTCGCTGGCACACGTCATACTTGGCGAGGTGAACCCGCGAAGTGCCAGGCAGGACTGTCTTCTGTCTGGGCAAAAAGGTGTGTTCATTTTTGGCCCAAATAATTATACGAGTAACTCCTTGCCATATACCATTGATTGCGATGTATGGTGTTTTTAAAGGAAAAACATATATTTTATTCATTTTGTTGTATATAGAGTTAGCTGATTTTGTGTTTTATGTTTTAGAACTATTTTGACAAAAGTTACCACACGAAGCAGAGTGAAAACGTTGAAAGGTGCTAGATAATACAGATATTCAGTGGCGGCCTAGCGAAAATAATCGGAGCCTGCCAAAATGCAGCCGACACGACATTTGTAAACCAATCTTGATTAATACCTCGCATTGGCGCTTTCCTCCCGGCGGCGAATCTCGAAGTTACTCGGAGAACGGAGTCCCCGTATCTGCATTACGTTGTCATTACAGCTAAATGCTGTGTTGTGATTGGATGGTTAGCTCCATAAGAAATACACGGGAAGCTCTGCGTCCCTACATACTATTATTGGAAACATTTTCTCCATAACTACTGCCCATCATAAAACATTTAAATTTAAATAAATAAATTTATTGCATTTATAATATCCTCATTTGATTTTTACTCTGACTGAATGGTTTCTTATGTAATATGTATTTTTTCTTTTGTCTACGGGAGGACTCCGTCCTAGAGTCCTTATGGGCCGGCCGCCACTGCAGATATTATTTATTTATTCATCCCGGAAATATTCTGACTGTGTTTCAGGAGAATCCATAAGATGCTACGTGTGTAGTTCCAGCCGCGACCCCAGTTGCAAAGACCCGTTCATCAAGGACCACAACCAACACAAGCTCATCGAATGCTCTCAGGACAACATGAGGAACATCGGGGACACCATCCCCGGGGTCTACTACACCGTCAACTACCCCAGCCCTTCGCCGGAGGACTTTGTCTGCGTCAAAGCCGTCAAGAAAGGCAAGTCACAATCCTAACCTGCAAATAGTTACGAGGATTTTGACTTAAGTAAATATGATCTATAATATTAGCCCGGAAGGACCCCAACTAGTTAGCCATGGAGATAAGGACATCCATGAAGTTCCAGGAGGAACATTAGGTTATCTCAGGAAATCTGGTTGAAGGTGGAAAACTCTTCTTCGAGTTAATTTCTCATCCTCCTCTTCTCCTCAGGCCCTTAGCAGTACTATATATGATCATCATTACAAAAGTCTTGTCCGTGTTGAAAAAGACCACGTGCAACTTGGTTAATACTTGCAGATTCGGTCTGCTAAAAGATGATAGGGGATGAAGAAACATTGTACTGCCTGTAGACCTACTGGTCTCAGAAATCCTCAGTGGCCGGTAGAACTTTGCATCATATGTACGTAAAATTAGACCTGATGTCATAGTGATAAGCAATTAAGTCGTTTCCTCGGGTGGTTTTTGAAAGAGAAAAGGGATGGTTCTAGTGGCATTACAGGGTGTTGTGTTTTGCAGAGTACGACCGCGTGGAAGTAGTCCGTAGCTGCACCATTCCCACGGCCAATACCTTCGACGTCTGCAGTCAGCTCAAGTCACGTGACCTCACGTTCTGCAAGACCTGCACAGGCGACTCCTGCAACGGCGCCGACACTACGGGGCCGAGGTCGCTGTTCGTGGCGCTGCTGCCCCTCTGGGTACTCGCCCTCGGCCTGGCCCGTTCCTGAAGACTAATCACGAATATTTCCGATGCGAATTTTTATAACGGCTTACAAACGAATTTTTGCCACTTCACGTTTAAAGCTAAACGGTGTAGTAATTAACTTGCTTCCAAAACATGTCTTTCTTCAATGGTGATATGAGTAAATTATAACTTAGATATTAATTGGTAGTAATACCTAACATGACTTAGTGCCATATATAAAATAGGGCAATAACAAAAATTGTACAAATATGTAAAGTACATTCATAAATACTAAGCAAACACTGAGGCACGGCATTGCTACAGTCTTACTTGCTGTGTTTAATAATTTTAGATTAGTTATTTATATTTTTATAGTTTTACACGTATAGTATAGTATACAAATTATAACCCAAACACAAAAGTGCAGTTAAATACTATATTGTATTAATTAATTGAATAAATTAATTATATAGATATTTTTTAAAGTCAGTATCGAGTTTTTTGACGTTTTAGTATGCGTTTCATTAGTATTAATTAGTCACATAGGAGTAATGAAGTATAAGAATACGTAGGCCTATTCAAATGTTATTTTGTGTTACAAATAATATTGGGTATTTTTGGTTCTATTTTAGTGATTTCTCACTAATACTATCGAATCGGCACAAGATGTAGTTTAGCACCAAATAAATTATGTAGTCTATATAAAATAAACGTTTGTAAGAAAATCTAAATTCTAGGTTACCCACACAGTACCCGGGAACTTTTCTTTTACCATATTATTGCATAGATATTGTAAAACCTACCCATAAAATGGAAGGTGTTTTCTTGTGACCGAAACTCCTCCAATGTCGCTGAACAAGGTTTCAATGATTAGGGTCAAAACAATGATCATTAAGTAGTTGTGAATAAACAGTTTCCTTTTTCCGTATTTTTATTCTGTATCCTGTAAGATTAATATTGGGAAAGACATTTTTTTTATTAAAAACAAGAGAGAAAGAGTACACATAGACAATTAGCAAAAGCACATGTTGCTACGAAACACATTTACTTATTGAGGCGATTCTTGATCTAGTTCTCTTGTGCTGGGCTGACAGGTTTTAATGCAAGCCCGTGCTCTTTTTGACAGGTGATAGTATACTATCTAAATTTAGCTTTAATTTGAGTAAACGTATTAACAATGTATCTATTTGTAGGACTGATTAAGGATTTCTGTTTCCTCAGGACAATATGTAACCGAAAAAGTTAAAAAAATACGATATTTGGTTTTTTTTAATAAATTTTATACATGTTCCTGGTTAAAATGATGTAACATTTATAATAATCCAATGAATATAGGCTACGTTGGTAAAATAATAATTAGAATGTGCTGAAGTATAAGAAAACCCCCTCGGGGCGCCACTTGTACTTTTTTCTGAAAGTTTAGTTTTTTAGGGATTATGTACCTTTTCCTAAGGAACTACAAAAGATATCTCAATGTGATTTTCAAAATGTTATTAGTCTCTTTTTAATATACATTCTTATAACATTTTGTTTTTTTTAGATGTATGGATCATTTATTAAAATTTTTAAAACACAGTTAAAAATAAAATATTTATCAAATCTATTTTTTAAACATCAAAAAACCACTCGCTGAACCAAATGTAATAAAATTTTACTAACATATACGCAAAGGTATATCAAACATGTATTAAAAAGGTTCAGGTTTTTATAACTTATAAGTTCTGAGAAACATTTACATGCATATATTAGACTAAAATAACATGGGAAGGTCACTGGTTACACATTACAGTCTCCTCACACATTACCCTTTTGAAGCCTAAATTGATGCGTGGGACATCTCCTGAATCCCAAACGAAGCTCAAAATTACCCCAGAGCTCGTAATATTACTCCACTATTGGCAACACTGCTCAGGGGAGTCTAGCTGACTCACACTGCTTCGCATGTAAACAAACAACACCTGCTCCGACGAAGTGACTGGCACCATGGCACCATGTGACTACATGAGTCACACACAGTCGCGCTGCCTCTGCCGTACAACTGGGCCCGCCCCAGTCGCCACTTAAAAATTTAACTTTTATACAGTAACTAGCTGACCCGGCGAACTTCGTAACGCCTAACAGAAAATATATGTTAACTTTAAGATTGGTCATGTTCTGAAGTCGAATACCATTACGGCTTCATTGTGAAAGGTTATATATTCTGGATCGCGGCATAGTGAATAACAATACTGAAGCGATAAGACATATTAATAAAATCCCCACAAAACAAATAAATCTGAGTGGATTAATTCACAATATTCAAATCCAATCCAAAATTAAACAAAACTAACTGTAATACGGCTTTCATAGGAAATATATTCAACAGCTGATTATTAAAATAAACGTTATATGTATAAACATTGTAATTATTTTTTATTTGGCCAACATATAAACACGTATAAAAAGTCGTTTCGTTAAACACGTAAACTTTGATGTGGCGAATAAAGCTGTTCATTTTGTACAGCACATATTTACTTCATAATTTTACAATAATGAATGATTCAGATGGCATTGGATAGTAAAGCATATTGCTAATGGAAAGTAAACCAATCAGCTGTAGCTAAGAAATCAAATGTTTTCATTGTAGACATTTTGTAAACACTCTTACTCTCCATCAGGTTAACATTAGAAATTTAAAACGCCATAAAATGGAAACTTATGGGGTTTTCGAAAATATCTTTTCACTAAAACCTTCCCGGACACATATAGAGCAACTTCCTAAAGTTTCATGGCGATCGGATGAGTAGTTTGGCAACGCATAAAGGACATACATACATTCAATTTTATATAGAGAGACTAAATTCAGTTACGTAATTGTACTCTTTTAAGCTACTACGTTTATGGTAACCAAGTTGTGGAACATAAGTTAGAAGGCCTAGTGTCTGGTGTCAACCTAACGGGTCGGATTTTTTGTTTTTCCAACCTGTAATATAAGTAAAACAGTCTTGTGTAACAACAGAAGCGTAACCTCCCGCTCCCAAATTTTCAAAATTTCATTTTTCATCGAATTTCCCAAATTATGAAACGACGGAAGGCAACTGCCCATGGTAAAACAGAGCAATTTTATGATAGTTAAAAATGTACAGTCAGAACTAAAAGATAAAGTTCATGGTTGTTTCAGATAGTCAACTCTGTACCAATTTTCAGATGACTCACATGAACTGTGAGTCATTGGAATCCTAGATGCATGGTTGCTTCAAAATGTTAAAGTAAACTAAAATTAACTACTGTATTTTCTGCAAGGAAATTCGCCTCAAAAGAGGTAGTACTTATAGTATTGTACCAAATCTATATAAATAAAATTAAAGTATTGTCTGTACATTGCTCAGAATTATTCAATTTTTAGTTATTTTTACTTTTCGTGCATTAGAGAAGCCGAAACCGGTCTTATCTCAAGTTTTGTCTGTTTGTGACGCTCCAGAAGGCATTTTACGCCATCTTCTCCGAAAAAAGGGGAGAACTGATAACAATGAAACTTATTTCATACATTCTCTACATTCCAGAGAAGGGTTTTAAAGGCTTAAAAGTGTCCACCGACCCTTGAAAAGTAAATAATGAGCATTTAAAACCCCACTTTTTACGCGATATTGGTTTCATTTTGCTTCAGTTTTAAAAGAATAACCTAATGGCAATAATCAGCTGTCTTTGTGGTTTAAAGATTTTTTAGAAATAAAACCAAACAGCTGTTGAATCAATATTAGTTAGTTTATATTGATCATTGATTAAAATCCATTTTGAAATCATACCATATTAAATAAACGGTACCAGTGAACTGACACATACTTTCTCCCTTAAGTAAATTAAAAAAAAGACAATCTGTAATAAAACTATCATGTTCTACAAAGTTAATCTAAATATCATTTAATAATTTATTGTTTCAAAAATAATCATCCAATTTCTAAAAATAAAAACACGAGAGACAAAGTTAAATTAATTGTTCAAATTGTATGGGGGGGACAACCCCCCCCCCCCGTAACACCAAGCTTTTTTGAGCTGGTTTTGTTCGGTGATTTGACCTTACGCTTCATACCAAGTTTCATGGAAAACGGTTGGAAAGTAAGGAAGAAATTGATTTTTTTTATATTCTCCATAAGAATAACATTTGGCGCTTTCAGACAACGTACTGCGTTTATCGTGGACAGTAAATTTAACTTTTCTCTGGAACCGTTAGTCGTAGACAAATAATTCAAAATACTAATTTGTTTAGTTTTTTAAGCTGGTTTTAATGGTGCCAGTCAAGTTATACTTTACTTTTATTGTTTTCGCTGAAAATTTAAAAATTTGATTTTTTAGACATTTAAAAGCCCATAACTTTTGAACCGTCATTTTTACAGATATGCGGGTGGTGTCAAATTATTTAGTACTCTGTACACTATAAACTGTCAAATTTTAATAAAAATCGTTAGAGCCGTTTTTTGAGAAATTTGGATTTTTCACGTTTTTTAAGGGTTTTTAGGGGTGAACTACCCTTAAAAATCAAAAATTCAAAAAAATGAAAAAAACGCCTGGAGATACCATGAATATATATACATACATGCCAAATTTCATCTAAATCGGACCAACGGGGTAGGCTGTGGCACTGTACACATCCAGACACACACACACACACACACACACACACACACACACACACACACACACACACACACGGACGGACAGACATCACGTCAAAACCCACTTTTTTGGATTCAGGGGACCCCAAAACGGATATATCCACCCTCAACTCAAATTCGAAAATTTTGACGAAAACAATACTTTCTCCATATACTACGTATAAGGGGAGAAAGTAAAAGTTATTTTGACGTATAACTAATCATAATAATTGTATAAATGTTCTAATCTATTTAATTGTAAAGTAATGCTAAATAATAAAGCTGGGTATTCCTTTATTTTCTTTGTATTGATTTGTTTAGGATTTCAGGTTTACATTTTGGTATGATTATCTTTCTTCTTTAAACTGAATCCTTCAACCCGTACAAAGGACGGGCTTACTGCTAGTGTAAAATAAAGTTAGAAATAGAAGCTTTTTAGAGTGTAGAGGTAGAGGTTTAGAGTGTGTGTTATGAGGTATTACACTCTTGGTAAACATAATCGAACTATAAAACCGTTCATGCATATTAAAGAATCGTTTAGATTGCCCTTTCATAGATCACCGGTCACTTTTAATTAAAGCTAAAAATTAAATCTGTTTGTGAGATTTTTGTAAACAGTTAAAGTACAGTGATACTACCTATTCGCCTTATGCGTATAGAACCGCTAAATTAAACAAAAATATGCACCAAAAGGCATCAGCTTGTTTATATATTACAGCTAATAAGACATTTTTAATTTGAGAGCCTGCGTAGTATAGTATAGTATCAGTATAGAAGGAATTGGATTGTATAAAGTTTTGAAACACAAATTTATGTAGACTAAAGAAAAACGAGGGCGTGGACAGTTGTACACAGGAAGGCCGTAAAAATATTTGATATAGGCGATACTGATCCTGTAACTTCCTTGGACGAGGAGTGATGTAGTCTGACTCGAACGACATCTCAGAGCAACCACAGAACTGTGCTCGGGGATATAGGCTAAGAATAAGAATTGAGCAGATATTCTTATTATCTATGCCTTTTATTGCCTTATCACCGGATGTGTTTTCTTGATTGACGAGAAAGAAATGATCAGCTACCTTAAATGATAGCCTTAGTATAGAACATCAGTATGTTCTACACTGGATGTTAACAGTTATAACTGGTGTAGCTTTGAACTGTTATCTGCCTATGATTGCATATCCGCGATTGATAAGGAATGGTCAACATAGTGATTGTTATACACTTACTACGTATTTCGAAATTATTACTTAGTTCATAATTTGAAACGGTTACGTCATATGATTATTTAGCTATTCAGAGGAACTGAAAATTTTCCCTTTAGACATATCCATGATCTAAGCTATTTCCCAAAGGGAAGTAAATACTGTACATTATATGTTCAGACATCCCTGGACTGAAATCTTACCTTCAGACCCCCCTGGACTGGAATCTTACCATCAGACCACCGAAATTAACCTTCCAATGTCGCTTGATGAAAATCCCTTTAAAATATGCTCTGGCTGCAAGGGTAGAGCTCCGCCTTACAATTATCCATTATTAAAAATTTCCATGAGCTGGGAAAGAATCAAAGGAGCCATTTCTGCAACATTACCTACGCAAATGTGTAATGAGCGTCTGTATCAGAGGGTCGTGGCCCCACGGGCGATTTCAATCGACGGGCGGCAGCGGCGGCTGACATAAAGGTTTATTCTGAGGTGTGAGTCATGTAAACCCCTCCCCGCGCGTTTCCCCACCCCGCCACCACCCCTTCTGCCGCTCGCGCCGCGCCGACCATCGCACGCGGCACAACCACAGACCAGTCCAGTGTTGTCGCTCAGATTGTTTGTACCTGTCGCCGCATCCTGTTCAAATTTGTTCAAAATGTTGTGCAAAATTGCCACATTCGCCTTCCTAGCCCTGTGCTTTAGTCAAGGTAAGTGAACGATAATTCTAATCAAGCTGGAACTCTATGATTTTGCTTAACTTTGAAATAACACAATTAATTTGACCTTTTTAGCTACGCGAAAATGTCATTGGGCTTAGCAGGAAACTCGCGTTTGTTGAAAATATTGTTACTTCTTTCAACGTATTTTAACTCGATTGTGTCTTATATATTTCTAAATATTGTGAACACACATGTACTATATCGTGATACTGTTTGAATTTTATAACTTAGGAATGTCCTGCTACATGCATTATGGAAACAGGTTTATTCTAAAATAATATTTGAATACAATAGATTAGGTGTAATCAACAGAAAAAAATTACTTTTAGAAAGAGGACATTTCAAATTTATTTTTAGTATGATCTATAAGCGCTCCACACACAAAGACTCCATAGGCACAGACAACTTAACTGTTATATAGTCAAATTCTGTCATTTTGCCCTGATCAATACGTTATTCAACTAGCAATGAGTTTTGTGATTTGCACAAATCACCTGTGTTTTAGGATTTCAGACAGACTTTCTATTTATTGGGAAGAGGTTTTTTAAAACGCGTTCTAAACAGCATTTAAATAATTTATTATGTTATCTCTAGTTCAAGCACAAAAAAAGATTAATATTTTTTAAAGTAAAATGAGTGTGGATCATGTAACATCAATCAGCTGATGTAGTAGAAGCTTAGTTCTATAGCTAATGCCTATTAATGCCACGGGTTTAAATTATTTTGTTTAATCTTTATTTATTTACATGAATATTAAAAGTGTATACTTAATTTTCAATATTCCTGCACATTGTGTAATTAATATTTGTGTCTTACTTAACTTCAATACCTAATCTAACATGGCATGTACCTGCAAGGTACACTTCTGGAATTACTCTACTTTCACTCGTTTATGTTTACGCAGTAGAGAGAGAACACGTTCTGCACGGTCAATATATTACAATATTGACATAAAAATTGGCAACTACTCGTAGTGTAGCAATCATGGCCGGGAATGTCGTTACTGGCGCAAGTAACAATGTCTATCATGTTAACAAAACCGTATAAAGAATTCATAATCCTGATTCAGAAGCATGCAAGTGTCGCTCAAATTGCCGGTCTGCTGATGAAGTATGTTTTGTATTGGTAAAACGTACATTGTAGCGACCGGAGAATATAATAGAAATTCGCACGGAGTGTTTGGGGACACACCTCCTCCACGCCCCGTTGTTGATGTACTGTATGAAGAATACTTGTGTCTTAAATGCTGCAGTAATTAATTATTGTGTCTTTCGCAGTTAATGTCGTAAAAAGGTGTCCATTTTTGGCACCTGGCTTGCATGTTTACAGACCCTACTACTACACAAAAAATCTATAAGGTTCCATAGAAGACACGTAAACGTTACATTAAAGTGAAGTTTTACAATATAACACTTTTAAATACTAAATTACTGAATTAAAGTTTTAGAAGGTACAATTAATATCGGTTTTAAAAGAGCTCCTTTTTGAGATATACAGTTCCAATTGGTACCAGAGCAAAAAAATCATTGACATTCAGTCTACCTTAACATATCATTATTATGTATGAAGGGTTTCTTATCTTTTTTGGATTTTCAATTACGCAGCGCTGCATGTTGTTTTTGGAAGAACAATGAAACCCAGCCTTTGTATTAGGCGCACCAATTAGACAAAGGCCCTCATTACGATGGCCCGAAGGCGTAAAAGTGTTTCTAAACTGTAATTTGCAGTCGGAGCATACAATTTGGCAGGTTGCGCAAGAGTAGAAAGTTTTCGCATGTGGAGGAAGAGCCGAGACGGCCGCAACCGGTTCGTGGGATATTTCATGCTTCACGGTTGGATGCCGTGGTATCTTTCCGTCTGCTATACGCCGGTGCCGGATGTGCATCAACAATTACTCCATTGTTGTGGAAACCCAAGGGCAAACGTAACTGCTGGAAACTATCCAGCTACAGACGTAAAAACAATGTGTAGAAACAAGGTTGTGTGATAATTCCGGCCGGACTCGTCAAAAAGCAGCAAAGCAACAGACGTGACAGTTTTATAACGATCCTATCCAAATCTAATTTTGCACAGTTGAAGTTCCAAAAAGATGATATTTATAGTCTGGTTTTGACAGATGGAATGAGGAGTCTGAGGAGGGTTTGTACCCAGACAAAACTGGTTTTCCAAATTTTTTTACCTTCACTCGTCTTTGGCTTGGCAATACATAAACTAAGTTGTGGTTTAAATGAAATGGATGCTCGGATTTTTGTTGGCAATCTTGACAGCCTAGTACGACAACCGGAAATGAATCATTGGGGACGATAGTTTGCTGTAGTTGAAACAAAGACATTCATTGTAGGTCGGTATAAAGTCTTAACCATGAATCATGACGCCTTCTCAAATTTCGTCAACTCATAAAGCGTAATTTCGACACACATTTAGCATTGACATCAGACACGACTACAAATCCAATTTACATGATACATTTCCTGTTTGCAAAATCTGCTCTGATAATGTTGCATCCAGTCGAAGGTTATCGGGTCAGTGGTCATTAGGCGAAATGAATCTCTACCGAGATAGCTGTGGCCGGGCAGGGTTCAAAATAGTTTCGCTACTTTTATCAAAGAGAATTCATAAATGATGGTATAAAAGTTAAATATTGTCTTTGATTTTAAATAACAATGTTTAGGGTTTCCATAAATCTGAGATCAAAAATACGGATCCTTACGTGGGACGGACTTAACGTGGGGTTTGGGAAGTATGGAATATTCCATTGGATGAATCGTAGCTTCTATGTATCAACTGAGGCGACTCTCAAACCGATTCTGATTTTCATAACTAGTGTTAACCCAAAAAGACCAACTAAACTAATACCCAACACTAACTAACTCATAAGCCCAACTTTTGAACCTAACCATGAACGCCTATAGACAATAAGCGGGATATGTTGTATTGGAACCATAATCAAATTGTTTGATCAGTTTATGAAATTTCGACTATTCCAGTTTTAAGATGTTTTTGGGAATTAACAAATCTAGAAAAAAAGAAAAAATACGGAGATGTAGCCAAAGTGCACCATGTACCTAATTCTATAAAAAATAAAATCTTCTTAGACGTAGGGGCGGTTTACACACTTATACCTTTCAAGAAACCCTATATCCCAGAAACCCAATAACCAATTTTTTGATTAGGAGAACCCTATGTCATACCTCGTAACATTTGGGAGAAATTCAAATAGGTGAATTTGCCCTTGTGACTCCTATCACAATGATAACGAGTTATCCGTGGGGTTTTTTACAAAACCAAAAACAAGCTCCACGATAAAAAGCATTGCCATAATCTGTTTTGCCGATTACTTACAAGATGGCGGGTTAGGGTGCGCTTTGCAAACCGTCCCATCTGATCTCATTAGCCTAATGTAGTTTCCGCCTCGCGTGCCCAGACCGACACTGTAATAGCGCCACGTTAACGTCCCAGTCAATTGCAACTGATTTATGTACTTACTTGAATCGACTCACCAGTAGGGAGAATTCCGCCATCTTGGATTGTTAGTTCCTTACCACTAAAAATCTGAAAACCCCTTGAAACATGCCTCTCTCGGAACTCGAAATTTAAGATTGAAATAACGGTTTTTTGAAATTGAAATATATGTAATAAATGTATTTATTTGCAATCGATGTGATTAATACGTCAATATATATTTTTGGTATGTGCCAATACTATTATTATGGAGCTGATTTATTTGTAACAACTGAGTAAATGAACAAATTTAATCCTAGTCAGATGCTCGAGAGTACATGTACCTAATTATCTTCCTAATGTCATCAAGTACAAGGGTTACGTAGCAACGCTCGCGTGAAATATTCGAAAACATTCTCTTTTAGCGAATTTCCCATAGGGAAGAAGCTATTACCGTAGGTCTCATGGTGAGACTTAAGCCCGAGACCATGTTATTTTTTCTTCTTTAGGTGCCCAGAGTCCAAAAACAATAGTCGTTAAAATTTATATATATATATATATATATATATATGTGTGTGTCTGTAACACGATATTAAATCGTAAGTCAATCACAACCAAAACTCCTGTAAGTATTCAATTAATTTTTTGTACCCCAAATTTTTTTACATTAAAAATTTAAAAAATACCAAAAAACATTAAAAAAAAAAATTATTAAAAAATTAAAAAATTAAACACACAAGTACTTAATCTCCAAAAATTATAATAAAAATATTAATAAAAAATTTTAATTAAAATATATTAAAAAAATTATTTAAAACTCCATATTATGCTTAAAAATCAAAACATAAACCTCATATACTCTTTTATATATCATATAATAAAACTCCTTTATTTATGGACAAAAAAATTTATATATTAAGATAAAATTATTAAAAAATTTATATTTATTCATTTACATTTATTAAAAAAAATAGGCAAAAATATTTTTATAACAATTTTTTTAAAAACATACATAAAATTTGAAACAAGTAATGCTGCGAAATATTATTAAATTATACAGTTTTTTTAATTAAAATAAATTACTGATTACTATTTCTGCTATACATTTAAAAACATTTAACTTTAAAAAACTTAACCAGTTTGATTGAATAAAACATAATAAAATTGTACAGTACAATTCCATTCTCACAACCATTTCCCAACTTGTCAGATAAAAATCCTCACAACAACCTCTCTGTTACTCATTATACTAACTTTAAAAAAATTTTTATATTAATTTCCCAAATTTAGATCATTTGATAAAAAATTTTCACTTCATCTAATGTAAAATAGGTTTTATTCATATCTTAAAAAAATAAGTAAGCCTGCTTTTTGTATTGGGTCGTCGAATTCAGTTTAAAGAAGAAAGATACTATCATACCGAAATGTAAACCTGAAATCCTGAACAAATCAATACAAAAAAAATAAATCAATAACCAGCTTTATTATTTAGCATTACTTTACAATTAAATAGATTAGAACATTTATACCATTATTATAATTAGTTATACGTTAAAATAACTTTCTAATATTGTATGATTTCGAAATGGGTTTAAAATCAATGACCAATATAAACTAACTAAATTGATTTGACAGCTGTTTGTTTTTATTTCTATTAAATCTTTAAACTACAGCTGATTATTACCAATAGGTTATTCATTGAAAACTGAATGAAAATGCGAGTAATATCGCGTAAAAGTGGGTTTTTAAATGCTCGTTATTTACTTTTCAAGGGGCGGCGGGCGATTTGAAACATTTACAAACCTTCTCTGAAATGTAGAGACTACATGAAATAAATTTCATTGTAATCAGTTCTCCCGTTTTTTCGGAGAAGACGGCGTAAAATGCCTCTTGGAGCGTCACAGACAAACAGACAAAAATTGAGATAAGACCGGTTTCGGTTTCTCTAACGCATGAAAAGTAAAAATAACCCAAAACTGAATAATTCTGAGCAACGTACAGACAAAACTCTAATTTTATTTATATAGATTAAATACAATAGCTCTGGTTGTTTCTATGGAAACCTGTTGCATATTTTCCATCCTAAAATTCACCAACCCCCCCCCAGAGCTAGGACATATCTATGTCAACAATGTGATCACAAATAGGATTATTCTTAAACATTGCAATAACTTATTTCCTGTAAATATTGTTTCGCAGCGACGAGGCGGATTATGCCGTGGGGTAGACGTCTCTCCCACCCTTAACGTCGTTAAACGATAAACAACTTAAACGGACGAGCTTCTTTCTCTCTCTTAAAAAAATAATATTGGATTTCCATAAACTGTTTTCTGTGAAAACTGAGTTATGCATTCCAAGTATACGAGAACAGGTACTTCTGTGGGACTACTAAAGTTCATACACTCCTTTCTATTCCCTAAAAATTGCTAATTGGTCCATATAGCAGAAGAGGTCTCCAGGATTTGTATGGTAAAAGTTAATAGTTTTTCTTATGACTTGAAGTGAATACGTGAACCACATAAGTCAAGTAAACGAAGAATTATTTATTTGTTTAAAATGAAGTTAGATAAGAGGGTAGCGTTCTTTTCTCTAAATTTACTATGTTCACTTAGTAAAATATGTTGACATCAGGGTTCAGTACGACAGCATAAATTGTAATTCTTAAGGATATTACTCTAGGACTTAGTAGTATAATTTTTATTACAATATCCTAGAGGAACTAGACTATGAGTCCTATGAATGTTGTACTGAAGTCAACCGTCTGAAGTGTAAAGCTATCTGTTACATTTATTGTTATTGTTCAATATAAAAATTTAAATAACCCTCGACTTTTTAAACATTCAAAAATTGAGGACGGAAGGTTTTATGTGCGAATGGCTTGGGTTTATTTCGGTTGTGATGTAACCAGCTCTATTCTTGGACGACGAAATTAATTCAGTCTACTTACTGAAATATTGTTTCCTCCGTCTTTTTTGAAAGGGAAATTCGGGAATTTCTGCAACAATCAAGGTTTTAGTACTAAATTAAACGTGATTCAACTCATTTAACTCCTGAAATAATCTAGTATGTTACGATTCGTTGTGCATCAACAATCACGCAACTGTCTAGCCACTATCATTTGTCCGCCATTTTTCTGTCGAACACACCACCCTTCAGCTTTGAATGTGATATACAACCAATTGAATTATTAAAGCTCATTTCATCATTTATTTCCTGATTGCGAAAATGAGTCACTCCTAAAAGTTTTTGTCATACGGTAGTGCAGTTGGTTTATTTACACGGTTAAACTCTAGGGGAGTGCAATTTGCAAGTATAGCAAATTGCGTATAGACGTAAAGGTGTGACGGAAGTGACATCATACACTAGTGCTTGTACGAATAACCACATTACCTCCTCGGCTACATACTGTAGTGCAACGGAAATTTAAACGAAATGGATAGTTTTCCGATAAAAATAGGTCGCAGCCGACCTGCATCCTCAGCGAATTTCCATATGTAAACTAATGATTCAGTACGTGCTTGCCAAGCGTTAATTGGTTATATTTTTAATATAAACATTTTATATTAAAAACAACTCCAACGACAGATTATATGTCATTTACATATTTGTTTATGTGTCATCCACGTTTGTCTTTACGGTATGTGATCCATGCTTGTCAACGTGTTTATGTTTGTCTATATGCAAACTAAACATACAATGTTTACATGTACATTTCACTCATCCAGATTAAAAAAGCTACTCATTTAGATTAGTTTTAATTGACCGGAGTGTTATTTTACTCCAGAGTCAATTCCTTTCGAAGAAATCAATTACATTAATGGCTGTTTGGATTGATGTTGGCACTTTGTTGGAAGCGATATTAGTTGTAATTAATTAAACTGGCTTTTACATATTGATTTTACCGAACTAAAGTTTGTATTTCACCATATTCTTGTTAGTGAAATAGATCACGTCACTTCAGTTTCATATGCTTGAACATTACTTTAAACATATTTAGTCTTAAAATTGACGAGGTATTCACGTAGCGATAATTTATTTGGCACAAGCAGAATTTTTGACAAGTAAAATTTGGTTGACGTGTTGGAAATCAATTTTGAACAATAGCAGGAAAACCATGGTACTGTATTCTGGGGGGCCCAAGATTTTTTGAGAGGATAAAGTCCTCATAGACCACAAGTCATATCGTGATAGTGTTTTTAATAATGCATATGCTAATGAGAAAATAACAAAGTTAAAAAATTTCTAAATAAGTCTTTGTATCAGGAAATATTGCAAACACATTGAACAACCATTGCATGAGAGAACTCCATTCATGAACAAGAAAAATTATCCAGTCGCTTTCCTAATGAATTCTTAAACATTACCTGACCTCGTTCAGAGCTTCATAGTCACAACAATGTGTTGACAACAAAGGCCTCCGACATTGACGAACACCGCAGGCAATGGATCACCGAGCGGGTCGTCGGAACACCACCAGCATGCGAAACTGGGACATCGGAACATCATAACAGTTAATTGCTTGTCAACTTATGCCTAATGATTGTGCTGTGAATTAAATACAACGATACAACGAGGTGCCTTGCCTTTACCACAGAGGTCACAGAGGTCAGCCAGAGGTGACCGCTTAGATCGACAGGAGTCATCTACGTCCAGTTTTGAACCAGAAACGAATCGTTCTCACTGGTGCAATCCCTTGGATTCGTTATACTGTACTAGTTTTGTAAAATCCCAAACTGGTTCTTGACCTAGTGATAATATTAAGAAAACACTACGAAAAATTAGTTTTTCATGGGTTTAATTTTCTTTTATAATAAACGATGAACTTTAAACTGCTTCACGCTGTGGTGAAGTATGTTCCGGAAGGCATCTTCTTCAGGAGCAAACACACAGAGAATAAATGTACAGATAGACGGGTCTACCGATTCCGTAGGATGGGCACGCTGGTGTAAGAGTCGAGCAGGATATATTTAAAAAATCCTCAACTGCCGCTCATCACCGTGAGATTAAAGGCAGCCAGGAAGCATCACTAGTCACCAAGGAACCGAGGAGACCGGAGTCGCCGGCCATTGGTTTCGATCCAGCAACCTTTGACAAGGACCACAGCTTTACCCCTGAGCTAACGTCACGGTTATTTATATCATTCAATAACAAAAATCTGAAGATCATTATTTTTATTTGGTTCGAATTGTGTGTCAAGTGTTCGAGGCGCGCGCCACTGTCTTGGGAAAGCGACCTGTGGTTTCTCTCTGCGGTCTAGTGACTCCACACTGGTCGACTCCTGTTGGCCGACACACGCTTGGTCGCTACACAACACACAACACACTTAGTAATTACTTGCTTCACCGGAAGTTAACCTACCAAGTAGAGCGAGGTTTCAACTAATAGACAGACAACCACAGACGTTGACGATCCTCCCAAATGGACTCTGTTATTATTTTAACCGATTTCCTGCTGTTTTGGAATATTTTCCACTTATACAGATATACACTTAGTCGATTATCTGGTGGAAATAGAAATGTTAATGAAAATGCTTATAGAAATAAACTAAGGAATGCTGATTATCTCTTGCTACCAAGGCCAAACAATGCTTTTTTATACAATCTTATAATTTTCTAGCTCCTAAATTTTTTAACACTCATCCAGATGAAATTAAACAATCAAGCGATATTTTGGTTTTTGTAAAAAGGTTAAAAGTATGGCTTTTTAGTTTAGATGAAGTAGATTTTTTGTTTACTATAGTTATTTAAGAATTTTCATTTTATCAGCTAAATATTTATTTTTTTGTAACGACACTTTTTCATTGTAAAGGAGATATTTTTTTCTTTAATTCTTGTTAATTTTTTAATCTGATCGCTGTTAATTTATTAATATTGTTATAATAAAATGAAGGAACCTCCCTAACAGGTAATGCCTTGGAGGCCCTACATTTTCTCTTTTTTTATATTAACATGTTATAAATTTCCCTTTTATGTTTAATGAACTTGCATAAAATCTTATATCTCTTATAAATATATATTTTGTAATTTTTAGAGTTGGACTGTAAGCAAATAATTTAAGACATATATTTTTTTATAAGAGAAGGTTTTAGCTATGAGTTATTGTTTTTATTTTTTAGTCAGTCTGACAAAAGAACATTTAATTTATTATTTGTAATCTATGGTTTTGCAAAGAGACCATGTTTATTTTATGTTGCATAGTTAACAAATTTTTATAAGAGAAAATAAAACATTCTTATTCTTATTTATTTCTATTTACCATGTATGAAATACCCCCGTCGCAGCAGACCTGCGTACTCAGCGAATTTCCAAATCAATAATATAATAATAATATATGACAATTTTTATAAAAATCTGACCATAAACATGAGAATTATTTGCCTATTCTCCATAAGATTAACATAGGAAAGAGTGTGCAGGTTTGCTGCTGTGAGGAACACTGATAGTAATCATTTCTACCATAAATAATTTTTATCTTAACATTTATACCAACTTTCATCAACATCTGTCCATAAATAAAGGAGTTTGCCTATTCCCTATATGATTAATATGGGTAAAGAGTATGCAGGTTTGCTGCCATGATAAACACATAAACTATGATTTTTAAGCATAAAAGGATAGATCTCAACCACATAAAGCTAAATATCAAGTTTTATCCAAAAATATTGATTAATATGGGAAATATTAATTTTTCCCTATCCTCCATAAGATTAACATTGGAGCCCCACAATACAACGTACTGTGTTTAGATTTTTTAATATCTCGGTAACCGCTGGAGATAGAGAAAAACTTTAAGGAACTTAATTGTGCAGTTTTTTAAGCTGATTCCAATGGTGAAATATAAAATTAGAAATTTTTAAAAATTACATATGAAAAACGCAAAAAACCTCAATTTGGGGTACAAAACCCCCCCAAACTACTCGTTCTTATTGACCGATATGTCTGATTTACGAGCTCGTCCGAGCATTTGTAGGAATACACGTCTCTACAAAATTTGGTCTCGATCGGACCATTTTTACGAGAGTTATCGTGTTCATAGACACACACACACACACACACACACACAATATATATAAATTTTAACGACTATTGTTTTTGGACTCTGGGCACCTAAAGACGAAAAATTAACATGGTCCCGGGCTTAACTCTTGCCATGAGACCTACGGTAATAGCTTCTTCCCTATGGGAAATTCGCTAAAATCTCTGTGGAATACCATTTCGTCAGTGTCACTGTTGCAAAACTTTTAATGAAGACTCGAAAGGTTGCCTCAAAGATTATAGACGAAGTTTATTTCCGCTCTGCTGGCAGTTCATGCCAGATTATTTAGAAGTTATATACTCCTCTCATATGTGATGTAAGGCCAGATACGGGTGTGCTCATTAAAGTACCAAGTGTTTCTCGTTTCTGTGCAACACTCGAAAGTGTCGTAACTTGTGTGATTTTAATCACGTTAGTTTTACAAAGGAAGATCTACGGAAATCATCTATGATAATTGGACCGCAACGGCAGATGTAGAACATTTGGTTACATTAACTGCACGCAATACAAACAACTAATTTTTGGAGATTATGTTTCACGGTTCCAGTGTTGGTTCGATGAACCCAAACGCCACCGACCGCGCATGTGCACAGCTTTGTTTGGTTATTACATCTGCGAGGAGGCATGTGAACAAATGAGATAAAAACATTTTTGTTTGCCATATACTCTGCAGTTTCACAATAGAAATGACTTGTATCGGATTTTTTATTTTATACCTAATTCACTCAAGCTGCTATTACTGTAGCATATCGGTCTTGGAGTAACCTGGGGTGGTTGTATAATATGTTTCCAAGTGACACGATAATACAAAAGGCTTTTACGTGTGGCCTTGGCTGCTGATAATGGTTACGTCACTCGGTTCGTAGTGCGGATTGTGAGAGGACTATGCAAGTTGTTAATCTCTTCTTCAGACGTTACCAAGTTTTCAGAGTGATTCGCGGACATTTGTGAATTACACCAAAGACAATTTAATTATAATATTGAAATACAACTTGTCTTTGATTACATGTATGCGACGTCCTGTAATCCAGTTACTTGAAAGAAAAAATGAAATACTCATTAGTTCGCGGATGTCAACAAACGATGTTTTCCCTGTAGTGAAATCAGAAGATGCCGAGCAGAATATTAAATCTCTTGAAGAGTTTATAGTATAAAACATAATACTGTCAGTTAAAATTGAAAAAATGACGTCGACAGAAACGCCATTAAGATTACATATATTAAAAATATTTCACACTTAAGTTTTACTGACAAACCCGAGGAAATATCAAAAAATGTCCCATCTATTCTAGGAAAAGCGCCACTCATCGCCCTGGTTTGCCGGATAAACAAGGTGCGGTGCGGTGGGGGGGAGGGCAGGGTATGATTCTATCCTCCGGTCGCCATTATATGACGTCATAGGCTCACGAATACTGACGTCATCACCGCGAACCTGTCTTTCAAATCCTTTGTTTGAGTCTCGTCCGACAAATGCCGAGGTCTCTGCCAGCTCTCGTTGGACATTTATAAACCTTTACCTTGACACCTTTTCTTTAGACTAAACAATTTTTGCTAATATTTAGTAGTCTTTGTACTCCACTGAAATTGCGCTCGAAATTCATCAATCCTCTGTGGAGGCTGTAGATAGTTAGGGCCTGGAAATAACATCTTTGGAATGATTGTAAAGCAATTTAAAAGAGTTTTCCTCTTTTAAAGAATGCAAGTATGACTCTCACGTCCCACTGGAACAAATTTGAAAAACCCACTACTTAGTTTTGGTTCAAAGACATTCATTTCAGATTTAGCCTAATTTTCTTTCAAAAATACAGTATCAAACTTGACGAGGCTTACGTTAAACATTTTGAGTTGTACATAAAATCCTTTCATTATTAAGTGCATACAAAAAATCTGTTTTCATTACTGTGGAGGTATACTATGTTTGGTACTACTAAAAATTTATGTGGAGATGTATACAATTTTTATATACATTATACTATATAATAATGTCATTGTTTTTTTAATACTATATCTGTAAAAATCGCAGACCTCTGTCAGGAGTAATGAGACGAGTGTTACCGTCAGCGCCAGAAAGGGAGAGTGCTGGTGCCGGAGGAATGTAAGGGGAGGGGGAGGGGGTGGCTGGATCAGTATCGACCACGTCGCGACGGACCCACCCTCAATACCACGAAATTGCGTTTTCTCATAAACCCTTCTTCCAGACCTGTTATTTAACTGATCACTTAGTTCAAATAAGAATCGCCCAGAGAGTTACAAAGTTCTAATAAAGCCCTCTCTGTTTATTTCATCTTCATGAAGGATGAACAATTAACTTCTTTTATGATTCTTCTGACAGTTAAATAAATTGATGCTTTATTTTAACTAATTGAAATTTCAGTCCAGTTAGGTGTGGCTGATAGAGATGACACCTATCAACAATATATACCTAGATTATTTGCACGTTTTTATGTATCAGCATGGGCGGATTTAAAGGGATGCCCCCCAGACTTCTTAATAGTTTTTGAATTTATTATCAATCATAACAGTTGTATTATAATTTTTTATTTGACAAAGTTATTATGATGAGTTTTTTATTTTATTTTTTTTATTTTGTGTATTTCTACGCCAGTGGCATTTTTAACGTTTTGATGGGGAACGGTCCAAACCCCGGTCTTGTTACTACCTAACGTCGACCTGTTGTTAGGAAGCATCATTAATTAGTAGCCCAATGACAAATGGCGACTGGGTCCAGATTCGACCCTTGCGGGATTCGATCCGGCGACCTTCAGTTTTGAAGGCGGGTATTATAACCACTACACCACCCAGCCAGTTTATGATAATTTTTATTGTGGTTTTATATTAGTTTATATTAGGCTATATTGTGACAAAAACTGGGATATTAACTCTGTGCCACCCAGCATATAAGCTCTTACTCTCCACCAATGTCTACCAAGCATTTCCACATATTTTTACTCATTGCTTCGTGCTAGACCTAGTGGGTTATGACATTATTTTATAGCATAGTGTCAAGACATTGAACCCTGTGCTCTGAGCCGTTTTTTGGCGCACACTTAGCCACATGTTTTCCTACATGTAGCCAGCCACTCTTGGATTCAAAAGTACATATACCCGAGTTTGCTCTGTTTAGCTGTACTGAACAAGAAAGGTTATACATGTACAAATTAAGTAAAAAATTCACGAATTTAATCCTGCATATGCAAATTTAAATTTAAAATAGTCTTTCAATATTAAACATGTGCGCGACGTAGTGCGCCAGATCGGGTACATGGGTGCTTCTTTGAATAGCAGTAGTGTACCCGATGCGATACACACAATACATTACTAAAGCGCGCGGCGCGCCCGACCAGGTGCACTCGCTGTGTATTCTAATGATGTCGATGACCAACACGGTCACAATTAATATAGCTAAAATGTGTTTCCGGCTCTAGCTTAAGACCAGTAGTAAATGTGTACTCGATTCGGTAAATGTTCGCATACATTTGAGACAAAAAAACAACAATTGGAAATGTATAAATATACAAGCAAAACTAATTTTGGAACAAAACAGTGATAACAATAAGCAATATTAAAAAAAACCCCAAGGATTTTGCTCATTTTTAGCGAATTTCCCGTTGGGAAGAAACTATTACCGTCATGGCAAGAGCCCGAGACCATGTTATTTTTTTGTCTTTAGGTGCCGAGAGGTCAAAAACAATAGTCGTTAAAATTTATATATATATATGTATATATATATATGTCTATATATGTATATATATACATGTATATATATATATATATACACATATATATGTGTGTGTGTGTGTGTCTGTGAACACGATAACTCTCATGAAAATGGTCCGATCCGAGACCAAATTTGGTAGAGACAAGTATTCCTACATTTGCTCAGACGACTTCGTAAACCAGACATATCGGTCAATAGGAACGGGTAGTTTGGGGGGGTTTTGTACCCAAAAATTGGGTTTTTTGCGTTTTTCATATGTAATTTAAAAAGTTATAAATTTTATCTTTCACCATTAGAATCAGCTAAAAAAACTACACAAATTAGTTCCTTAAAGTTTTTCTCTATCTCCAACGATATAATTTCCAACGATTTAATATCAACCAAGATATTAAAAAATCTAAACACAGTACATTGTATTTTGGGGCTCCAATGAATCATATGGAGGATAAGGAAAAATTAATATTTCCCATATCAATAAATATTTTTGGATTGAACTTAGTATTTACCTTCATGTGGTTGAGATCTATCCATTTATGCTTAGTAATCATAGTTTATGTGTTTAATATGGCAGCAAACCTGCATAATCTTTTTTCATGTTAATCTTATGGAGAATAGGCAAATAATTCTCATGTTTATTGGCAGATTTTAATAAATCTTGTTATATATTATTATTATCATATTTTTGATTTGGAAATTCGCTGAGTATGCAGGTCTACTGCAATGGGGGTATTTATATATATATTAGCTCCGCTAAGTACCAAGTCGGCCAAAGTTTTAATTTGAGCCCTAAGTACAATGGTGAAGGGGTAGCGATATAGCTGGAAAATTCAACATGGAAGTTGGAAAGGACAGATCAGTAACCGGTTTGCAACTCTCCTATCTACCATAGGCAACTCATGAAACATCTGTATATGAGGCACTGCCAATGAATAATTCTTTTTTCAGGATCAGCCATCAAGTGCCACACATGCAGCTCTTTGACGGAGGCCAAGTGTGCAGACCCCGTGGACTCCAGCCTTCCCCTGACAGAGTGTACACCCGCTTCGTTCAAGGAGGCCACAGACTTCCTCAAGGGTGCTGCTGACACCGTGAACAACCTCCTGGGAAAAATTGGTCTTGACTCAAACTTGCAAGTGCCTGAAGCTGATGCAGCCTTTGTCTGTGCCAAAGTAGTTAAACAAGGTAATTCCATTTCTCAGTATCTGATTATTATTGCTTTTCCAGTTAATACTTTTGTACATAAACCAAATGTACTCTAAAAAA
The DNA here is from genome assembly GCA_023375725.1 of Nephotettix cincticeps. NCBI lineage: Eukaryota > Metazoa > Arthropoda > Insecta > Hemiptera > Cicadellidae > Nephotettix > Nephotettix cincticeps. Next base: position 54,785,937 of record CM041790.1, read on the forward strand.
TTTTAGTTACTGTTATTAGTTGTAAGTACCTGGTGACCGAGCTTTGCTCGTTTAGAATAATACATTTATTATAAAAATTAATTAGAAAAATTAAAACACATCTATTACTCAATGAAAACATTTATATGGTTGAAATAATACCGATTTAATACACCATAATTAATATAGCACTGAACAAAAAGTATTGCACCTTATGGGGTTTGAACACGCGACCTTAGTGTTACGAGGCCAATACGATACCGCCGGTTAAGGTGTTTTAGCCAACCTCAATTGTTTTAGCCGATCATTTACTGTTTAACAATCCATACAGTTATTATTAGCCTGTGACCAACTGATTTTGATATAAACGGAATGAGGATTGAAAAGCAAAAGAGAAATTTAAGTTACACACATATTAATTGGTTTATTACAGTGGCTTCAAGCAATACAACGAATACGTTTTCTATCAAAACACGGAAGATTTTGGAAATACTCGTTCCTGCTTTTATTTCGCACAGTTATGTTACCCTTAAGTTTTTACAAATTGTTTATTAACCTGATAATTATACATTTATTACATACATAAAATAAATATTTATGAAAAACCTCTATTCACATATTGTTCCCCACCGTCTTCAATCAAGAACTGTCAAACGGTTATAAACAGCTGTTTTGGTTTGTATTGTTTACATTTTATTCTCCATAAGCGTAATGTTAAATTTTTAGATTTTAAACTTAATATACAAGAAAACACAAATTTCCTGGACATTAGACCTATCTAGAACTTATTTTCTACTCGGAAATTAGTTATTTCCAAAATTTAAAGAAATTCCTTAGTGTCGAGATCCGTGTGCAAATATATTATATATACTGTATATACAAACCTTGCTCGTATTATAGTATTGGATATTATGAAAAAATAACTATTTACTTTTGAATAAGCACAGTAATAAAACTCGATAAGTGTCTCAAAACAATATGATTTATTCTTATTTGTGAGACACCTACCCAACCTCTTAGTGGATCTTTTGGTAAATATGAGTGAAAGGCGAGTGTGATGATGTAATGGATTTGATGACATATAGCTTTGTAGTAACAAAGACCAAATGATTCACTTTCCAGCCCAATGAACAAAGACAATGAACTGGGTACAGTATCATCAAACCATCATTAATTGTGTCAAGATTGTGTTCAGGGGAACTGGGGACTGTCATATTATGAAGTGGTACTACAACAACCACTAACTGAACCACCCAGTCATGAGAACCAATGAGAACGAGATCTGAGATCATGAGTACTTCCAGTTTGGCGGGAGGGACTACCAGCTGCAATAGCAATGCTTCCTTTTGTCAAACTTAATAATTTTAACATTGACACTTATGGGACCTTATCATTGGGCTTGTACTGGTACCTTGCAGAATACTTACTTAACCCTTAAAGCGCTACTGAAAATCACGGTCCCTGCTCATTTAGTGTAAAAAAATCAAAAATTTTTTTCCATGTTCTTTTTGGATTTAGGTAGCTTGAATAAAGTAGAAAACAGGAATTTGCTTCATTTTTAATTATTGAAGATTTTAAGACTATTTTTAGGTATTAAAAAAGTAATTTTTTCGTCTGGATGAGCAATTTCAGTTAATAAATCCTATTCAATAAAAACATTCACACAATATACACTATTTACTACTAAAACACAATGAAAATAAACACATATAGTGCATAGAGGTTAAAGCAATACAACCTTGCACTCCATCGGTTGTTTCATGAACTACAGAGCAGTAATTTGGTACAATGATTGATCACGAATAAACTTGTTGACCACGGTGCTGCGAGAAATGTCTCTCGTCAGTCGCCCGTTAAGGGTTAATAACTCTTATGGCTCCACAAATCTCTGATGAATTTTGACATTGTAGACGTATTTCTTCCAAGCAAAATGTTTATTTTCCAAAGCTTGATAACTACATTTCATAGCTTGTATAATTATGTCAACCCTATAAGCCCTGTCTTCAGCTGTCATCAGCTTTGTCATCAGCCAAATCATAATTATCCTTCCACCTGGCAACTCCTCACGATCCTTACCTCTTGAGGATTCTGTTCCACCATTCTATGAGAATTTTTATTAAAAAATGGAAGTTGCCACTGGGTGGATAGCTTGTTATAGTTATAGAGCACACCTAACACTTCCTAACTTTATACACCAATGTCAGCATCTAGTTTTCTGATGTTCTGTGCTAATGTTTATTTTCGTCCCCAGATGGAGACAAGCGGGTGGTGGTGAGGAGCTGTGGTGTGGCGAACAACGAAAAGTTCGACATGTGCGCACAGGCCAAGGCCTCTGGAGGTCTGGTCACCTTCTGCGAGACGTGCGACTCCGACGGTTGCAACGGCGCCTCAGGCCTCGCCTCATCCTCCTTCCTACTGGCTCTACTCGTGGCTCTAGTCGCTTTCCTCACCAAGCAGTAGACTACCTCATACACATACTTCAGTTTGCCACGCCTATGAGGAGTGGAGTTTTTATTTTGTGATACATTCTGTTATGTAGAAGTAACGTTACTCATGTCATGTTATCATATAATATTCACCATGTATCAGCTTTAAATGTTAGTTGTTTATCGTTGTACAGCCCTGTGTTATAATTATTTTAAATCTAAATGTTATTTGTTTCTCAAGTGTTAATTCCCGCTTTTGTAGTGAGTTCTTGAAACGAGACAGATGTAGATCAGGCATCGCCCTTACTAAACAGCCTATGACGGAACATTTGCTTTCATTGACTAGTACAAATATTTCTAAACACAGTATATTTTATACTCTTTTTTAAATCCATAAACCTGCCACTGTTGCGTCTTGGCTAGGGTTGTAAATATTGATAAACAAGAAGTAATATTTTGTTGTAATAACTTCAAACTTGTGTGTGCTTGAAAGTCAACAATAGTGTTATATTTTTAAGGAGTAACAAATCTCCTCTCACCTTTTTTACTGTACATTTTTTAAAGTAAAATCATACACTGTAATTTGTTTTGCAATAAAAAATAATTTTTACTAAAAAACTTTCTCATATATTTTCTCCTATTTTCTCTATGTTTAATTTTAAAAATTGACTTTTTTAAAATAGTGTGTTTCATGTAAAAACTTAACTCATAGCACGAGTGTGCAGAGTGAAGCACCTCCCTAAGGTTACATTTGTATTAGAAAGAACCAACAAAACATGATAAAGGTGTTCACTGTAACCTTATAACATAAGGTTAAAAAAAGATTAACTCTCTTTTACATATTCTTCCCACATAGACTTGAGGTCTATACGTTGGACAAATCAAGGAAAGATAGGAGTGATCTAATACAACACTAGGACAATTATTTGTTTGAAATTCATTATTGGTGATGGTGGATTGATGTTATTTAGATTTTTATTGCAGACATTTTCCATCACGATTTTATGTAAAACAAAGTTTCACGACGTTTTGGGATCTGGAATCTGATCCCGTCCTCAGGTGAACTAATATCTAAAACATTGCACAATTAACATACAATCTGGACCAAAACTGTATAAAGCTAAAAACATCAAAGTTTAAAGCAGTCAAAAAAACTTACAAACAAACCATTCACTAACCATTACACACAAAAGAAACCAAACACGTCCACTCGTCACAGAGACTCAAAGACACCTGAAAGGAGTGGGCGTGTCCCACCGGAACCGGAAACCAAATGGCCGCCGCATAAACCTGAAATCCAGGTAAAGAAAAAAAATTGCAGTACAACGTTAACTTCTCAGAGCAAAAAAACACATTATTTTTACAATTTTATACTTAAAACAAAAATCTAATGCCCCTTATGAGCTTTACTATGAGTTAGCATACCAGGACAATTTTGTTTCGGATTTATACGAATATCATTTACAGACACTTAATTTTCCCTATCCTTAAGTTCTTTGCTAAGAGTTGGCAGCCACAATGGCCGGATCTCAACTGAAGATTGACTAATTGGTTGGTCTGCTAGTTTCATGTAGGAGGCTACAATTAGTTTTCTTTTGAAAAAAGTGAGGTAATGGTCTTTTTGTCTCGTCATAGTACGGCCTAGAACAATTATTGCAGTTTATTCTGTAAATACAGTTTTTTGATTCCCGAGTGCCATTTTTTTGTTTGGTTTTAACGAGACTTTGCCTAAGTGTGTTCTGAGTTGTAAATGCAGTTCTTATTTTGACTTTCCTAGTTACTCTCCTGATCTTTTCCGACAATCCCGGCACATAAGAAATTGACATGGGAACAAATTTTTCTGCATCAGCCACTTTCTGTTTAACCCTACCATTTTTCCTCGTTCTGATGATAGAAAGAGCAAATAAAATGTGATGGAAAATGTCCGCAATAAAAATCTAAATAACTAAGACAATACTGATTGGCATGGCAACTTCAGAACTGGAACTTGGGGCCTTGGCTGACACGAGTTCAGATTGCATAAAGCAACTACACCACGACTCACCAAACCCACCCTCCTATATTGTCCCATGGTTTTGGGGTAACCCTCTTTTTTAACTAATTTTGGTGATATCATAAAGAATATGATAATTTTTATTTGAAACATGAAGATTCTGTTATATACATCAATCTTGACGGACAAACCAAATTATATACCTTTTACCTAATATGCTTTGGTTAATAAGTGATCATTTGGTTACTGAATGATTTTCAAAAACTGTTTTAATCCAATGAATACATCATTCCATTTTTCTTATAGCTTAGATATAGTTTTGTTTGATTGATAAGGTCTCTAACCAACCAATACAATTATTACACATCACATCATTAAGTGGAAACTATAAAACTCTGGCAATCATTCGTCAGAGTTTTATGTAAAGCCTCTTGAAGCCATCCAATGGAATTAAATTTTTAAAGCGGTTGTAACTCTTGGGATTATGAAAAAATTAAACTGGGAAGCAGAGTAAATTCGTTTTAATTTTAACAATAGGCAAATACACATAAAAATAACTTAAACAATTCAAAAATAATGGAAAAAATATGTTATCAGGTGTAAAAGATCTATATAGGTAAAATTAGTAAACCTATAAAAAAGACACATTCTTTTGAAAATTAAACTAAAACTACATAGGAATAACTTATATTGCTAGGAATAAATTTAAAAAAACTTATCAAAAATTTATAACTATATTTTATTAAATAAAATGCTTACAGAGCTATATTAGTTCAATCTTGATTTGGTCTTTAGTATAGAATTGATGTTTGGCATGGTGTGTGTGTGAATTGTCACCATTTTGGTATCATATAACTCAGCACCCATCTAGACACTGCATGGTTGCAATTAAAAATTCACTAGTTTTGAAGTGTGATTTTCGATAAGGTTGTTAGGAAAATCACAGACGAAAATTTTTATATGCTGTCAGTAATTTTTTATGTGAATGGTAAATAAAAAGTAAGTTCTTTGTTTGAAATTCATTATTGGTGATGGTGGATTGATATTATTTAGATTCTTATTGCGGACATTTTCCATCACGATATTATGTAAAACAAAGTTTCACGACGTTTCGGGATCTGGAATCTGATCCCGTCCTCAGGTGAACTAATATCTAAAACATAGCACAATTAATTAACATATAATCCGGACCAAACCGGTATAAAGCTGAAAACATAAAAGTTTAAAGCAGTCAAAAAAACTTACAAACGAACCATACACTAACCATTACACACAAAAGAAAACAAACACGTCCGCTCGTCACCGAGACTCAAAGACAACTGAAAGGAATGGGCGTGCCCCACCGGAACCGGAAACAAAATGGCCGCCGCCAAAATCCTAAATCCAGGCGAAGCACGTCCAACAGGATTTATTATTATTATTTTATATTAAAATGCAAATCCTATCTAATGTACATGAAAAAATTAATTGTAGTACAACGTTAACTTTACAGAGCAAAAAACCCATTATTTTTACAATTTTATGCTTAAAACAAAAAGCTAATGCCCATTACTACGAGCTTCTACTGCTTACTGCTTCTTACTGCTTTACTACGAGCTCCCTTTCAGTTGTCTTTGAGTCTCCGTGACGAGCGGACGTGTTTGTTTTCTTTTGTGTGTAATGGTTAGTGTATGGTTCGTGTATGGTTTGTAAGTTTTTTTGACTGCTTTAAACTTTTATGTTTTCAGCTTTATACCGGTTTGGTCCGGATTATATGTTAATTAATTGTGCTATGTTTTAGATATTAGTTCACCTGAGGACGGGATCAGATTCCAGATCCCGAAACGTCGTGAAACTTTGTTTTACATAATATCGTGATGGAAAATGTCCGCAATAAGAATCTAAATAATAAAAATAAGTATTTTTAAAAAGGTGGCAGCCTCTCTTCCTGCAGTCTAAGTGGGTGAGCGACCTATGTCCGCTCACCCACTTAGACTGCAGGAAGGTCTGTTGGCAGGAGCGGACTCAGTAGAATGTCGACAATAGGTCTACTGATAACAACTGATAGGCACATCTGAAATCCGAACCAGGTTCACCAGTGCCATCAGAATACCATCTGGAATACCATCAATGGAGCCACTCACTCACCTAGGACCTATCAGATCAGGCCATGATAACGTAGTACCTTTGTTAAAAATGACAGACCACTTTAAATTTTCAAATACTGTCAGCAAAAGTCATAGCTATTTACATTTTAGGAGTAATAAGGTAATAAGGAAGTGAATCTCATTGATATCCTTAAAAATTGGATGCAATTCCTCACAGGAGGTTTTGCAGAACATACAGAAAACTAATAAATAAAAAACGAAACAAGTGTTTGTGACTTGGCAAGTAACGTTTTTCGTGATAATACTCGCCCGAAATCTCTTGGGTAGTTTTGAATTTTTTCAGTCATATGTATTACAGCCTGAATTTGGTACGAAATGCTGCAATAAAAAAAGTAGATGGATGGATCTCCTTCACTCCAGGTTCGGATGTGGCAGACATCTATAGAAAGTAATTTATAAAACACAAAATATGTGTCTCTTAAAATAAATTTTGAATAGAATTGAAATACTAAGATAGAACCATTTATTTGGATATATGTCTATAATGATCTATCTATATGTAAAGATAAGATAAAATGCTAAATCATAAAATATAAGTTGAGAAGATAATATTGAGGTCACTTTTTGCGATGGTTAAAAACTGTTCATTTTGTCAACACATGTAAAGTATTATCAAAAACATAATCAGCCATAAAAGACAGGGTAAGTGGAAATCATAAATCAACTACTTATGATATGCAGTTTGATGGATTTATCTTAATTTATTTTATTATGATAATTACTTGAATTGGTGTTTCATTACATATCTTAACTATATTATAAATTGATTTTTAACTAGATATTAACTCCCTTGACTCCCATACAGGTTCGTTAAGCTGTATAGTCATTACATTTAGCTTCTTAGTTCAAAGTTCTCAGTAAATAATTCCTAAAACCAGCTAGAAGGCATGTTATTATACTTGCTACCAAATACATCCTTACTATAATCACATTTATAATAGGCAACAAAAAGCGGGATGAACTCATTATCATAGTACTTGACATATACAATTTGATTGGTTCTACCTCCAGTAGTTGTATCATACCCCTTTGGAGGTATTTCTAGGCCAGCTGAGCCAAGAATCTTTCGCTGGACAAGAACTTTGCAAACTATGAGTGCTCTGGCTTCTCCTGAAAATAAATAAATTTTCTCTTTTGTACAAGACTGTCTAAAAATAACTGTTTCAAATAGGTAACCATTGTAAGCTAAAAATAATAACGTTGATCTGTTATGGTTATACAATACGTATAATAAATACATTCATAATTCAAAATCCTGCAGGCAGGATGGATTCTGGACAGACATGCTTTCCAAATGTTTAAGATTATCAACTCGGCCACTGTGTGTGAAGGTTTGCTCAGAGATACGGTTGAGATAAGAAACTGTCTGCTGCAGAAATTCATTGATAGGTTTGGGAATTCTATGGGGATACTGTAAATAGTGGCAGAAAAGTGCATAAGTGGGTTCCATAATTCAAAGGTGACAAAGTCCATGTAGATAACCACTGTGGTACCCTTCTTTGATTACAGACGATTTGGTGGCTTTGGCTGAGAGGTATCCTGAGATCAAGCGCTTTACGATAAAAGTCTTGAAAACAAATTTCCTAATGTGTCAAGATGTACACTTTATAAAATTGTTTCTGAACATCTTAAGTTATGGAAAACGTGAAATGTGCTCCTGTTTGGTCACAAAACAAAACAGAGTTCCACAAAAACCAAAGATTGGAGAGTATAGCAGGCAAGTTGATGATCTTAACATTTTGGAAGCACAGCACAAGATCGTTAATGTTAGTTATTCCCTGACCTTGTCAATACGACAATGTGCGTGTGTCGTAGCACATTGCGGTTTGCGAGCGAACTACTAGCATTTACAACAAAACATCCAGTACTTAAAAATACAAGAAAATATGTTTAGTAAACTTTTTAGTTATTAAACGCTTATGCGCTTCATCAGAATTAAAATAGCGGAAGAAGGTTGCTTTGACGATTACACAAAGACTGGAATTGATTTCTTATATAGAAAACATGATGAAGAAGATGAAAGTAAAATTGTTAGATTGATTAGTTGTTAAGTAAATTATAAATTGCATTAAAACATTTAGATTTGTTTAACATTATAATCTGCGTTAGCCACGTCTCACAATCCCGAGGATAATAATTATCCTCGGGATTGTGAGAGATAACTCCCAATTATTGGGAGTTCACTTATGTTGTTGATGAGTCTTTTGCTCTATGTCCATATAATCAATCTAATACCATATTTCTGTTATCCGTGACAAAATAAGTTGAACTACAAATGAAATTCTGTTTATTAGAGTTAACAAAAACAATTCTTTATATAATTTTGTTCCAGTTTGTTTTGTTAATTGGTTTATGACTGTTTTTTATGATGACACTTTAAGATAGTTCATTCAGTAATTCAAATTTAGTTTAGATGTGTTTGTGATATAAAGGTTAGTGTTTGGGATTAAGACTACCACACTAAAACCAACTTTTGACGAGTATGTATGATATCTCGTGGAGTTATTTTATTATCTTTTTTAAAGTTTTTAAAGGTTTTAATTTTTTGTTTAATTTAGTGAAACTACTAATTAAATAAATTCATAAATAAGTTATGAATGGTGATTTTTAAGAGAAATTGTACTTATTATAAAAGCTAAAAGCCCTGCAGCAGGGGGTATTTTAAAAAAGACCCATGTTAAAGGGTTATATTACTCATAAATAATGTTAAGTTTATATAGCTTAATCTACACCTCAAGAGCAATGTTGATACAGATATAAACGTCAAGGACCTCTGAACAAACAAAGAGTGAAATTGCACTTTGTCTAATTGAAATCCGTCATACTCTCCTGTACTTTCTTTAGTCCGATGTTTTTTGGAACACTTAATAATCATAAAACGTGTTAGTTAATTCCACTCCCAATCACTGGAAATGTTTGGCACTAAAATTAAAAATCACTGAAAAAACTAAAATAATTATTTTTTCTAAAAAAATGTTCTTTTTATAATTATACATCTTCTGTTATACAGACAAAAAAAGTTATCCTGTTTAGTGCGGGATTGCGTTTAGCGTTAATTGTTAAAGTGCAACATGGAGCAAGAGGTAAATACACGAAAGCTTCATCAAAGCAAGGAATGGTCGCCACAGAGACGAAGCGCACCAAAATTTGTGGCAGAACACACATAAAATGCAGCGATCAGATAGATCAATGTTCTCAGTATGAGGCTGAGCTCACACTGAAGCCGGATTGTTGACATGGCTCAAGGACGATTTTTCATGGCCTGTGACAGAGATGCCGTCACAGCAGGGCGGAAATTTCCGCTCCACACAGCGAACATGATAAAAAATATTTTTATACTTTAATATGTTGTGATCTTTTTGGTATTTTTTATACTAATTCTAAACTAGGATTTTTTTCTAAATTTAGGATGTTATTTCAAGATTTTTCTAATCGCTAACTTTTGCTATCTCTCATGTATAGTTATAGAAAGAAACATTTGCGTAGTATGTACGATTTCTCTAAAAATTTTCTATAAAACTTAACTGATTCCAAATTATGTTATTTAGATTTTTACTATGGACATTTTTCATCACTTTTTTAAGCAAAACATAGTTTCAGGATCAGGAAATGACGTTTCCACGAAACAACGTTGTTTTATAAGATCCAGTGATCCTTTTAGTGCAGGATGTGCGAGGTTGTGAATAGAGTCAAATAACTGTTTTCTGAATCGTAGTGGGATAAATGGTCTCAGTTTTCCAGTACTGATGTCACATGGAAGTTCCAAACCATTAGGTAGTAATTTTTTTGGAATTTTAATGATGTTTTATGGGATTGTTTGATTTGTTTTGGCTCAATATCTTGAGACTGCACTTCAGCAATGGCTTCAAATGGATCAGTTGGAGGTAAATCAATTGTGTTAATTCTCGAAATGAAATCAGCAGGGTATGTTTCGATAGGGCGCACACGGAGAAAGCCTCCGCAAACTGACATCGCTTCACTGCATTGCAACTCACAAGGAAAGAATAGGAGTGTGGGGGTTGTAAATAGTTTTGTGGGATTCCTGGAATGAGGCGTGTGAGTTACGGAGCCTGAATCGTCTGCCGACATCCAATATGCGTGTTTATTTGAACAAAAAATAAACGTGCGGAGGAAAACTCTGCAAGCGCCCTCTCGAGGGTTAATTGACATGAAATGAAAACACTGAGGGAACAATATAAACAAATAATATAAAACTGCTGATCAGATAAAGTGGCTTATTTACAACATTTGAGCATAGCCACAACTGCTTTAAACTTTTTTGTTTTCAGGTTTATGCCGGCTTAGTCCGTTAATTTACTAATTTTGTCATGCTTTAATAGCTTATCTGAGGATGGGATCAGATTCCAGATCCCTAAATGTTGTAAAAACTTTGTTTTACTTAAAATCATAATGGAAAATGTCCATTGTACAAATCTAAATCACATAAATCCACCATCACCATTAATGAATTTCAAATATAGAATTAATTGAAATTCCTGTTAAATTAAATTTCCGAAAAACAGTAATAAAATTACAAACCAAAAGTAATTACCAATATGTCTGTTAGCATGGCAATTTGCATACTCTGCGTCACTGGAAAAACAATTACCAGTTCCAAATCTGGCTCTGCGAACCACTCGCCAAGTGAGGTTATCCTCGGCGATTGGGCTTACTGAGAACTGACTAGTGCAGTGAAATAGCTCTAGTTCTTGCAAAGTGTCACCGAAGGCACCTTTTACTCCGTGTTTAGTTTTAGAACGACTTATGTACTCCTCTTTCTTCAGTTCATACATATAATTGAGGAATGGATTATTGACTGCCTTTACTTGGTCAATTTTTATCTGAAAATAAAACCAAATTACAATCTCATCTTGTTAAGTACAGTTAGTTAGTCTAAAAAAAATTAATTTCCTAATAGTTCTGAGTAGTACATCCTATTGTTTTATTGACATAAGGAATTTGAAAGTACCCAAGTGAAGAGAGGTACCTATATGGTAGTTCATAAGTACAGTCTTAATAATTCCCAGTTGGTTAATTCATTGGTGCCTTAGGGATTTTGAATATAGAGAGTTAAAAGAATGTTAGTGTTCTAAGAAAAAATCTGAAATAAAGGTGTTTTGTGAAAAGTCAATACGATCAGGGAGTTTTAAGGTTGCTGTTGGTCAATAGGCTAATGTAATGCCTACAATAATGTTAAACTGGCTCTTCACTTTCACTGAGTCTAGAAGAACAAAACAAAATCGAGAGAGTGGAGGTTCACAACCGCTCAGTATGACTCGGTCGGCTCACCATACCTACATTTTTGTCAGTCGGCATGCCAAGTCAAAGGAAATGAGCATTGGCAAGTGCCTCGGTAGCGAGTGTACCGGAAGCATCATTGTTTTGGTTTTGGATGCAAATGCAAACACAATCCAACATAAGTAAGTCTCCATGGTGAGTAGTCAGTCACCCACAGCAATAAAATGTAGAACAAAATATTTAAAAAAAAATGTGTTGAAAGTCTCATATTGAATCCAGGACAGTGAATAGCTAAAAATTTTCAACTTTAATTTTCCAAGGAAATAGTAAGTAAGCCTCTTGGGTCTTCCGAAATGGGTGTGAAATTAAATGTCAATGTTTGAGAATGGAATAATCTGTGAGCCTCCACCCTCAGTATACCTTTCAATACTCGTCTGCCTTCTTGTAACAATAGTGTTCGTACATACCCCCGTTAGTTTAAGAACTGTGTCTGTTTCAGTGAGGGTGCGCCCCACGTAACAAGTTTTTTTAATGAATCTAATTTATTATCTATATCGTATACTGGCTTTAGTTAATGTATGTACTAAAACATAAAGTTTAAAATTGTAGGTATAAAAAAACTTTTTTTGCCAGCTTGCAGGAGTATTTTATTTAACCAGGACTAAAACCCCTTGTGCGCCCTCTCAAGTAACGTTTCTGGCGCACTCTGTCCACGGTTAAGAGGATATGATTAGAACAGTACAGTAAGTAGCATCTCTTTATCATCTGTTTGAGCGAAGTGAACCTGCGATGTACCAGATAGGACTGACTTCAGCAGTTTCCACGGGTTCGCCTGGAATTGGGGAAGAAGGCGTTTTATTTTTTTGGCCCAAATATTTATAACTCCTTGCTGAAAGCCATTGAGGGCAACAGTTACTGTCTTTTCAAAAATAAGATAAAAAAACATATATTTTAATTATGTATATAAAATAAACTAATGTTATGTTTAGTATTAGTTGACACAAGTTTCCTTGTGAAGCAGAGTGTAAACTTTGAAGGCCGCTGGAGAAATAAAGTCATTATTTATTTTATTTGACATATGATTTGCCTCATGGATTTTAAATCACTGAATGAAAAATTTTGAAATCTGGGTTCAAATGAGTTTCTGCCAATATGAAACTCAATAAACTTTTCATGTTATTAATTTTAAATTTTATAGCTGAATTTCTTCTGCTCTGAGCTACTAAGTTTATTGACTTTAATCCTAACGACAACTGTATGAATAGAATAATCATAGATACCTGTGGCAAATATTTATGAATCATACTGGTTATTCGTTGAGTATCGATCCAGCTAGCATCAGTCAACACTGAGTCTGCTGTGGTCTTTACCAAGGGATGTCGAGACGCCTGAAATAATAATAAAGTTGAATTCAGTTGCTTTAAATAAATAAAACATGCATGTCTCAGGAGTTTCATAGGAAATATTTAAGATGCAGTACCTCATATAAGTATATGTATAATGCTATCTTATCTATCTATCCTGAGTTTTAATCCTATAGATCATACCTTATTTCATTCTTCAAAAACATTCTTTAATAATAAAACTATTAAAGAAATTTAAAAAATGTATTTACTTTCCTGTGGGAAAAAAGGTTAGATCATGGATATGACTAAAGGGGATGTTTTCAGTTCATCTAAACAGCTGTTCTTATTCTTTTATATTAATACAATACAATAACTCTGATAGTTTCTATAGAAGCCAAAAAAGTTTGGTATTAACAGGGGGGGTTCCCCCCATACAATTTGAACAATTAATTTCACTTTGTCTCTCTTGTTTTATTTTCTGAAATGGGATGATTATTTTTGAAACAATAAATTAGTAAATGATATTTAGATAAACTTTTAAGAACATGATAGCTTTACTAAAGATTGTCTTTTATATTCACTTAAGGGAGAAAGTATGTGTCAGTCCACTGATACCATTTATTGTAATTTATGTTAACTTTAGAGCTGGCAGTGGTTTAGCGCTGTACTGGCAGAGAGAAATTATTTGTTTCGTAATACAATGTTCAAACCCTTACAAAAGTCACAAATAATAACATAACGATGACTTGTTATATATACAGTGGAACTTGGATAATTCGAACTTCTGTAATTCGAAAACTTCTTTATTTCGAAGTTTTGTCTTGGTCCCCAGAATTTTTTATAAAAACAATGTTAAAATATCTTGGTTAATTGGAATAATATTTTGGATAATTCCAAGTTTTTACAGCGGAAATCTATAGTGTGTGTATAAGTGAACAAGTCATTGTGTGCGATTTTCCAGGAAACGACGTTCGGGCTTCCTGTCCTCAGACTATTTTTAGCTAGATCAACGCGCCCACCCCACTCACTAGTCCACTACTGCTCATAAATCACAACATTGACATCTGTGTGTATCATCGGTGGTGGTTTGTTCCGATATTCGTCGTCTGCTTTCATGTTAACACGTCGTGTGTATGATGGCTTCGTCAAAGCGAACCTACAAATCTCTGACGTTGCAAGAATAAATAGCGGCGATCAAGGAGGTAGAGAAGGGATTTAAAAAAGTTTGTAATAGCTAGTTTCGGGATCCCTCCAAACACATTATTGACATTTAACAAAAATTAGGATTTTTAATCAATATATCTTCATTAAACAATGTTAAAACATGATGTTTGATTGTTTATTTCAACCACTTGCATAAACCTTTCTAATTCGAATTTTTGGATAATTCGAATTTTTTTCTGGTCCCTTGAGGTTCGAATTATCCAAGTTCTACTGTAATTTTATTCAGAATACAGTTGTATTATTGTACATGAGGCATATGGACACCATGAATAAAACAAAAATATTTTAGTTGTATAAGTTTTAGAAAATTAATTGTTGATAAAATTCATTTATATTCCATCTTGTAGATCAAGTACAGAGGTAAGGTCTATCATCAAAAGATAAATTACAAGGTTACAGTAGTTTACAATTGTGTTCGATACGAACAACGTCGCCAGTTTCTCTAAGCAATTGCAGTTAGTTGCTCAGCCACAGATCAGCTGTGGTTGTCATGTTAATGGTGTGATTATGCGTTCAAGAAAACAGTTTAAGTGAAAAAGCAGAAGAAAATAATAGATTTCTAATAATATGTTCAGTATTATGTTTCAGTATATAATATGTAAAGCTAAGATTGTTATTCTTCTTAGGTTAAAGTAAGTACGTTTGAGATAATCTTATTAATAAAAAGTGAGAGTTCTGTTTTTTCATACTGTAAAATGAATTTGTAAAGGTTCAATTTACGGTGCTTTAACCCTCCAACGGTTTTACCGTCGATTCATCGACGCCACCGCCGGTCGTCGAAGGTTCACCGTCGATCAATCGACGGTAGGTAAGCTTTTACAAAAAGCAATGGTGTGAATACATTTTCGGTTAAAACTACATTGAATATAGTATCGTTGTTTTCTACAGATCATACGCTTTCCGCCGAGGTATGTTTCGTTTTGCTTACTCTATGCGTCAGAATTCTATGTTAGTTAAAACATCGGTCTTCAGTTGCGCGGTTATGTCGCTTTGTTTACAATGGTGGCGTTACACGTTCTCGTCGCGTTTGTTTGGTGTTCTGATGTTAATTTCACCATTTTAAAATTGATAGCAGTGACTTATGTGTATAAAACTATATATTTTTATTTTACTTATTAAATGTTTAAAAACTTGGCTATCTTCAATTTTTGACTGGTATTTATTTTCTGTGTTTTGTGGGGGAGCAAACTTTGAAAAATCTTTTGAAAAAAATTTTTTTATCAATTTTAATTGGATACACCCATCAAAACCAAGATAAAAATAAAACATGTTACTTTTATCTTATAGATAATTTAATGTAGATTAAAATGGTGTATAATATGTTATAGTTACTATATTTTTACTATTTTATGTGGAATTTTTAGTAAAAGCCTGCAAAAGCGCCAAAATGAGGTGAACCTCAAGGGGTCAAATAGTGAACCGTTGGAGGGTTAAAACTTCATTCCTATTTATGGTAATGCATATAATTTATCGATGTCACAAAAAGCTACGATCCAGTGAGTTGGAAATAAAACCCTGTACTGTTTTAGAAAGTACACTTTAAAATCGTCTTAAAATGTTATTAATTGAGATACTGAATGCTAATACCGGTTGTAATTTATATATTCATAAAACCGCCCGGTGGTCCGGAAATTTTTAATCCGGACAGGAGTCTGGTCCCAAGGTGTCTGGATTAGAGGGAGTCGACTGGAGTTCATTTCCATTTATAAATATTTAATTTATCATGAACTGTAATTTAACTCACTGAAATACTTACTAACAATAATAATAAAAGAAAACCAACCATTTCGTTGAAATAACAGTTTTGAAGGCGGGTATGATAACCACTTACCAACCAGCCATTTTATTACTAACTACAGTATCATGTTTACATAACTATTGTGCTAAATAAAGGCTATAATAATTATAGCAAGGTTTTGACAATACTTAAATGCAGTTTTGCTGATAATAATACATTTAATTTTGATTGTCGTTTGAATTCATCTTATCTTATTTAGGAATATTTTTTCTTGAAAGTACAAGCCTATGTGTTATCCGGACAGTAAATAATATATTTAGTTCTTAATAATCCAGCCACAAGAAAATTCATTTGATATTAAAAAAAATATATTCCTATAAGTTAATTGAACCTTGATGAAGCAGGCGATGCGGCGGTACATCTCCCTCGAAGGTTCGCGCCATCTAATCTTTGTCCTCCTCCGACCTTCTCTTCCAAATTTATTCTTTGTTCTAAATAGAATCTTTTTCTTTAACATGTTGCCTGGAAATTAACAGAAAATATATAATTCCTAAAAATAAAATACTACCAACCATTCAACACCATTTACTAACAAGGTCATATTGTATGTTCTAATAGCTTGGTGTGGAAGTCATATTTATAAAATGTACTAGAAATGAATTAAGGTTTGGATCTATTTTGATGAGTTGTCTGATGAATATCTCATGAAGGTGTTTTCCGACAGGATTGTGGTATTTTATCATTGCTGTGACAATGCAATCCAACCCTAACAAATTTCAAATACTATGAAATATGCTACAGACATGGAATTTTTGAACAAACATTATTTTATTGATAACTAAATTATAATTCATCAATTTATTTTGTTAAAGTAATTATTTCCAAAATAGTCAGACCCCTCATCCAAGACCCTCCACAATGAGCATATTATGCCTACCTATAGCAGACTTGAGTGGTAGGCGTCCAGCTAATAAAGTATACAAGGGTTTACTAATTTTAAACAGTATTAATTGGTACCACAATTATTTGAAATGATCCAAAAAATCTAGTTTAAAAAAATTCAGCACACAAGGTATATAATAATAATTAACCAGATAATTAATCCAGGGGATCCGTAATATGATAAACTAAAACTAAAAAGCTAAGTGAAAACAGTAAATAACTTAAGACAATTAATTGATATTATTTTAGACCCTAAATCAGTATTAAAAAGATTCATACCATACAAATTGAGTATTCTACAATCTATAAAAAGTAAAGCCTCTTACATTATAACAGAAAACCGCGCCGGGGAATATTAATATAATTATTATTATTTCTCAAGAGTCTATCACAACCAGATTAGGCCCAGGCAAGTTTCTTTTGTCTTTGAGATGAGGTCGCCTAGGGGAAGAGAATCAATTGAAATACGATTAGTTGACAAGATATTCGTGCAAAAAAGGTTAGCTACCTGATTTCACTTTGGAACGGACCATAGTGTAGGAAGAATTAATTACACAATTACACTTGTAATAGTTATTAGTAGTCTGTTAGACTGAGGAGACTAGAGCTTGTGCAGTGTTGACACTAAGACCACCTCAATCCAGGAACCACCCGCTCTTAGGTCAGGTTAGGGTTAACTAAAGCTAGCTGGTGGGTTAAAAACTAGCCAATGGGGCGTGTGATACGAGGTCACGTGATTCGAAGACATCTGGGCGGAAACAGACTACAGACTCGCTTTGTTGATAACGTATTTTGGCGTCTGCGTCTGCCCTCTCATCAAAATTTTGGGTCCCTGTTCTTAGAAACTTGGCCGCAGCGAATTAACTGTCCTTTCGTTCAATGTTACACGCGCTTGACGCGTCCTTATTTTAATGGTTTTTATTTTATTCTAGTACTTTATTTTATTTTGTTATATATTATATGTTTGATTTGTATTAAAATTCTTAACTGAATTTACGGTATACAACTGTAAGGAGTAACATCTTATCACACTCCTTTGTCATTGTGGTTTCTGAAATAATTAAACAAATAATATTGAACTGAGGATTATGTATGAGCAAGTCGCTTATTATGCGCCCTCATCGATGACGTCATATTGAACTTCCCTAACTTCCCTATCTTTGCAATGGTAATACCTATACAAATCGAAAAATTCATGAGAAATACCTTGATATTTCGAATTTAAACGGTATTTTTCACTGTTACAATAGATCGAAGTTATTGCCCAAAAACCTCTGTAATTCGAGATGATGCAATCGCTGCACCTCTACACTTCGAGGTGAAGGCCAAAACCCCTGATTATTCGAAATAGATTCATATTTTAATGCTTTGTAATTAGACAGGAAATAACAATCCCTCAGTCGACCGTGGTATCGATTCGAAAGTGGTTGCACACTAGTTCTGTTAGTACAGTGTACAATTTGTTTTAAAGTTATTCGTGGTTAAGTGAGTGCGTTTTCGTTTTCAGCCAGTATGGCAAAACGTGTGAATTAGGCACTTTACCTAAAAATGTTGAAAGTGGGTGAGGGGCGGACAGCCCGTCTAACAATAGACAGGAAGTAGCTGAAGCTGAGGCAAAAACTGTCAGACATCATTCCCGCTGGTCAGTCATTTTGTTTGTTTACATATTTCTCTCTAAATCCTGTCCACTGAAACATGACCATAGTAAAGTAAGCTCAATAAAGAAGGAACATACCATATTAAAGAAATATTTCTTCAATTTTTAAATACGTACATTATTAAATTTTATTTTGTAATTGCGTATTACTGTAATAGCCGAAACAATAAGCAACACCTTATTTGGAAGCTACCAAACACCCTTGACTTTATTCATTGTTTGCACTGAATTGAACCTTTATAAATCAAACTTAAAAGGGAAAATGAACCATGATAAATGGAACCTTATTTATTAGGAATATTCCATGATTTGAAGTTTGACCGTTCCTCTTGGGATTCGATTTATCTATATTCCACTGTTTACATAAATAAGACACCAAATTTAGGAATTCTATTTCACCGCAGAAGAAAAATGATATAAATAAAATATGATATATGTAACTATAAAAATTGTTTATAATATTCCCTTTGTAAGTATCATTGCCAACCAACCAGAAAAAAGTTATACTGTTGCATTTCGCTCGAAACCTCACGTAGGTACTTTTTACATCATGTAACAATCATAACCCTCATTACTCTTGAACGACTTTTATCTATCGATAATTCATAAACCTCTACTAAATTATCAACAATCGAATTGATTGATTGACAATCAAACGATTGATTGTAAGGAATCGTATTATTTCTTCAGGAGATATACGATCTCAAACAGAGGAAATGTTATTTGCGACCGTCCGGCTGTTTGCCCGGACAAATGTGTCTTCGCCTACATAGTGCAAAACCACGTACATCAAGTAGAGAATGCTCGTGGGTATTGTCCGGGAGCCGGACGACGTAGTGTGCTGGCCCATATACTCCAATGTATCTCTAGTTGTCCGGTCAAACTATCGGACGGTGAATTGCCCGAACAAGTGTGTCCCTAGCCTTAGAATTACCTTGAATGGCATTGGGCAAGTCTTCTATTAATAATGAGAATAAACAAAACAGACAAAACGTGCCCCTCCTTAACCATACAATTCGAGTAAGAAACACACTTCGTATAAGAAGCAAAACAGGTGTCCACTGCAATCCCAATTAAGGACCCAGAGCGACGCGATATTTGAACATTCAAATTAGTCTTTGGTCGCTGAGATCTTTTCCCCGTTGGCGCGTCCTAGCGACCACAATGATCACATCGACCGCGGGAAAGAAGACGTGCCAGTCTATGGGTGAGAAGTAGAGCTGAATAGACCTAATTAAGTGTATAATTTATTGTGTTCTGCACCTACTGCATCTCTGTTGAAAAAATAATAGAGGACTAGCAGTAAGCCCGTCCTTTGTACGGGTTGTAGGATTCAGTTTAAAGAAGAAAGATTATCATACCAAAATGTAAACCTGAAATCCTAAACATATAAATACAAATAAAATAAGCTTTATTATTTAGCATTACCTTACAATTAAATAGATTAGAACATTTATACCACTATTATAATTAGTTATACGTTAACATATCTTTTTAATATAGTATGATTTCCAAATGGGTTTAAATTCAATGACCAATATAAACTAACTAATATTGATTTGACAGCTGTTTGTTTTGATTTCTATTAAATCTTTAAACTACAAAGACAGCTGATTACTACCAGTAGGTTATTCATTGAAAACTGGATAAAATGCGTGTAATATCGCGTAAAAGTGGGTTTTTAAATGCTCGTTATTTACTTTTCAAGGGGCGGCGGGCGATTTCAAGCATTTATAAACCTTCTCTGGAATGTAGAGAATACATGAAATAAGATTCATTGTAATCAGTTCTCCCGTTTTTTCGGAGAAGACGGCGTAAAATGCCTCCTGGAGCGTCACAGACAAACAGACAAAAATTTAGATAAGACCGTTTACGGCTTCTCTAACGCACGAAAAGTAAAAATAACTAAAAAATGAACAATTCTGAGCAATGTACAGACAAAACTCTAATTTTATATAGATTTTATATTTTATATATAGATATGCAGAAACATCCGTCCTTGTGAAATATGTGGCACGCGAACTACCACAATAAGCTGATGTATTTAGTATTAGTTAGTTTTTTCGTATTTAGTTTTTTCTTTATGTTTCGTTCTTGGCAGATCGTTCGGTTACTTTTCTTTTTAAGTATGCGTATGAGCGTACCGAACGAACAAGCATCAACAACTTACTTCTTTTCTCTTTTGAGAGCATGATGACACTGAAGGATTTGGTCGCCCGGATCGCGAGTCCACGTAAGCTGGATCTCGATAGGGAAGAAATTTTTTAAGTTTTATAAAATATGTAAAAAGATACAAACTCATTTTCAATAAGGTTGTTAGGGCAGCAAAAAAACTGGCAAATAGTAATTACGTTAAGAAGTCACAAAATAAGTCCAAAGCAACTTGGATAGTTGTAAAAGATCAGTTAGGGATTGGGAACAGAAAAATCAATAACAAAGAGCTTTCAAGAAATGGTGTAAATGTCTCTGACCCCAAAATAATAGCTAATTACTTTAATCAGCACTTTAGCTTAGTTGCTGATAGTCCTAACTTACCCGCTGTCAATATTCCTAATGCTCTCACCAACGTGCCATGTTGCAATTTCCCAGAATTCAAAATCCCAAAACTGACTGACAGTTATATCTATGATATAATCATGAATTTGAAAAATAAAAACTCAGTTGGATGGGATGGTATTCCAATCAAAATTCTAAAGTTCAACGCTCATATTTTGGCCCCCATGTTTAGAAAAATAGTGAGCCTTTCTCTGGAGCAGGGCTCTTTCCTTCAAAACTAAAATATACTCACATAATCCCCATCCATAAAAAAGGCTCAAAATTAGATATAAATAATTATAGGCCAGTCGCACTCCTTTCAACCATTTCTAAAGTTTTCGAAAGAGTTTTCTGTGATAATCTCATAAAAATTTCTTGAAGTTAATAATTTTTTCCATAGATCTCAATTTGGATTCAGGAAAAATATGAATACAAAGGCAGCCCTAGAAAGTTTTATTAATAGTAGCCTGATTGCATTGGATGGATCGCAGAATGCAGCGGGTGTATTCTGTGACCTATCCAAGGCATTCGATTGTGTAAATCATGATTTATTGGTTCATAAAATGTTTAAGATTGGCATAAAAGGTAATTATTTGCAGTGGATTAAATCTTATCTAACCGGCCGAAATCAAAGAACATGTTCAGTTTCCGAAGATGGCTCTAGGTATTACTCTGAGTGGAGAGCCACACATTGTGGTATCCCTCAAGGTTCAATCTTGGGGCCACTGTTATTCTTAATTTATGTGACCTATCCAAGGCATTTGATTGTGTAAATCATGATTTATTGGTTCATAAAATGTTTAAGATTGGCATAAAAGGTAATTATTTGCAGTGGATTAAATCTTATCTAACCGGCCGAAATCAAAGAACATGTACAGTTTCCGAAAATGGCTCTAGGTATTTACTCTGAGTGGAGAGCCACACATTGTGGTATCCCTCAAGGTTCAATCTTGGGGCCACTGTTATTCTTAATTTATGTAAATGACCTCCCCAACTTTGTTAATTCAGAATTAATTCTCTTCGCGGATGATACCACTGCTCTAATAAAGGCTCAGACTTGAGCAGAATTAGAAAAAACTGTAGCTGCGACATTGTCACAATTAGATTCATGGTTTTCGTTAAACGGCCTTCTTTTGAACAGCACTAAAACAAAAACTATTTTCTTCAAATCATCATTAGATATCCCGAGTCATAAATTTCTCGGAATTTTTATTGACAGTAAATTGAATTGGAGTGACAACATAGACTTTGTTACAAAAAAACTCAGATCTTTTGCATTCGCAATATCAGTTCTGTCCAAATGTACAACTATTGAAACGTGTAAATATTTTTACTTTGCAATTGTGGAATCGATTCTCCGCTATGGGATTACGATGTGGGGAAGTGATTATAAAAGTAAGAGGGTTTTCACGGTTCAGAAACGAATCATCAGAATTCCTACAAATGCTTCATACAGAGCCTCTTGTAAAGCTCTCTTCAGAAAGCTTGGTATTTTAACTTTTCCTTCTCTCTATATCTTTGAAATTTTGCTTCACGTCCACAACAATATCAATAATTTTTTAATATATTTTCCTCGTCACAAGTACTGTACGAGAAACAAATATATTTTGAATTATCCAATCCATAGAACCTCAGCAATAGAAAAAATCCCCTTTTGCACTTGCCTAAAATTTTACAACAAATTACCAGAAAAATATAAATGTCTCAGCAGCTCAAATTTTAAGACAAAAATTCGAACCCTTCTTTTAGCAAAAAGTTATTACTCACCAACTGAGTTTTTAAATGACCCAGACTAGCCAATTTGGTGAATTGGTATTGCATACTAATTCATTGTATGGGTTACCAATTCATTTCAATTCATTATATTTTTATATATTTATTATATTCATTATATCTATCTTATATATATATATATCACACACACACACACACACGATGTGTGTGTGTGTGTGTGTGTATTAGATTTAAGATGAAATAAAGACAAGACACCAGTTACTGCTATTGTAGCATCCATTATGTAACGTTTTTGTGTTAATAAAGAATTTGAATTTGAATTTAAGCCCAACGTTTTCCCAAATTATGTAGTCGCCCAGATCGCGTCGCTCCCTTCACCCACGTAGGACTGGGCCTAAGCCTACAAATGCCGTCAACTTCCACCCAAGACCGGTTTAAACAGCTGTTCTCATGACCACTTCCGTTACACTTTAGTTTCCCGCAAATTCCCAACCCCCCAAAGCTTACACATCTACGTCACTATATAAGCTATATCCGGTAATACTTTTACCTTTGTCTTAGACAAGTCGCACGTGGCACGTGTCTCCGAGACACGACTATCTCTACCTCTCGATACGTCATAGACCACTAGCATAAACAACTTTGAGACTCGGAGACAAGTCGCACGTGGCACGTGTCTCCGAGACACGACTATCTCTACCTCTCGATACGTCATAGACCACTAGCATAAACAACTTTGAGACACGGAGACAAGTCGCACGTGGCACGTGTCTCCGAGACACGACTATCTCTACCTCTCGATACGTCATAGACCACTAGCATAAACAACTTTGAGACTCGGAGACAAGTCGCACGTGGCACGTGTCTCCGAGACACGACTATCTCTACCTCTCGATACGTCATAGACCACTAGCATAAACAACTTTGAGAGCTTTATTTTTAATAAGACATCGGATAATCTAATCTGTAATCCGCATGCATGAGTGCTGTTCGCTCAGCGCTTAGTAAGAGGAGTTGCTACGGTCTTCTGCTTCAGAGCACGTTTTGAATTCATAGTGGTTAAGTCATAGAGTAAAAATAATAGGACTTTTTAAAAGGTTTGAAATCATCCTAAGCTGTAAGTATTTCATCGTTAGATATGTATTACTTAAATAAGTGATTGTGATCTCTGTACGTATTAAAATAACAATTCTAGGGTAAAAATAATTGTATGAGGAAAACTGTACTGAAAAATACAAAATGATTAAAAATTTACTTTTTAAATCTATTTAATAGATATATATCAATGAAAGTACATAGTTTACCAAATTAACAGTACGTTATATATGTTTAACTAACCATAATAAATCTATGTGATTTTTATACATTTCTCTTTTTACATATTAGGTATTTAAATGTGAGTCTAATAATTTAATACTGTTCTATAAACGATTTAATAATACTAGACTGGGAAGGAGACGTGACGTGTCAAAAAACCCACAATTTAGTATTTCGAATCATGACTATAGGTCAATTTCTGGTTATTGAGATATTTGAAATGGTAAACACAGTAAGTTGTATAATGTTAATCTTATAGAGAATAGTTAAAAAATTAATAACTCACGTGTTTACATATTCTTCAAAAATTTTGCATGCAAGTCCATATCGTTAGGTTCTATCAATGCATCCATAAAACTCCCAAATTAAATGTTTCTTACTGCAGCAAACTTACGTATTCATTGTAATTCTTACGGAGAATATGTAAATTGGCATAAATCGCTTAGTTATTGACATAATTTGATATAATGTTGTCGTATGTGTTTTTACTTGAACATCTTTAATATAAGCATATTAACATGTAAAACAAGCCATATTTTAGCAAACCTGTATACTCAGTGCAGTATGATGGGAATAATATAAAGTTCTGTGAGATTCGCTCTACTCACGCCAGCGTGCTGCGTGCGATCTCGTTCGTTATTCAATATGTGATGATTGTCCAATCACGGATGCAAGAGGCGTATGTTGTGACATTGCACCAATTACTAAAGACTGTTGTGGAAGATCTGTAATTGAAGGGCTTATTCCGTGGAATATTCCAATGAACCGTGGTCGGATCTGGTCCACGTTACCCTACCATTCGTCTGGACATGCTGCCATGCCTGGCTGGTTTGTGCCTTTAATCAGTCAGTTAGTAATCAGTTATACAAGCGAAACTAAAATGACCAACTCTAATTCACAATAGTTGTACTGTTTTAATTGAAATAGTGTTATTTGTACGTATTGGTTGCCAGATATAAATAACATTTAGTGTTAAAATCAATTTAATTAAACTTTGTGAATTCACAGGATCACATTTTGTAAGGATGAGTAAAATTCCGCACGATCCGAAGAACTCTGTGAACAACGGCACGTTCTCCGTGTCAAGCAAGTGAGTAATTGAACATTTACATTTCTGTTAAAACTAGGGGGGTTCAGTTAATTTCAAGGAGTAAAATCACCCAACTCTGCGAAAAGTCAAACACCATATTGACTGGGACGGTGGCGACGTCCTGTAATCCAGCTACTTGGAGGTCACGAATTGTGGATAGTTGTGAGCGATGGTCGGTGGATGTAGTGTTCTCTTGTGTGGATTAACGTCCACACTATTGAATACTACGTTAATCTACAAAGACCTTCCTCATAATTAGACCAATTCGTAATTCAGAGGCCGTGGTTCGGATTATAATAATCTAATCTATCTTTTATTTTCATGTTTACTATGCATTGCTAATTACAATTAATGCGTTCAACAACAGACTGCGGGTTCTGAGTAACGCTATTTTCAAAATACCCTGGCATTTTTTTTATTGAAAGGGGCGGATTACTCCCAAGGCACTTCTGCCGCAGCGGCTTTTTGCGCACTCCTGTGTGGGTTGCGGCATTATCACATAGCGGAAAGCCATTGGTGATTGGCGGGATTTGAACCCGGTACCTTGGGCACCAAAGCCCCGCGCTCGCCTACTCTGGCATCGTTCAATCAGTGGAATTTCTTCAGACACGTCTGAAGAAATATGTTTTTTACGAAAGTTGAAAGATGTGATAATATTTGACGAAAAATGAGTTACTGTACCGTATTCATTTGTACTTGTGGATATAACTTAAATTTGTAATTGAAATGAGACGGATATGAATAAGTCTAGTTTTATATCCTCTATCACATGCCATTACTGTACCTCTCTGACATAAACTATTAATACGATAAAAAACAGTGGATTCTTCGAAACCTGTGCAAAGCTTGTTTCCTTTAACTTTTAGCAACGGGAATTTCGTAGCGCCTTTGAGCCAGATATATAAAAAAATGGTTTTAGTTACCTTGTTATTTTACATGGTGTTAAGCACGTGTTATGATTGCAGGGAGAAGCTGGCTGGATGTGTCGAGATAGGACCTCACGACTACGAGCCCTTCCAACACAGGGACTTCGTCAACGGCCTCGGGTTAGTACATGATTTACAGGTTTATAATGGTGTTATGACCCTTAAAGCGCTACTGAAAATCACGGTCCCTGCTCATTTAGTGTGAAAAAATCAAAATATTATTTTCCCAATGTTCTTTTTGGATTTAGGTAGCTTGAATAAAGTATAATAATAATATTTGCTTAATTTTTATTTATGTAGGATTTTAAGACAACTTTTAGGTATTAAAAAAAGTAATTTTTTTGTCTGGATGAGCCATTTTAGTTCATGATAATTAGTTAATAGATCCTCTACATTAAAAACATTCACACAATATACACTATTTACTGCTAAAACAAACACTCATCGACAAAAATGTCAACAAAGATAGCTCAAGTGAAAACAGCTGGCCGTAATGGCTCGCGTCTACAGGCGTAAGCCGCAGTACGGGAGCGAACGAATACTGGCCGAAGTTGCAAAACAGCTAATTTCAGTCACTAGATATTTGAACAAAGCCGCCATATTGGTTTTGTGAGTGCATAGAGGCTAAAGCAACATCACCATGCACTCTATCGGTTGTTTCGCGAACTACAACGAATTAAATGTCACGAAATGACTGATTGCGTCTCAAGGCGCTAGCCGCCCGGTAAGGGTTAAGTATGGGAATTCACAGACTATCTATGAACAATTAACTTCCGCTTCGGTTGTTTCCGGAACGAAAACATTTAACGGCGAATCTACCGAAACTACCGAAAGCGAAAGTGAATACCAATCTAAAATATTTTAGTTTGTTAGAAGCACCTTGCAGTAAATATTTGACGAGAGTAGTTCCCAAAGGTTTTGCGTATATGGATACTCTGATATAGATGTCAAGGGCCTAACATCATTAACATCGGACTGATAATAGAAGATGTTCCTAACTCCGGATATCCCAGTTTCTGATTGGACCGATATCGTATTTCTTGTCGTAATGGTATAAGGTACTTTTTTGACCCTCTTTGGTAAAGTTTAAACATAGATTGCAGATTTAAATAAATGTTTATATTGTAATCTGAAATAGAAAAGGCACTTTACAGTTACAGTTTAACAGTTAAAAATAATGATTGATTATAGTAAAGGTTGTACAACCCATGGTTTAAAAGCTTTTTTGGGGTACGAGGGAAATATAGTAGTAATAAATGTATATTAGTATAGCACTTGGAAGTCACGATTTGTGGATAATTATGAGCGGTGGTCGGATGTGATATTCCCTGGTAGGGATTAATGTCCGCACTTTTGAATACTACGTTCACTCGCAAAGACCATCCTCATAATTAGACAAGTTCGTAATTAAGGGGTAAAAATGGTTCGGAACCCCCTTAAAGGCCATCGGCTGTTGGGCTACTTACTTGTTACTTGTGTATTCCGTCCGTAGTCCGGGCAGGCCAGGAGTTGGGCAGGTCAAAAGGTACAGAGTACCAGTAAAACATTAACCTAACTATGCTACTTGTTAATAAAACTGTTGAGGTCATAAAAAACCTTTTCTAAGAGGAATTTTTTAGTTTCAATTTTGAATTTAGAGAAATCATCGATATTGCGCAAATTTTCTGGTAGTGCCTGGAAAAGCTTGAGGCCATAGTATTTTCGCTTATGTTCATATAAAGTTAGCCTATGTTGTTGGCATGGATGCCTTTTTTTCTTGTATTGTAATTATGGTTTATACAATTGGGTTTTATATTTTGATTTTTTATATAGCAAACTGCCTCCAGGATGAAAAGACTAGGAACAGTCAAAAGGCCAAGCTGAATGAAATATTCTTTGCAGCTAGTTTGAGGTGGTAATCCAAAAAATAATTCGAATGGCTTTTTTTTGCCAGACGAATATTTTATCTAAATTTCCCTTGACTGATCCCCAGAGAACAATGGAATAAGATATATGTTGTTCGAACAGGCCATAGTAGACCAGCTTAGAAAGAGAGATGCTGCCGTAAGCTCTCATCCGTCTCAGGATAAAGAGCCCCTTAGCAAGTGATCCCTCCAACTTAGCAAGCTGGCCCGCCCATCCCAGCCCATCGTCCAATATCACCCCCAAGAATTCTGCAGAATTTGAAAATTCAGCTTCTTCCTCTCCTATTAATATTTTCGGAGACATAGTATTTTTAGAATTTTGCCTGCAAGATGAGAAATTTTGTTTTTTGGGAATTTAAGTTTAATTTGTTGTTAGAGAAAAATTTTGAAAGGTCTTTAACTCTTTGATTTGTCTCGGTTTCCAAAGCAGCCACATCTGATCCCCTTGTGACCAACGTTGTGTCGTCCGCAAAGAGATAGACACCAGACTGTGGAATCGAGTCGGTAATGTCATTTATATAAACCAGAAACAGGAGAGGACCCAGCGCTGATCCCTGAGGAACTCCGCTGGTGATGAGCTGTGGGTTCGACATGACTCTGGGTAATTTTGAATTTTGACCTGTCTTGAATTTCTGTGATTTGAGATCTATTGGTCATGTACGACCTCAGCCAACTGAAGGCTGACCCTAACACTCCAATTGCTGCCAATTTTTCAAACAGAATGAAATGGTCGACACAGTCGAAAGCTTTCGATAGGTCAGCGAAACATCCCACCACCGTCTCGCCAGCCTCAGCTGCATCGATAGTTTCGTTTACAAAATCAATAAGAGCCAATTTTGTTGATCTATTTAGGCTATTAATTAACAGTTCTATCTATGGAACATGTCAGCCTTTGTCAGTAACAAGATTACAAAGATCACGTCACAATCATCTTACTCTCATTACCTACCTTGTAGTATGGTCACCATTGCAGTTAAATGTATGAATCTTGACAGGCTCTACTACTTATGTTTACCTTAAACTACCCACAAGAGTGGGTTATTGAGAAAAAATGAAAATGACAGTTCATAGATATACAATGGATCATTAGAATTTTGAGAGTAAGGTGGCCCGAAACTATAACCAATGAAGAACTTTGGAGAAGAACAAACCAAGAACCCATTGAGGTAGAGATAAAGAGAAGAAGATGGAGATGGGTAGGGCACACCTTACGAAAGGGGCATGGTGATGTGGCGAAAGAGGCACTAGAGTGGAACCCCGCCGGGAGCAGGAGAGTTGGAAGGCCCAGGAAAACTTGGAAAAGAACGTTGATGGAAGAGTTGCAGGAGAGAGGAAGGACCTGGGAGGGGATAAAGGGGGAAGCAACCAACAGAGTGAGGTGGAGAGGAACAGTCGAGGCCCTTTGCTCCAGGATGAGTCAACGGGATTAAGTAAGTAAGTAAGTATTAGAACAGCTATGGAAAGTTATTGTGTTGCTCAAATAGTCCTAACCCAGCTGGCCCTTGTGTTGCAGGACTATGGGCGCCTTGTTCCACATGATCAAAGGCAGCCTGGGCTCCGGGATCCTCTCGATGCCCATGGCGTTCAAGGATGCTGGTCTCTGGGTGGGGCTTGTCGGAGCCATCCTCATTGGCATACTCTGCACGCACTGTGTCCACATTCTGGTAAACTCCTTAAATAAAACTTTTTTAAAGAATTCTTTCATCTATTCTAGTAGGGAGTAATATTCGTGTAACCTTCTGGCCAAGGTCTGGAGGTAAAGTTTTCAGGCCACACTAGTGCCTATAAGGTGACCTAATGACTGCTTATGTATGACCGGAAATCAAACCCGGGTCTTTTGCATGGTAGGCCAGTACCCTACCCACTCAGGTAAGACTGACACTAGTAAGGAGTTAAGTAAGGAGCTAAATCTCTAAGGAGTTAAACATATTCATGATCTAAGCCATTTCCACCGGGAAGTAAGTACAAACATTTTTTATGAGAGAAAAGTAAAAAAATGGAAAAGGTAATTCACTGGACAACTACTTTAACTTTAATTTTACACCTCAACCCCCTTTAAGAACTTTTGTGTAATCAGCAATGCTGACACGGAATTAACATTGTTCTTATGGGACTAAAATCCAAGATGGTGAAGGTATTTCGGACTCCTACAGAAATTCTGTTTAAATTAACTACAAGAATCTTCAGTGTTAATTTAAAACTGAAATACTGATTAAATGCAATCATAAAATGTTTATCAAATTCGTCATGACTAGAATTAGTTCGATCACAACACAAACTATTCTCTTACCTTTTACTGGTATGCTCTTATATAGCATGAGAACATTCCTGGAATGTTCCATTATAACATATAAAGAGTTTTAACTTTGCTGAAGTTCTTTGACCAAATTGTACAAACAGTTTTGTGACAACGTGGGTAGATCATGCTAAATGGGGAAATTTTACTCACAACCATGCATCTGTCCTAGGGTAAGTTGGAGACACCTGAAATCTAGTGTCGCTTCCTCCGCTAGGAAGGTTAGTTAGACAACACCAGATTTCATGTGTTTCCAACATATCCTAGGAATGGTGATTGTTTGTAAAATTTCATTGTTTAGCATAAAAAGAGTAATGGGGAAAAGGAAATTTTATTATATTCCTAAAAAATATTTTAACCTGGGAAGAATTAATGAGCTGTCAAATTAAAATCAATGTTTAGTTTACATTGATTTTAAACATATTTTAAAATTATACCCTATGGTATTGAAACATTTATAATGTAAAACAAACTTTATACGAATAATACACATTTTCTAATTTAAAATTAATAATAATAATTGAGCTAAGAATTTATTATTCCTTTTATTAAACTTTTTTGATTTCAGGATAATATTTATTCATAATATTAAGTAACACTGAATCATACAAACCGCACAAAAGATATGAGGGTAGGTAGGTATAGTAATTCACTCATTAATACTAGTAGTTATTATGACAGCTAGGGAGGGTTACAGTTATGTGACAAAGTGTGTTCCCCACAGGTCGTCTGCTCCCAGGTCCTGTCTAAGCGCATCAAGAGGCCCAGCCTCGGGTTCGCCGAGACCACGGAGGCAGCCTTCTCCACTGGCCCTAAGCCGTTCCGGGCCTACTCCGCCGCCGCCAGGTGACCCAACCATAACTGAAATAATCCTGTAATGTCTAGGAGCTTGAACGGTTTTTAATGTGTATCAAAAAGAATTTAAACACTTATGAACAATGCAGTGCTACAGGGTGTAAGATATTTACATAAGATCAAAATGTTTAGGAGTAACCATGACATGGATTGGAAGAGGGTTTGTTTACAATATAAAGCGTATAGAGTAATATTACTTTATGTTCAGTATACGTACCTGTTGCCTTGTCATATCGTGTATTATTTTTTGTTTATCTAAGCCAGTGGTAATTTTTTAAGTTTAGCTAGAGAAGCTCCATGCCCAGATATTTTTACTATCTCAACTTTGACATGTTGTTGTTGGATAGGTGATTAATTAATTGATTGCCTGATTACAAATGGCGATTGCCTATCGTTTCTCCACCTGCCATGATGTCAGTTTGCAAGTTTGTTAGTTTTTTAGCCCAAGACTTTTTTAGTAACAAAATACTTAAAACTATTTATTATTTACTTTTATATCTGAACTATTACAAATTTGTTTGGGAACTAGCAAGAACACTTAAAAAACCTTCTTCTTGGCCTGTGGTATCTCAATCTTAGCTATTACGGCTTGATCACCCTCACATTTTCTTACAATGGTTTAAGATGGTTGTGACAGGCAAGATTTTGAAAGGTGAAAGTATGTGATTTGTTGACGGTTTTAATACCTACTTACTAATACAATAAAACAGTATGCTTTGCACAGCTATGGGCCAAAATAAAAAAAGGAACAATTTTTGAAACCTCCTTCTCAAGTCTTCGTAATTAACTTAAACTTTTGGAGGGTTCCCATTTGTTCATAAAGAGACTGAAGCGATAGTAGACAAACATGTTCTATGCAGTGGAAGAGTTCACAGCGTACCATTCGTTGGAGCTAAATGATTTCATGAATATTTTTATTCAGGGTTTAAATGAATTTTTAATGTTATGTTATGACATTTTATTTACAATAAACTTTTCCCAGGGAGGTGGTAAACGTGTCGCTCATATTGTCCTACTACCTCGGAACTACAGTCTACATTGTGTTCATCGCTGCTTCATTTAAACAGGTTAGATGGATTGTAGAAAAACGAAAGTAAAATATTTGTATTTACTTCCCTGTGCAAAATAGATTAGATCATGGTTGTGACTAAAGGGAATGTTTTCAGTTCTTCTATACAGCTGTTCTTATTCATATATTTTAAAATTTCAATACAATAGCTCTAGTAGTTTCTATGCGGAAACCTGTTTCAAATTTTCATCTTACAAATTGCCAACACCCTTCCCCAGAGCTAAGACGTATCCATGTCAAAAATAATCGATTTGTGTTATCTAGCACATAGGAGTATAGTAAAATAGTAGGAGGAATTGTGGAAGAGGGAACACTAGTTTTGTAATAAACTTGGTAAAATATGTATGTTTGTTGGCAACAAAATTTTAAGAAAGAAGATCAATGAAAAACAAATCAGCCAGTTTATTTGGAAACTTAACAAAGGAATATCAACTAAACAATGAAAAATGGGTATATGTTTTGACTTACAAACTATAAGTGAAATCTATATAGATCCATAAAGATCCTTAGGTTTATTGTTACATCGTTTATATACAGTACAGTCAAGAAGATCTATGCTTAAAAAATTAGTTAAAAAAGTTAACCTAAAAAATTACAAAAAATGCTTAAAAAGGTCGAAACAAGTTGTTAGAATAAATACCCCCGTCGCAGCAGACCTGCGTACTCAGCGAATTTCCAAATAAAAAAAAATATAATAATAATATATGACAAGTTTGGTCAAAATCTGTCGATAAACATGAGAATTATTTGCCTATTCTACATAAGATTAAAATGGGAAAGAGTGAGTAGGTTTGCTGCTGTGAGGAACACTGAAAGTAGCTATTTATACCATCAAAAATTTTATTTTTAACATTTATACCAACTTTCATCAACATCTGTCCATAAATATAGGAGTTTGCCTAATCTCCATATGATTAACATGGGAAAGAGTATGCAGGTTTGCTGCCATGATAAACACATAAACTACAATTTTTTAGCACAAATGTATGGATCTCAACCACATGAAGCTAAATATAAAGTTTCATCCAAAAATATTAGATAATAAGTGAAAAATTAATTTTTTTTAATCCTCCATAAGATTAACATTGGAGCCTCAAAAATACAACGTACTGTATTTAGATTTTTTTATATCTCGGTAACCGTTGAAGATAGAGAAAAACTTTAAGGAACTTAATTGTGTAGTTTTTTAAGCTGATTCCAATAGTGAAATATAAAATTATAAATTTTTAAAAATTACATGTGAAAAACGCAAAAAACCCCATTTTGGGGTACAAAACCCCCCCAAACTACCCGTTCCCATTGACCGATATGTCTGGTTTACGAACTCGTCCGAGCATTTGTAGGAATACACGTCTCTACCAAATTTGGTCTCGATCGGACCTTTTTTACGAGAGTTATCGTGTTCACAGACACATATATATATATATATATATATAAATTTTAACGACTATTGTTTTTGGTCTCTGGGCACCTAAAGAAGAAAAATAGCTTCTTCCCTATGGGAAATTCGCTAAAAATGTTATTAAAGGATACTTAAAATAACAGTAGTCCTTAACAGTGAACACTATAGATCAAATTTACAGTACAGTCAATATTCATCATGGTAACAAACAGCTAAAGATTCATCTACCTACCCAGTAGGTGTAATCACTCTATTTCACAGGATCCCATCTTTTTCCCATTGTTTACTTTTGCATTTCACATACCTTGAACTCTAGCAACCACAGTGTTTTATTCTATGTTGCTTAGATGAAGATAAGTTGGGTTTTATTGTATCATATAATTAGTATCAAAATGGAATTATAGGAAGAGGCTGAGTAGATTAATTGTCCAGGAGGCAATGAGAACTTAACTCATATTCCTTCAATACCTTAATACTTATAAGTATATCCCGGTGCAAGTGGATTCACAACTGCCTCTATGACTGTCCAGGTGGCTGATGCTTCACTGGAGATGGACCTCAACATCCGCTGGTACATCCTGATGGTGACAGTGGTGATCATACCTATCGGCAGCATCCGTCACCTCAAGTATCTTGTACCTTTCTCCTTCTTCGCTCTTCTATGTCTCATATTTGGCTGCGGATTTGTCCTGTATGATGTCTTCATCGACCTGCCTCCCCTTGACTCAAGACCGTACTTCAGTTCGTGGAAGCAACTGCCGTTGTTTTATGCTACAATGTGCTTCTCGATTGAGGGGATCGGCACAGTAAGTAAGAAAAAAGATTAAACCTAATTCTTCAGCTTGTTTGACTGCTTTTAATCAAAATAATTTGTTGTTTTTAAGACTAATTAATTCAGACATATAGTTTTCAAATTTTTTTTGTAAGTGAAAGTACTTTATGAATTAGAGTTGATTTCTAACAACACTGCTGGATGAGTCTGAAGAAATGGAGTGTAATCAAGTTAAAAAAATTAAATACCTGGAACATCTTGTAATAATGCTTGCATTTTTTCCTGGAGGGGTTCTTCCATGGAAAAAAGTACAGTAAACTAGAAGTCACTGCTAGATATCCACTCTATAGGACCCATTCGTTTACTCCCAACAATTCATCATAATTAACCAACACTGGGTCAACTATAAAGTTGAGACATGTATATCCTGTCTTGAATGAATGGTTTCTGTTCCTTCCCCACCAGGGAGAATGTGTTAAGGGCAGTGATGTGCTGATTTGTAACATATGCCCGCTCTTGTTATGGGTTAACAAGCCCAACTTCTGTTGCCTGAAGTTCATTTTATAGCCATATCAAACTAAAACCTTACCCAACTACCCCACTAATCCTTAACCCTTTTTTATATATACTAAAAAATATTCAAGATAAAAGTTTATTTGACCAAACTCTGTTCTCAGGTCTTACCTATCGAGAACGCCATGAAAAAGCCAAAACACTTTCTGTCGTGCCCTTGGGTACTGAACGTGGCCATGACCTGGCTTGTGCTTATGTACTCCATGGTGGGATTCTTTGGCTACCTGAGGTACGGGGAGGACACAGAGGGCAGTGTCACACTCAATCTTGGACACACCTTGTAAGTAACAGTACTTGTAGCTTTCGGAGTGATAAATTAGCTCTCTTCTAGGACTACTATCTCTTTTGTAAAATCCATTTTAAAGTTACATACACCCACATGTTGTCTGCACTTTCATAAAACTAATATAAAATTAAATTTCACTACTTTATATGGATAGTGTTAATCAAGCTATTCAAGGTCTACTAAGATTTAAACATTTGACTTTAGCATGAGTGAGATGGTGAAGATCTTGGTTGCCCTCAACGTGGTGTGCTCCTACGGCCTCATCTTCTGTGTTCCCAGCGAGAGCATGTGGAAATATATTGAACCGATGGTGGATGAAAAAAATAAAACCCGCTCCTACTACACGATGCGACTGCTACTTATACTTGGCACAGGTAATGTTTAGTAGTGTTCTCTTGTGTAGATTAACGTCTGCACTATTGAATTCTATGTTAATCCGCAAAGACCATCCTCATAATTAGACTAGTTTGTAATTCAGAGGCAGTGGTTCAGACTCCACGTTTAACTGTTGGTCCCTTTGTTGGCATCAGCTAACAGTCCTGTCTAATGGACATGTCAAAATTTTTCACTTCTTGATGGGTGGTTTGTTAGCGTTGATGGTGGGAGACACACACTGCCTGTAATTCAACGTGCACTCCTGCTGATGAAATCAATTCACGTGTCTTTTTACCTTGATCATGTAGTTTGTTTTTTTGCGAAGTATATTAATTTTATTACTTTTGAGATTTGATATAAAGGGTTATAAAAACTCTTATCCTATCTGAAGGTTTTCCCCAATGTCACTCACTTCTGCATGTCCCACAGTGGTCCTGGCCATGGCTCTACCCAACCTGGAGCCAGCCATCGGCCTGGTCGGCACCATCTGCTACTCCACCCTGGGGCTGCTGTTCCCCTCACTGCTGGAGCTCATCACCTTCTGGGAGGACCCGGCACAGCTAGGGCGCTGGCGCTGGAGGTACTACAAGGACCTGCTGCTCTGTGTGGCATGGTTGGTAGCCCTGGTAGCCGGCCTGCAGGCCAGCATTGCCAAGGTCATTGAGATCTATTGGCCGTGAGAAATAATAGCTAATAGCATGTTAGAGATTAGTTGAACTTTTCCACAACATACGTCGAGATGTTGTTTCACTCGTTGTTTTAACAAATACGTTTGAAAAGTATTTAAATTGACTGATTGACTCAGTCATTTAACATACTTATCTTGTAATATGAGGATTCTTCTATGTAGAATAAATAAATCTCTATATATAAAATTGAATGTATGTATGTCTGTATGTATGTCCTTTATGCGTTGCCAAACTACTCATCCGATCGCCATGAAATTTTAGGAAGTTGCTCTACATGAGTCCGGGAAGGTTTTAGTGAAAAAATATTTTCGAAAACCCCATAAGTTTCCATTTTATGACGTTTTAAATTTCTAATGTTAACCTTATGGAGAGTAAGTTTGTTTACAAAATGTCTACAATGAAAACATTTGATTTCTTAGCTACAGCTGATTGTTTTACTTTCCATTAGCTTTACTATCCAATGCCATCTGAATCATTCATTAATGTTAAACTATGAAGTAAATGTGTACTGTAAAAAATGAACAGCTTTATTCACCACGTTAATAGTTTACGGTTTTGGGGGATTATGTATTTATATTTTTATTTTCTGTCTGATTAAAGTCACGTGTTTATATGATAATTACAATGTTTATAATATTACGTTTATTATAATAATCAGCTGTTGTATATCTTTCCTTTAAAAGCCGTATTACAGTTAGGTTTCGTTTGGGTTTGGATTGGATTTGAAAATAGTGAATTAATCCACTCAGATTTATTTGTTTTATGGGAATGTTATTAATATGTTTTATCATTTCAGTATTGTTATTCACTATGCAGGGACCCAGAATATATTATAACCTTTCACAATGAAGCCGTATTGCTATTCGACTTCAGAACATGGCCAATCTTAAAGTTAACATGTGTTTACTGTGAGGTGTGTGTTTACGAAGTTCGCCGGGTCAGCTAGTACTGAATAAAGGAAGAGAATGAATGAATTAATTCGCTTTATTTATTTTATAAACTAAAATGTTTGAACCTAATTTTTTCAGTATTTCTATCAACTATTACATACTTACGATTATGTAAAAAATACTTGTACTTAGCATTAAACAGATCTGTTAGTTCCATACATATTATAAAATCAGCTTTGGTAAAATCTGCTGGTGGTGGTTTAGTGACAAAAAAAGGTTTGTGCTGAGTTGGTTATAAACACAGATTTTGTTTATATAAATCTGAAACAGCTAATAACATCATTTGATGTTACCCTCCTTCCGATTTCTAGTGCTTCTTCATACTGACTAATTAATTTTTAGTAAAGGACATTAAGCATTCATTTTATAAAATTAATTTTGAAACATTTAGTTCTGATTTCGTCCTAAATGAGATACAGTAAAATGTACACTATGTTAACACACTTGCATGCATATGCTAATACTGTAAAATAATATGTTACACCACTGTTATAACGATAAGGAAATGTAACATTTTTCATCTCAGTGAAATTGTTTTAAATATGGTTTTCAGCTTGAAGGAAAATAGCTTAAATTGTACGTCAAACATTAAATCATTTCGTTAAACTGCTTATTTATCAAAATTCATCCCTGCCCTCAGAAATAACATTTTAGTTCAAGATCTCTTAAACTAAGATGACGACAGACTTAGTTCAGATTATTAACTGAGTAATGTTATAGGTATGATATTTAGAATGTTATTGTTTTGCAAGTTTTTAGAATTTTATAAGTGCTCCCTTTACAATCAATCATCTTTTTCCTTGAGTAGGACAATAATGGATTAAGTTGATGTAGCGGCCTCTTAATTGACTGTGCAAGTTATCTTCAAATATGACTTGAGTATTTGTTTAGGTACATAATATTTGTAGTTTTATCAAATAAAAAAATTGTGCTCATATAATATTATTAATTAATAATATAATAATTATAATATTGTATTATATGATTATATTTAATTTTTTTTTACTAATTTCTATCAATATTAAAATTTTGTAAAAGCATTAAAAAACTTTTATCACTCTTTAGGAGACAAACTGAACAGCCTCGTTCAGGTTTAATTTGTGTATTGTAAACTTCAGTGTAAAAACTGTATAAAGAATAATTTTTTTACTGTTTTAAAATAAAGGATATTTTATTTTTAGGTTAGTTAAGCCTAGATCATTTTGTAATTTAGCAATATCAATATTTGTAATGTGCAATATAAAAATAAATAATATAGTTATAGCTTAAATTAAAAATATGGCTATTAGTGAATGTGATTATAGACTTTAAGAATTCAATGTAAATAATATGTATATATATATTAAAATGTAGAGTATTTTTATTGTACATTGTTAAATTTATTCAACAAAAAATATATTTTACTAAGGATGCAAACACTAATTACTTTTTATCTTATTTTCTGTTATGTATTAATTATTTTTGTAACTACAGAACTATTGTAACACATGATAATATCGTCTTACATACTTGTAACTAGAAAATTGATTGGGGTAATGTCGTCTTTTTTTCTATTCAAATATATGCCTCAAAACTCGTTTTACTCCAAAAATGTTCACTAAATTTATGTTTCACACTTATTTTTGATGAGTTAGGCCGGCCATACACGTTTCGGTATACCGGAAAGCTTTACCTGTATAGGTTAAGTGTGCAGCTAAACCGGAGCGTGTGTGCCAGCCAACCCGTGCAGGCGAAGCGGCCTGTGCAGGTGACCTGAGAGGATATGAAATTCAGTATTTTCCATCTGCGCAGGCGAGTTAAACCTCCTTAGACAAAACTGTTAATTAGTAGCCCAACAGTCAATTATCCTATCTAAGGGACCTACAGTTAAACGTGGAATCCGAACCACTAGCTCTGAATTACGAACTGGTCTAATTATGAGGATGGTCTTTGCAGATTAACATAGTATTCTCTTGTGTGGATGTTAATCCACACAAGAGAATATCCCAAACACTGACCATCGCTTACAACTATACACAATTCGTGACCTCCAAGTAGCTGGATTACAGGATAAAGTCACCATCCCATTGTTAGTCATAAACGAGTTTAGGGTCTGGAAGTCTTGCCCCTCCAATCAAAATTATGCCCATGACTATAAATTACAGAACCACTCAAAAGATTGTAATGAAACTTTCAGGCATTATTAAGAATGATTGGAGGATGGTTTCTGTGAAGATTGGTGTAAATCTGTCTTAAGGGCTTCAAGCCAGAGGGCATAATAGGGTGCAGTGTCAGGTTTTATAAATTTTGTGTTTACAAAATCAACAGCTGTGATTAACAAATTTGAAAGTTACTTTTTAAACTGTCATTTTTTTTAAATAGAAACAAACAAATTTATTGTGGTGTAATGTTACCAATTACCATCATGGTGCTGCCATCTGTGAGCTAATGCATGAAGTAATGCCTCATGAGTTAGGGAGGAAGTAACTGTAATATAAAAAAATAAATAAATAGCACATTTAAAAGATATATTTCATTAAAGTATAGATGAGTTAATTACATTTCATCACAAACCGTACCCTTGATGGCTTGGCGCACAGGAGACATGAACACTCTGAAATTGACATTTTGGGGGTTCAGGTTTCCATAAAAGAATTCCGGCAGGGGACAGCTCAAAACCCACAGGATCCCTTTCTTGTCCACCTTGAGGTCGTTCGGGAACGTCAGAGTCTCCTCATCTTGGGCCACGATTCCGAGACTTTTGCTTTCATACTCTTCTCCTCTGAAAATAAAATCCAGCTCTCAAATACTGTACTATACAGATATAACTGAGTTTTATCACACATAAAGTAAATACTGTTCTGTCTTCTAAAACCTGATATTATTGCATTATTAAAATATACTGTATAAGATATATGCGAAGCAATTTATAACTGAAGATTTTCCTTAATGTGGAACAACACTATATTTAAAAAAAATGTAGTTTTGACTCATTAATTCAACTGAAAAATATACATGTTCAGGATTATGTATTATTATATATCTGTTTTTTTATACAATTAATAAGAAGCCAATAAGTTAAAGATTTTGCACTATTTGTATAACAACAGGTTTGATTCAAAAAGGTTTTATAAACCTTAACAAATGTCAAGATAAAAATAAATATATCTCTGTAGAAAATAGTACTTAAAAGAGTTCCAGCAGCCGACGGCATTCTGAGTTACAAGGGTGTAGAAGAGCACACCAGTCTCTTCGTCCAGGAAGGACGTGGAGCTCTGCCCTCCCATTCCTCGGTTCCCAAGGACCTGCGCCCAACATTGGTTATGAAATCCACTGATTTAGAAAATTTTAATCCTTATAAAGTACTGTATTCTTCATTCAGTTGCTTTAGAGGACGACCAATAGCTCGTAGAAGATGACAACGACAATTTCAAATTCTTCTCATATTTTTTTGGGAATAAATAGTTTAATCAATCACATTAACCTTTTATTTCATCATGGCATTTATGCTTCATCTCATATTTCTCATATGCTAAACATTCTCACATGCTAATGATCATCATGTTGATCCCGGTATTTGCTATAGAGACTTTCAATAAAGTCAGAAATTGTAGCTCTTATAATTTCCACCCTTTTTGTTTCAATATTTTTGAGGGATTTTCAGTATTATTCCCATTTATTACCATGAATTTATTTCAACATTTACAACTATCTTATCACCACACACAGACCTTGAAGGATCCCACATCACCCCCACCACTGCTGTCCACCTCACTGTTGTTCTGGAGGTGTTTGGAAGAAACAACAAACTCCATGGTGGAGGCTAGAGCGTGGAAGTAGATAATCCGGAAGCCCTCACGGTCCACTGGAGAGAGAGCCAAGCCATAGATACCATCCTGGAAAAGCAATGACAGCATTGTTTGAATCATTGGATAGCAAACAGGAGTGGCTCGAGTACCTATTCTCGTAGGGGGCCCAAGGGGGTGGCGTTTGGGGTAATCACGCTTCCTAACCAAAAAAATTTAAAAATGTATAAAACTATTTACACATAGGTACTGTATTAAAATTTTCCGGCTATAACTAATGCATTACTTTAGAGACGTTGAAGGTAAACCAGAGGGAAGACAAGAGAATATCACACAGAACATAGAAACTTACTTTAGATATGAGGTATTACCAATCACCCGCTATGAAGGCACTAAAAAACGTCAATACTTGTTTTTTTAGCAGTTTACATTTGATGTTATTTATAAGATTAGATTGCATTACCTTTTGAAATGGAGCTAGCTACCCAGGTAGGTATTTTAAGCCAAGTATGAATGAGAAATGAGAATAGATGATTGTGACACAATCTTTTAGCCTTGTTACTGACTGAGCCTGACATATCCCTTAGACAGGACTAATTAATAGCCTAACTGCCAACGGCATCCAAGGGACCTACAGTATAATGTGGAATCCGAACCACTTTTGCCTATAAATTACGAATTGGTCCATTATGAGGATGGTCTTAGCATATGATCATACTATTCAATCTTTCAGACATTAGTCCACACCAGAGTATATCATATCCACTGACCATCGCTCATAACTATCCACGATTTGTTACCTGCAAGTAGCTGGATTAAAGGGCAATTAATATCAAATCAATCTAGAGAAAATACTTAAACTGTTTTAAACTTTATTGTCACATAGATTTTCGTAATTAATTGTTCTTAACTTCTGAAAATTTTTATTTTCTAATATTACTATTAAATAAATATTCACTAGAATCTCAGAGGAGGGGTAATTGACCCTACTCCCCCTTGGATCTGCTCCTGATAGCAAATCATATTAATGGAAACAGAAAGAGTATTATATTGGTAGCTGGAGAATATCTAACTAAACATTTATAGAGGTGAGCTGCACTTATAAAACAATTGGTACAGCATGCCAGTAAAACTACTCTTATTGTATAAACTCAAGATCCAGTTTACCCAAAAATGTAAAAATTAAACAAAATGTACTAAAAGATTAATAAGGCCTACAGTTAAACAAATTGATTGTATGAAAACTGAACAAGTTACAGAAAAATATTCTATAGATTGTCTAACATCTCTGACCCAACTTGCATTATTACCTGCCACTGCCAGTGTAATCTCCCACTGGAGAAGTCGCCGGAGAGAGGGTCAAAGTGGAAGTAGTTGTGAGTTAAGAGGTGACTCTCGTTGGTCTGCAAGCTGTAGACCACAAGGTTGTAGTTGTAGACGTCTGGGAGATAGACGAACGCATGGTCACAGTTGGCTGAGGTCACGTCTACTGTGATGGTGGGGAAGAGTGACTTCTCGTTGAATTCCTTCTCCTTCAGAGGATATGAAAAGATGAGGGTGTCTGTCTGAGACGGCAAAACGAACAAGTTTAGAATGGTGACGCATGCACTTGACTATGATAATTATCTTAATTTAAGCTTTTAAATTTTAGTTTTATGCAGTTCTAGATAATAATGTTCTCAATATAATTTCACTTTATTCCCACCCATGATCCTAATATTAAAACATATATACCTAAATAATCATCCATAAGTGTTTAAAGATACCTTGAGGTCATACACCATGAGTTTTGGAGGTCCAAGCTGCTTGTCACCCTCTATGACACCCGAGTCCATCACCCAGAGTCTGTCACAGGTGTCTGCCTTCACTCTCACTACCGACACCAGTTTTGGCGGCCAACTCTGCAACATTCATGCAACGATATCCGAGTCCATCACCCACCGACACTGGTTTTAGCGGTATTTAATTAACACTACAAGCATCTCCATAAGGAACGGAAAAAATGAAAAAAAAAAATTTTTATTTATTTGTTACAAAATAATGATTTATTTTTTTATACAAAGTAGCTTTACGTATTCTGACTAAAAATCTCTGTATCTTATTACTGTGACTTACTTATTGTTATGGCTCCACAATTCTCATTTCATTTTTCAGCCTCTTCCATTCTACATTATTCTCACCCAAATTTATGTGTGCACCCATAGTCTTTCATTATTTGATCGGTCTATCCATCAATTAATTTTGGTCTACCCAATGGACTCTTTCCTCTTGGTTTGGTTTTCCTCAATCTGCATTCTTTCTTCTTGACATGCCCTATCTAACATAACCTTCTTGCGACAATATCATGGTTAGTGTAAAGTATTCTTGGATTTTTATTATTCTCTACAACTCTCCCTCTTTCACTGGTCCAAAGATTTTTCTTAAAAATTTGTTTTCAAAAACAATGAGCTGTCTGTTGATTTTTTACCAGTCTTTGGCCAAGCTTTTATATTTGGTTTTTAATTTGGATGTACATATGATTTTCTAAAATCATCTGATTGTAAAATGGAGTCTGTTGTCAACAGTAAATGGTGGTCTCTTTTAATTATCTAATTTTAAATTTAACTTTTATTGGACTTTAATAAGTCCTGATCCTTCGACATAATGCAGTTTTTAGCGAATTTCCCATAGGGAAGAAGCTATTACCGTAGGTCTCATGGTAAGACTTAAGCCTGGGACCATGTTATTTTTTCGTCTGTAGGTGCCCAGAGTCCAAAAACAATAGTCGTTAAAATTTATATATATATATATATATGTATGTATATAGTATATAGAAAACATTTATATTATATGTTTCGGGAATCATCCCATCTTCAAGAAGTATATTATATTATATATATATATATATATATATATATATATATATATATATATATATATATATGTGTGTGTCTGTTAGCACGATAACTCTCGTAAAAATGGTCCGATCGAGACCAAATTTGGTAGAGACGTGTATTCCTACAAATGCTCGGATGAGTTCGTAAACCAGACATATCGGTCAATGGGAACGGGTAGTTTGGGGGGGTTTTGTACCCCAAAATGGGGTTTTTTGCGTTTTTCACATATAATTTTTAAAAATTTCTAATTTTATAT
This sequence comes from Nephotettix cincticeps, assembly GCA_023375725.1. Classification (NCBI taxonomy): domain Eukaryota; kingdom Metazoa; phylum Arthropoda; class Insecta; order Hemiptera; family Cicadellidae; genus Nephotettix; species Nephotettix cincticeps. The sequence goes on from CM041790.1 coordinate 54,830,317, forward strand.
TTCACCATTGGAATCAGCTTAAAAAACTGCACAATTAAGTTCCTTAAAGTTTTTCTCTATCTCCAACGGTTACCGAGATATTAAAAAATCTAAACACAGTACGTTGTATTGTGGGGCTCCAATGTTAATATGTGTGAGGATAGGGAAAAATTAATATTTCCCTTATTAATCAATATTTTTGGATAAAACTTGATATTTAGCTTCATGTGGTTGAGATATATCCATTTATGCTTACAAATCATAGTTTATGTGTTTATCATGGCAGCAAACCTGCATACTCTTTTCCCATATTAATCAAATAGGGAAAAGGCAAACTCCTTTATTTATGGACAGATGTTGATGAAAGTTGGTATAAATGTTAAGATAAAAATTATTCATTGTAGAAATGACTTCTTTCAGTGTTCCTCACAGCAGCTAACCTGCACACTCTTTCCTATGTTAATCTTATGGAGAATAGGCAAATAATTCTCATGTTTATGGACATATTTTTATAAAACTTGTCATATATTAAATTATTGATTTGGAAATTCGCTGAGTACGCAGGTCTGCTGCGAAGGGGGTATATATATATATATGTGTGTGTGTGTGTGTGTGTCTGTTAGCACGATAACTCTCGTAAAAATGGATACGAGACATAGATAAGGATGAGTAAGGATTAAACGGCATAGATGTGAGCACAGTTCGACATATTTGTTACTATTATTTGAATGTCTGCCTAAACACTGTGTTTTTGTTGCATCTGTAGCAGTTCCTACACTTGGGGCTCCTAGGGTTGGATTCAACTTATAATAACATTAGCATTTTATTCCCCTATGTTTTATAGCTTTTTTTTATAGCAGTTTTTTTTCTTTCTATTGTACACCGTCTTTCATTTTCTTGGATATTACCCACACCTTGTTTTAAATCAATTTCGTACATAACAATAATTATTATTTGTATTTAACATTAAAAACTGGAAATTGTAACTATGGAAAAATGATTACCTTGGCATCTCCACCTAATGTGTTAACCTTCAGATTTGGGTAGGGGATTAGTGGAGGTGATGTTGCATTGATTCCCTCTGGAAAAACATTGATCTTATCATTAACAACAATACTTTTGACACTTTTTATACTTTTCACTGAAATGACGATCTACACAGATGGATCTAGTTTAATCTACAGTTGAATTGATTATATAAGTATAGGATGGTGTGACGGTCTGGTAGTTTTGTTACTGACTAAGATCAAAATGTTTTTTATACAGGACTTTTAAATAATAGCCCAACAGTTAATGGTTTTATATAAGCTCTTTAATGTTGGATCCAAAATGCAAATTTTTCTCCAGTGTTTTTAAAAAAATTAAAATTTTTTATAAATTGTTATACCTAAAAATTCCTGAAAACTCCATTTCGGACCACAAAACCTTCTCTTTGAGTAGACTTATTTGAATGGATTTTGAACTTAAACCTTCAAACTATCTTTTATATTTGGATAATTATTTCATTTACATGTACCAAATTTAATTTAAATTGGACCATTTTGACAATAGTTATAAGGCCATTTCATAACCACTATGCCAGTGTCACTACAGTAACCGCTGTACTTTCCTTCAGGAACTTCACTATTTTACAATATACAGTATGTGCACAAAATCTAACTTCTGATGCTGTGGTGTATTAGACATACATCAGAAAAACTCACAAAAAAGACATGTGTTGTCATCATACTGAAATAATCTTTAAATCTGTTTATGTTTATAAGGTAAAAATATTCCAAAAATTTAAGTTAAAGTATATTTTTAACATTAAGATTATGGTTACAAAAGCTGTTATTGTTAGATCTGACTATTTTTAGTTAATTTCATGAATTATAGTTTAAGGAAAAGTGAATAAAACTAATTTTGGGTTTTAAAAGTTCCACAGATTTTAACAAAAAGTATTAAAACTCACCTTTCACAGTCGCATCCAACTTGACATAGTTGAGTGTTGACCACACCCCTGACTTGAACCTAGGGACAGTGATGAACAGTTTGTTCTGCCAGCGTTCTATACCAAGGGCGAGGTTGTTCTGGGGTACAAACCTTCCCGAGTCTACGGCTGCCTTGCGCTCACCAGGATCAAACACAAAGTCCATCAGAGACCAACGGAACAGCTCTGTTAGTCGAGTGTTAGCCGTGAATACCAGCTGGGGAACCACTCCTGGGCACAAATTAACATCTTAACTGGGTAGGTTTGTGGCCTGACCGCATCAGATGCGGTAGTGAACATTTTAATAACCATATGGAATTGAAATGAACTATATAGGCTATATGAACTATATGTAGCATGAAAATACAGGTACTGTATTCTATTTAATCTGCCATTGGTCACACGTGTTACGCTTGAGGGGAGAGTGCCAAGCTCACCTTTTTAAATGATGTCACGAATTTCGAAAACCACTTTTCATGTCACTTTTGTTTAACTATTTTTCCAACCTTTAACCATACACAAAACTAGAAATAAAATAATTTCCCAATAAAAAAATTTAAAACTTTCAAACTATAGACTTTGTTAAAAATAATTGAACTTTTTTCAATTAATTATTTAAATAATAAATACTTTGAGTATCATAAGAACAAAAAAAAATAAACAAAATACATCATTTATTATTATATTATGAGGCCTTACAGGTATTTTTAGTTGTGTATCCTGCTCTTTAACTCGTCATGAAACGAAGGTGCGAGACAGACTGACGGTCACTTAACCTCCACCACCAAATCCCCTTGTCTAATAACACCCAAAACAATAGCTATTCGTAGTTTCAGGCTGATATATTAAAAAACTCTATGTTTTGTAAGGACTGAGCACAGCAGCGCTCACCCCTCCATCATCTGCGGGTTAACTATAGTTATCATATAAAAGAGAAAAAACTTGTTTAATGTTCATATATGCTACATGATTCACATGGAAAGGTATATTGACTTTTATAGTTCCAATGCTAAACATTGATACCGTGTCTATCTTATCATCTGAAATATTGTGATACACCTTGATACACAGCTTCAAATATAATTAAGTTTACACAGTGCCCTAAAATATCTATTATTTCTTTCTCGTAGCGGCAAACCTACTTCATTTCACATTTAATTCTCATAGTGAATGAGTAAATTGATTAAACCCTAGGCTTAATATAGTTTGTGATAAGACTATAAAGTTTGAACGTTCTCAAGTAATTCATAAATCAATATATACTTGCTTGGTACACATGTGTTGCAGGAGGAGTTTTAATCCTGGTATATTTGAACATGATAAATCAATTGTAGTTGTTGAAAATTAATAAAATGTATTATTATTTATCCATAGATTTTAGGACTCACCTATAAGGCAAAGTAATCTGCACAGCTGCATGGTTCAGTCTGAGCCCACCACAACTGCCCGTAGTGAAGCCCGTCACGCCTGCTCGATTCTATTCAAACTTCAGTTTTTAAATCTTATCTTTGAGTCCTATTGTATGAGTTTCCGTCATCATAGATTTATTTTTCTAACAATTTTAAGTTCGGAAAATTTGCACATCCGGAGTAATTAGTTTTTAGAAACCTTGATAACCTGAATGGAGTATTGTCACTAATTGATGGCATAGAATCCATATAGAGTCCCTATGCAGGGACTCATGCTATTTACTACTCTCATAGAGGCTATTTAGTTTTGCAAAAATATTTAATTCGGCAAAAACTTTGCAAATATTAAGTGATAGGTATCAAACATGTATTTGTTTGATAAATGCATACAGTGTAATTCAATATTCAAAGTTTAGTTACAAATACCCTTCAGAAATGTGTTTTGTAAGCCTAAATTAGGCTTCATTTATTTGAAGTCATTTTGTATCATCACTTTGCCTGTATATTATCACTTTTTTGTATTATGACTTGTGGCGCACCCTGAAAATTAGTAATAAGGAGTTTTATTGAATGTAAATGTTCAGACCTTTTTGATATGTCCTAGCTAAGGGGGATTATCAGCAATTTGAATGGACGGAGTTAGAGGTTACTTGTTGAGGGGTGGCATGGAGAATCTAGTTATTATTTCCTCATTATTTTCACAATACTGCCTAAAAATATAGAAAAACAAACATTTACTCAAAACTAATATTAAACCACAGTAAAAACTCATCAACATATCTGTGTCAAATAAAAAAAAATTATAATAGAATTGTTAAGTAATATGAATATAAAAACTTTTAAGAGGTCTCAGGAGGCATTGCTCCCTATGACCCCCTTCTGAGGAGGCATTGCCCCCTATGCCCGCTTCTGAGGTGGCATTGCCCCCTATGCCCCCTTCTGAGGAGGCATTGACCCCTATGCCCCCTTCTGAGGAGGCATTGACCCCTATGCCCCCTTCTGAGGAGGCATTGCCCCCTATCCCCCCTTCTAAGGAGCCATTTCCCCCTATGCCCCTCTTCTGAGGAGGCATTGCCCCCTTCTGAGGAGGCATTGCCCCCTATGCCCCCTTCTGAGGAGGCATTTCCCCCTATGCCCCCCTTTTGAGGAGGCATTGCCCCCTTCTGAGGAGGCATTGCCCCCTATGCTCCCTTCTGAGGAGGCATTGCCCCCTATGCTCCCTTCTGAGGAGGCATTGCCTACTTCTGAGGAGGCATTGCCCCCTATGCCACCCTTATGAGGAGGCATTGCCCCTATGCCCCACTTCTGAGGAGGCATTGCCCCTGTGCCTCCCCTTAACTCCGCCAATGGCAACCTGTGCTTATTTTATTTTACTAAACAATGTTCCACACTTATTCCTTCAAATAAATTATAACCCACATTAAACCCAACAGAAGTGTACAACAAGTGTACAGAAGTTAAGTAATTAAAAGAGAAACTGAGTTGGAAATATAACAAATTGAAGAAAATGTAAAATATTACACTATTGTAATGTTAATACAATAAATTACAACATAAAATGTATCTTACATTTACTGACAATACAAAATTATAACAATATACACTAAACAATGTAATGTAAATTATAACCCACATTAAACCCAACAGAAGTGTACAACAAGTGTACAGAAGTTAAGTAATTAAAAGAGAAACTGAGTTGGAAATATAACAAATTGAAGAAAATGTAAAATATTTAATAAATAAATACATATCTTTCTACAATAAATATACAAATATTACACTAAGTGCTAATTGTAATGTACAATACATTGAACAATAAATTACAACATAAAATGTATCTTACATTAATACTGACAGTGGTAAAATACAAACATAAGAAGGTAAAAATTTTAACTTTTTTTGTCACATTATAAGTGTTCATCATGTTCTATACCCTGATTATTTTATAGATTTGCTTAAAAATTTGAAATCAAACAAGATTAGCCTACAGAAGAGTGTGCATTTCATTATATTTAGATAAAAGATTAAATTTACATTTAGAAGAAAACAAACCTTTGTAAGTCATGAATTAATTTTGAAAAATCAGTAAATTCCTAGTTTTAATTATGCAAATGGCAATTATGTAAATTCATAAAAAACTGATAAACATTTTGAAACATTCAATTAAATTAGTTTAACTTAATAACTAACTTTCACTAAATAACTTACTAATTAACTTGATTGATCAGTGTGAAATCACCAGTCAATGACAAATCTAAAAATATAAAATTGGTTGTATTTATAAAATATGTTACATTTTTGTAAAAAATAACCACTTTCATTTTGAACATCGTGAAGGATTTTGTTATTATTATTATAAAAAAGGTCACTAAATTGAAATTAGTGCAAACTTGTTTCAAATTCTTTATTAAAATCTAGTGAATATGTTATAGACAAAAATGTATCAGCTGATCTTTAAAAAGGAAAGAGAAGCTTAGGTATTGCAATTTTAAGAACATTTAAATTCAGTTTCTATTTCACCTATTACTTTAGATTACAATTACAGGAAATTGAAATACATTAATCCATTCTTTGTTTAGGAGTATTCATACAGGTGTTGTATTTTTAAATCAATAATGTACCCTTAATCAAGGAATTCCAGCATCCATGTTCATTTCCATGTTTCCCATAGTCTATATCTTATTCTTTATATTTATTGCAAAATACATTTTAATACATAAATTTAGAGATCTAAAAATAACAAAATAGATAAATAGATTTCATCGGTTTATATATTCTAAAGGGGTTGGTTTATAGTTATGCTCTTGACGGAATGTATATTTTGGCAGGATGGAGAGATACATCACTTTTATCCTGCTCTATGTTGTATTGTAATAGTCCTGTTCATCTACCATCCATTCCATGTGGTAGATTTTAAATCTAAATCTTAATCTTTTTAGGTTTTCCCCATACAAATAGAAAAGCTATCCAGCTGGGCGAGTCACAGGTATTTATATGAAACTATCGATATGTAAACATAAATGTCAGATGTTGGCTCTTACATCTAGACCCCTCAAGAATACCTGACACAGAAAATACATTTTGTTTCTTCAATGACAAAGTGTACTTCCGTTTCTTGAAGGTATTCACGTCGTTAATCACCGGACACTCTACCTGGCTGACCTCATCACAGTTCTCCGTGCTGGTACGCGTCGATGATCTGCCTGACACTGGCGTAGGTCCCGGACACCAAGGCGAACACGGACAGGAGGCACAGGATGTAGTTCTTGACCAGTCGCCACCGCATGAAGCCCCAGTAATGCGGCTCCTCCCAGAACGTAACGATCTCGATGACAGCCGGGCACAAGAGACCGAGGATGGAGAAGCAGACGGCTCCAACGAGAGAGATGAAGGGCTCAAGGTCGGGCAGAGCGATGGCGATCAGAACTGTGGAAGGAGCAGAGGTTAATGTGGTGCAACGGAGCGGAGGTTAGGAAATTATGAGCACAATTTCTTAGAGAAAAGTAAGTGGAAAATAATTTCACCCAGTAAACACTAGCGTCAATTGAAAGGAAAATCGTTACACACCACTATATATCATTACTATGAAACTTTAAAAAAATGGTCTGCAATAAAATTATTATAGTTTATCAAAACATTCAAAATAGAAAACCGTTTGACATTTCTTGATTGAAGATGGTGGGGAACAATATGTGAATAGAGGAGAGAAGTTTTGCATAAATATTTATTTTATGTATTTTATGTATGTAGCTGCAAAATTATCAAGTTACTAAACAATTTGTAAAAACTAAAGGGTAACATAACTGAGAAATAAAAGCAGAAAAAAGTATTTCCAAAATCTTCCGTGTTTTGACAGAAAACGTATTCATTGTATTGCTTGAAGCCACTGTAACAAACCAATTACTTGTAAATTATTTCACTTTTGCTTTTCAATCCTTATTCCGTTTCTAACAAAATCGGTTGGTCACAGGCTAGTAATAACTGAATGGATAATTAAACAGTAAATGATCGGCAAAAACAATTGAGGTTGGCTAAAAGACCTTAAACGGCGTTGTTCATTGGCAGACGCCACAGCTCAAGCTTGGCTTCGTGAATCGAAGGTCGCGAAATCCATCCCCATCAGGAGACTATACTTTTTTTCTGTGCTACTTTAATTATGGTGTATGAAATCGGTTTTATTTAAGCCACATAAATATTTTTTTTAATTGCATCAAGATATAATTATTATATCTTGATGCAATTAAGAATAGTACCTGGTGACCGAGCTTTGCACGTATAGAATAAGACATGTATTATACAAGTTAATTAGAAAATTTAAAACACATTTATTACTCAATGAAAACATTTATGTGGCTTAAATAAAACCGATTTAAATAAAACTACAATTATTGTAGTTATTTGTGTATACAAAGAGAATGAAAATATGGATGGTTGTTCTACACCTACCAGTTCCGAGGATCATGATCCCGCGCATGATGTAGTAACACTTGTCGTGATTCACCTCCTTGATCTTGTGACTGATTTTCTTCCACACAATCTCCGAAGGCACGGTGAACTGCAGCCCATAGGTGAACAAGATGGACAACGCTACAAGGATCTTCACACTCTCTCCCAGCCTGTGAATGTGATTCAAGATATAATTCATAGAGGTCATTCTTGTACGATTTTAGTTTGGTAAATAATACTTAAAATGCACACTTTTCTTGATTGTAACTCTGTTCCTAAAATTATAGAGGTAGTAAATTTAAAACAAAACTCTGCACAGTAATGCTGGTAGGGAACCAACTGGGAGAAGTCTATACAGGGAAGTAACAGTTTTCTAACTGATCAAGCGTCAAATAGTATTCACAAAAAATATGAGAATATTAAGAGTGTTGTTCAAGTCTCTTTTTGGGTTTTCATCAATGTCATATATTTTTGTACTAAGATTAATCTAAGAGCTATAGTTTCTAAAATTATACAACATGAATTTTAACAATTTATTAATATCTGAATACTAAAGTAAGAAAGATCAATAATGCATTGCATTTAAGTGCTACTGCTTCTAACCCGCGCATGGTTGAGGGGGAGTGCAGAGCTCACTTTTAATTTTAAGTTTATACAAAACGGAGTATGTAATATATCAGCCTGAAACTCAGAGTACCTGTTGTCTGGGGTGTCAGTAGTGGGGGGGAAGGACTATAATCTATAATTATGGACGAAACTTTGTATTTAGCTTCATATGGTTGAGATCCATCCATTTATGCTTGAAAGTCATAGTTTATGTGTTTATTAGGGCAGCTAACCTGCATACTCTTTTCCCATGTTAATCATATGAAGAATAGGCAAACTCCCCTATTTATGAACAGATATTGATGTAAGTTGGTATAAATGGTCAAAATAAAAATTGTTTGAGGAAGAAATGCCTACTTTCAATGTTCCTCACAGCAGCAAACCTGCATACTCTTCCCCGTGTTAATCTTGTGGAGATTAGGCAAATTCTCATATTTTTTGACAGATATTGATCGTACTTAGTATATATTACTATTATTATTGATTTGGAAATTCGCTGAGTACGCAGGTCTGCTGCGACAGGGGTATTATTATGTAATTGGATCAGAATGAAGTCGACAGTTATGTAAGGGTCACTCACAGGTCATAGGGAAGGTTGAGGGTGACACTGCCTTTGGTCTCCTCTCCGTACTTGAGGTAGCCACAGAACCCGACGAAGGCATAGAGGCAGACAACGACGGTCATAGCAATGTTGAGTACCCCAGGACATCCCAGGAAGTGCTCCGGGTTCTTCATCGAGTTCTCAATAGGAAGAACCTGAGAAAAATCAAGATATTATTAGAAACCAATTCCCACCTCGCTATTCTGGAGCAGTAGGCAAGCCTGCCTCAATATAGTAATATGTTCTCAAGAGGAATGAATGATAACTCTACAAATTTGAAGTTTATCCTATTTTTCTTAACGATTATTAAAACGTTACAAAACTGTCAATGGTGTTGATAAACACAAAAAAACAATAGGTGACTTACTGTGCCAATACCCTCCATAGCAAACAGGACCGTAGAGAAGAAGAGAGGCAGTTGCGCGATGCTGCTGAACTGGTGTCGGGTCTCGAGGGGGGGCAGGTCGGTGAGGGTGTACCACAGCGTGATGGCGAGGCCGAACATGATGAAGGCGGTGGCGAGGGCGGAGAACGGCACCAAGTACTTGAGGGTGCGGATGATGCCCAGTGGTACCAGAGGAATAGCCAACAACAGAATGTAAAGCCGGATGTTCATGTCTATGTTGGCGTTCATGTCAATCACCTGCGTAACAGAATATAGTTGTACCGAAGCGTGCAAGTTTCCGTCTGCTGGCAAGACAAAAAAGCTCCTTACACGCTGTAGGGTCTGACTCACAAACTCAAAACAAACTTATAAAAACTCACATTAAATAAATCCCCACATAAATCATGAATTACAATAAAAACACAGCAATACAAAGAGAGTAGAGTGATTAGTCTGGAATTATAAAGTGAAAAGCAGGTCCAGAAGGCACTCAGCTCTGCCTCGAGGATCTCAACCCCAAAACTGACTTCCCGGAGTGAAGGAATTCATGAGGAAGCGACATATAAAATATGAGCAATCTATCTGGCTTTTGATTAATAGTTGATAACCACCTTGCAAACTCAATAAGATGCGAGTCTGGACCCCAGTAAACTTTTGGACAAAATTATATTTTATTTATATTTAAGAAAAAAATTTGGATAAAGCAACTAGATTGTCAGATTAGGGAAGCAGGAACCTAAGCCCTGGGAGGCCTCAATTTTCATGTTACACTGGCATCACAATACTCTGCCGAAAAGATTATAAATCATACCTTGGATAAATATAAGGTAATGTAAGACCAGTATGTACTTTACCCTTCGTCAGGTCAAACTTAATGGTAAGGGCTGAGTGAAAGATAAAATACAGTTAAACAAGGACGAAGAAGAGATGCTATACTAATTCTTGAGCAATATTTATCATGTAACAATTATCTTTTTCAGCAGTAATTTTTCTAGAATATTAGCCTTAATAATAATTAAACCTTTGCTATAAAATAATTCAAAATTGTACGTATTCATTTCATATTTATTTGTTAAAATAAAATTATCCATTAAACATTTTGGAACAGTTAAGTATGGTTAATTTCAGTTTGTACCCAATATTTTGTGTACAAGGTACAAGGTTATTTTTTAAATGAAATTTAGGAGTCGTCTTTTATAAGTTATCAAAAATTGAGTGAAAAGGAATCAGGCGTTACCTACAATTTTAAGAATACCAAATGCTCTACTGTAAATGTGTTGCATAGTGCGGATTGCAGGCGCACAGTAAATATGTCGAATAGAAGAAGTTAGGGTTTTTGCAACTTACCTGTTTGAAGGAGGAGGCAACGAAGACAACATAGACAGTGTTCCCGAAGTAGTAGGTGCAAAATAGTGACGCATTTACAAACTCCCTGTAACAGAAAATCTAATGAATAATTAGAAACGAAAACTTTTATTTTGATACTAGAGGGGTTAATAATCTGTTAATTAAGACTCCAAAGGTGAACAAAGAGCTTCCGTTGAACACTCTTTCGTATTTTTGGGCCTTAAAAAATTAGATCATGTAAAATATTCTGTAAGAGTGAAAAATTAGTTTGCGCAGATAAGCGATGCTTGGTTACTGAACGTGGTGAAATGAATAATGTTGTCCTTTTTGTGTTTATATTTAAGTTGAAGTAAGGTTACGTATAAGTTATGTTTTGTTGAAGTTTGAGTTAAATTAGTTTTATAATATTTAACTAAAAAGATAAGCTCTTTGTTAAAGGGTGTATCGCTACAGCTGGTGGCTAACGTGTAATATGAAGTAATTGACTGTTAAGACTGGGCTCAAATGATAAGTTTATACTGATAAGTATTATGTACACTGGCCACATTTTACTGGATAAAGTGGCCAGTTAATTTCCAAACAATTCATTTTGCTATCAATGATTTATTTTGGGTGGGTATAAATTCATTATTTCATTTCCAATTATTGTTCTCCAACTGTTTTTTATTATTTAAAACCAATCGATCGATTGTGTTTTAGAGTCGCATGAGTCGCCGTCGATCACGTGTTCCCTGACTCATTCCTCCGGCAGAAAATGGCTTCGTTGTGTTCGAGTCTCAGCCCGGAACGGTCACAACAGGTCCTAACTTGCGGCTGTGTTTGGAATGCATGCTATTCAACAGATTCCATTGAAACTCGAGGCCCATTTGCAACCCATTGTAAAAGCTCGCGCCGGATGGGTGAGCAACCTGTTATATTTGAACAAAACATAAGTGCTTCCTACACCATGCATGCTATTGGTTTAGAAAAATATAATGGGATATTCAAATAAATGTTCCTGGCAATAGAGAATTCGACGAGAATGCGATAGTAAACCAGGATCCCTCCAAGTGCTAACATCTCACTGTTAGATGCCAGCGAGGTGCAATTGTATGGCACTATGGAAGTCAACAATTAATGTCACGGTGCTGCCATCTGCGAGCTAATACATGCAACTACTCGTGTAGTTCCCTGTTCTGCTGCTTGAGTTCGTTATTTTGCCGACAGATTATGCTGTTATAGCAAAATAAGCGCTTTCTCAGACGGTGGTCCTTTGGTGTAGTGGTTAGTCCGTTGTGCTGACGAGTACAACGGTCGAAGACATTCGGATGGACGAGGTTTCGATAGTGGTACTCTAATGACTGAGACAGTGGCGTCGTCATGTAATCCAGCTACTTGGAGGTCACAAAGTGTGGATAGTTGTGAGCGATTGTCGGTGGATGTAGTGTTCTCTTGTGTGGATTAACGTCCTCTATATTGAATACTAAGTTAATCCGCAAAAGACCATCCTCATAATTAGACCAATTCGTAATTCAGAGGCCGTGGTTCGGATTCCATGTTAAACTGTAGGTCCCTTAATTGTTTCCATCGATGGACTATTAATTAACAGTCCTGTCTCAGGAACATGTCAGCCTTAGTCAGTAATAAGACTACAAGATCGCGCCACAATCATCCTACACTCAATCGTCATTCATACTTGGCTTAAATATCTACCTTGTAGTATGGTCGCCATTTCAATAATCTAATCTAATCTAATTCAGTAGGAACTATTCTAGGAGTAGTTTTATTCCGGAGGGCATTTTCTAGAGGTACTCGGGGATATATTTCTGGAAGCGTTGTTACAATATGATTTGACTATCATAAATTTGGAGAACATTTTCAGTAAAGGGCTACTTTCCGTTACACCCTCTACCCTGTTACTGTACGTGTAGGTGGTGGGTAGTAATTCTGTTGGTTGTACGGTACGGGATGTCTCATCAGCGTGGGGGCCGTTTAGCATATGCAAACTCTCACATCGCATCACTACTGACTCATCAATGCGAGATGGACGTGCTCCTTGAGCCAGAGCGTTATCACTGCCAAAGGACGCTGTTCGCCGTACACCCCGGGAACGTCGCCGACCTCGGGCTTCTCTTGGCACCCGCCCAGAGGACTCGTGACCCGGTCAAGGCCCAGGGATTCACCTCTAGCAGTTCCGTGGAGTTTTCCATAGAATACTTTCTGCAGAAAATGCACTTGTTTTTTCCGAAAATTTATTAAAACTGTGTTCCATACATGTTATTATGTATTAGGCCCACAACGTGATGTAAGCTGAGTGATGCATATTAAAAGGCATTTTTCAAAATTTTTAAATCATTGTGAGTATTTTTACGATTGGAAACTTATAGTACAATATCAAAACTAGTCTTTTTATTAACAATTTTCAGCAGAAATAATTATTTGTACTAATTTTCAGTGTACATGCATAATGCTGTCAAAATGTCAGTATACTAAAAACTGTAAAATAGGTCAAAACCAGTAATAAACTAACTGCGATAGAAAATGCATTTGCCCCTAATAAATAGAAGTATGAATAGCATGCAAACAAACATGCAAATCAACTAGTATGTGCAAACAATTCAATGGAAATGCAAACAAAAACGATTGTATTTACTTCCCTATGGGAAATAGATCAGATCATTGGTATGTCAAAGGAAATGTTTTCAGTTTCAACAGCTGTCGTTATAGCCATATGACGTCACTAAACATATGACATAAATGTTTCAAATGTTGGTCTCGCAATAGACAGAGCTTCAACAGATATATGTTTTATAGTTAGGTATTTTACATATAAAACAGAAAAATGTACAGGTGTAAGCGCAATGAATATAACGTAATAAACTCATGGTCAACTGAAGATTTTATCAAATATTTGTGCATGTTGAGTAGGTCTGTAGGTTCTTCAGGCACATCTCACGTTATTATTTAATTACACACAAAAATTAATAATAACGACAGAAAGCCTCCATTTTTCAGACACATCTGTCATTTGTATTCAATTCCGTTTATTTCTCGGTAAATTTTACAGAGTTTGTCCCTGTTAAATTAGAACAATGGACAACCATTCAACTCTAAAATTCGTATTTTTAGACACTTTATTGTTGAAAAGCTATATGAAACGGTCACAGATATTATCCGAGGGAAATAAACGACGAGAAAAACTATTCCAGTTGGTCAGTACAGTAAATAAACAACATTCTTCATTCTCACAGGTGTAAGCCTGGTATTGAAAATAGCTGAAATTCAGTGTATGTTGGATATAATGTTTATATTTGAAATAGTATTTACAATTTGAATGTGATATAACTTAACACACTCAGTTTATTGATATTGATATTATATCCGCATTGGTATTAGAAATACTAGTTTTCATGATCGTAATATTTATGAAAACTCACACATAACACTTGAATAATCGATAATTTATTTTCCTCTCTAATATTTTACCGTCCATAGAGACCCTTTTCCTCCAAAATGTCGTCACTATAATCTAAAAAATGAAATAATTCGTACATAATTATTTTGGTAAAAATATGAAATATCTTTAAAATATTTAATATTCATATTTGAAATATGAAAATACAAAAATAGAAAAATTCTAAAAAATATCCTACAAATATTCATTCATTATAAGCCCGGTAAGCATAGAAATAAAACACTGTTTATAGAGAAAAAATGTAGTTCTGAGAAGTTCCGGTTTCCGGGCAGCTAAACGTTGCAGTTAGCCCTGACATTATTAAACAGCTGTTGGTATTCCACAGAGTTTAATATATGTATGCCACGAACAATACCTGGCCTCCGAGATGAGCTCGTCCTCTATGTCTGACGTCATCGACTTCGTCTTGAACATTCATATTTTAATTTATACATTTGCAAAGCTCACTTTCCAATGACATAACCAATGGTTTGACGAACGTATGTATTAATTTTGCTGGTTTAAATTTTGCTATACAACTCAGTCATTGTTAATTTTAGAGCACTCTAATAATGCCATTTTAACTTTTGTTGTAGTTTGTTTACGTCTACCAATTTTCCTTTATAAATCCATTAGTTAAAAATATTAATTCTTTTTAAATCCCAAAATAAACGTTTTATAATCACCGTTCTTTGGATTTTTCGTATACAATTTCAGTTTTTTTTAAGTCGAGAATTGTTCTATACACGTCTACTCTGAGACAAAAATATCTTACCCAGGTGTCGTCGTTTTATTGAATTATAACATATAGACATAAAATAGAAAATGTAAGAAAATCTTTAATATTATGAGGGCTACAAGTTAAATGTCCAACGATTATTAAAATAGAACAAAGTAAAAATTTGTGATGATTTTGCAAAGTAGGAAAGAAAAACGTTTTAAAATACAGTACATTTCCAATCAATTGTTTAACCATTGTAAAAACTCGGCATTAAATTTTCCTATTTCAAGTACTGAATAATTTAATTAATGTATTACAACTATTATGTACTAGTGGTAATTTCCATAACTGTAGTGATGCTAATTTGCATCACAGATACAGTTGAAGTGCCAATTATTCAGATAGTTTACGCGAAAGCCATCGTTTCGTCATTTGCATTTTGCATGTTCGTAGGTGGAGCTGAGAGGAATAATAAGTGCAGGTTCGAACGTCAGAGCGCAGGGCTGAAGCGCCCAGCGCCCAGTCGCGTGTTCGCCATGAGGTAACAGCAGCGGTCCTACTATGGAGCCTTGAGATACTCCAATTCCTCGCTTGGTCATAGCCCCTTCGTCTATCTGTTACAACTTCCCCCTCCCCGTCACTGTGCCAAGGTTGACACCTCCACTAAGCAGTTCCGTTCACTTTCTCGTTTCCGGTGGATAATGAATTCTGTAAACAATCCGTCCGTCTGAGATTCGTCTGAACTCGTTATCATAATATAAATTTTTAAGTACAATTACGACCTTCATTGTGATATATATACTCTACTTGAGTCACGAGACTCATTTGAGAAATTACCTAACTGAGACATTTTTAAATAACTGCAACATTGCGTAACTTACAGCTGTAAATAACAGCTGTTTAACCTGTTAAGTAACGACCGTATGAACCGGTCGTATTGATGTTGGACCTAAGGAGTGTTTCCGGTACTAAATTAAGTTACAGAAATTTCATCCTTCAGTTCTTTGTTTGGTCGGTTGGCGACTGGTTTCGGGAATATGGTTTCATTTTAATAAAAACACTACACATTAACTTTACCCTAACTTTGAATACTGGGACCGGTACCACACAAACTATCAACGAGATGTTGGTTAAATTGTGATTATTATTAGTTTCAAAAACTATTATTAGTTGTGGATCGGTGCACTTGTTAATACATACATTAGTTGCTTCTGTGGGTGATAATTACATGACAGTTGATAATTTTCAAAGAATATAGACTTTGACGGTTATAAAAAATATCAATAATAAAAAATAAATAAATGCTTGAAATCACTTGTTCGATTAGATCATTTCACTCCTAAACCGTTTCAACAATATTTTAAGTATATTTTAGCACATTTTAAATTAGCTAAATATCTTTTAGTAAAACTGCATTTGAACATTCGATGTTACTCTTTAACACACGGTTGAAATGACGTAGTCTCAGTGATGTCTCATTGAATGTGATTTCAAGATTTGTTATGCTTTTAATTTGTTTTAATATCGTTGTAGTCGTAGAAATATGAAATATGAATCTTATCTAACAATTAGTTAACAATTAATTGTCTTATTGATATATTTATAGCTAAATGCATTTTACTTCCTCGGTCATCCTGCAAATATAATGGAAGTGGCATGAAGACATTTTCCTTCGGCTTATTATGCATCCCACTTATGTTTGGCATTGGCACATATCAGACGTGTAGGAACGTTATCTATCAGAAAGTTCCCAGTCACACGAGGGACAAACAATGGTTGATAATCATTGAAGCTGATTACGGAGCTGATAGTCATGGTCATGATTCGACAATCAGAATCGGAATGTTTTGTAGATAGTATAACTGCAACACAGCTACTTTTAGCCGTGCACACTGGATAAGTGAACATGCATAACTAGAATATCGAATAGTATTTACGGGTTTAAACATATAAAAAACAAATCGTTAAATAATGTTTATCAATACTACCAGAAAATAATAAAATAAAGTCTGCATACACTTTTCAAATCTACAAAACAATTCGATTTCAGATCTCCAGACTACTTAAAAGATAAACTGGCTGAGAAAAAGCAAGGGCTAAAGTAATTGACGCCAGTAAAATGTTTGATAACACCACCTCAACAAAGGGCGAGGGGGGAAGTTAATTTTTTAGGTAATGGACGAACCTGGCGAAGGTGGCCCAGGCCTTGAACCTGGGAGGACCTGACTGGAAGGCGACTTCAGCTGTCTCGGCGAACCCCAGACTTGGTCGCTTGACCCTGACCGACAACACCTGCGAGCACCACACCTGCAACACGCAACACAACATTCAACACCCGTCAGGCAACATTCGAGGCTATCCGGCTGGTAAAGGAGTCTAATTAAAAATCAAATTGAACTAATCTAAATTCAAAGAATATCTTGAAGTTTTCCTAAGCTTATTTCCCAGCTGATCCAAAACATAGATGTTTGTCTTTTGAAAATCGGAGTTTTAGGACATATCTGCACAATGTTACTTCGACCTAATTTTATGTGACCATTGTTCATTTTATTCTTCTTACTTGTCCTGGGGAAGGAACTTCGGATGGTCCAGGCTCTGAGTTTTTACAGACCGGGTGGTTTAGTCTTGTAAACCGAGGATGAATGGTTCCTTAAACTCTTTATTATAAAGGTCCTTAAGAAGTTGACTTAAAAGTTCTTTATAAAGGATCTAGCGTTACCCCTGAGCTACCGTGACGGTAACTTACTCACAAGTAAGTTAGGGATTAAAGACAGCGAGGTACCTGTATGGTAGCGGCTTGAGACTAGTCATAGACATAGACTAGTCAGAGATGACCGCTAAAGACCCCCATTCACGACGGAGCTAACGAGCCAAACCATATTTTAGTGTGTATGGGGAAGACTAGCTGATATGGCCTAGCTGAATTTTCGGACGGCCCAAAATCCACGGAGCCAGTGTCCTCGGTCATCTGGCTCCGTTGTGAATGGGAGCCTTAATGATCTGGCAGGAGTCACCGGCCGCTGGTTTCGATCCAGCAACCTTTGACATACTAGAATCTAGCGTTACCCCTGAGCTACCGTGACGGTAACTTACTCACAAGTGAGAACAAATGTCATATCTTCTGGCTACCACAAAAACGACATTTTCACATAAACAATCGTGGTTTGGCTGGAGTTTTCGTTTCAAATTCCTTTAAAAAACAGCTGATTTTTAATATTTTAGTCAGGAATCCTAGGAATGTTCTCCATAGCTACAGAAACAACACTGTTTCAAATAACTGTTGCATGGCTGCTCAGCACGGTCTCAAAAGACAGCAAATATTAATTATTTTATCTCTCCGTCAGACAGATCTACATGGTTGGAATGTTTCTGTGGCGTGTAAAAGAACCCTAAAGTGTCTTCATGTACTTGTTCGGAGAGTCTGTTGTGTGTACTTTCAATACAAATGTTCTAATTATCTTATTGCTTGTATCTACGTCAAAGGACTTTTTCTGAAGTATTAAAGAAACGGTTTTGTAAGCGGTCCTAACCAAAATGTACATCCCGTTATTTTTACCCGTGACCAAAGTTCAAGACTTTAATCGCTAAGCTAGAACCTAAAACGTTGTCGTAGGTTTAGTCCAATAGCACAAGTAGCCTACCAATAGCGTTTAAACAGGGCTTTTCTTGGGTATTCTGTAACATACTTTTATTAGGAAACGATGACGAAGTTTTGAATAGACGTCATTACTAATTGAAGGTCCAAAGCTATTTATCTAAACCTAATGTCCACCCTAGATACAGTGGGTCAGACTCTAACAAGGAAACGGCCAAGTGCTTCCTTATTCGTTTTGATCTACAGCTGGCGATAAATTTCATCAAACGAACTTTGAAATACGAAGATGAATAAGTGGAATTACCAATAAATACCAGTACGAATGTCTATATCAAGTATATATCAAGTAACGAGTATCTTATATTGTTGTATCGAGTATACCAACGAGTTAGACACGTGAACGCCAACATTGTACAATACATATGTCTAATTATATTTCTATAAAAAGCTAGGGTTTACTGACAATGTGTTCGACATTTCTCGCAATCAAAACCCTTAGGTTTTTAATGTTGAACTGAACAGTTTTCAAGTTGAACAAAAAAATAATTATTTAAAAAATTACAATATCAGTGAATATTTAAACCTCTTAAATGATTTTAAAATTGAATCAGAAAACGTAAACGAAATGTGGATCAGATAAAGAAACTAGATCGTGATCATGTCTCTGAAATTATTTGAAAGGAAACAAGGCCCCAATATCCAAGGCTTCGAAAATGCCCAATCCCTTAGACAAATGACCGGTTATCACCAGACCAGGACTCCGTCATAATAGTGTACTTCATTACCGCAACCTTGGGTCCTTCTGGAGCAGCACCTGATGACGGACTGAGTCAGGCACGCAGTCCGAAACGTCAATGTCACGCGCCCCTCCCGCCACGCACGCACACGCACACGCGTTATCACGGCCGATCGTTGCTGATAACGCCGGTAATGGGTGGTTCTGGGAAATCCGTGATTGAGAACAAGGTGGCACCCAATCAATGAGGTCGTTACGGAGTTGCATTGCGAATACGGCCTTATAGAGAGTAGGGTAATTTCTGCAATTGTTACTTGTATTATCGCAGACATATTAATGCATCTGAGTGAACGATTAAGAACAATATTCAGTCAATGTTTATACCGAACGATAGATGGAGATATAATTACATATAACTGGAATAATCGAGAAAATCGTCATTATTCGACCAGTATTTTATAGCTATGTCTAATATTGCTCCCAGGAAGTATAAATCAACTTGAATATGTCACTATCCAACTAGGAGAGTGTCCAAGAGGAAGGATGTTTAGTTGGCGTTCTACAGAGTGTGCTGAATTCTCTGGGGTCAGGAATTTTGGGAATACTCATAGGGTATTGTATTGCTTGGATTTGGATAGGACGTTTTCAGCTTATGTAAGAATTAGTTTGATTATCCTATCTACCCATCCTTATTAACCCTTTCTCTCCAGTGATTGTGCAGCATTTTTTTCAGAGAGACGTGCCCAGCCGGGGTTTGCTAACCAGATAATCTCCAATACCTAACATAGATTACATTTACAAGTTCATAATACTTAAATTAGGGTTGGTGTTACGTAGCGTGTATAACAAATGATATATTTGCATTTTTTCAAGACGTATATAATAATATAGGTTAATATTCTGTTTAACGAATAATATATACATATTTAGATGTGAAGAATTCGGTAGAATTACTTCTGTGACACTCAAGTGCTCAGGAGGGAAAATCTTAACCCTATTGTTTCAATACGGAATCGTAAGTAAAATAATTTATTTCGTACACTTGGTTAGAAACTGATTTAATATTAGCAACGAAAAATGTTTTATATTAATAATAATTGTTTTCAACGTCTACTAAAATACTCTTTTAATTGGGAAACTATACCATGTAATATGCATATTAGTAATATCGTTGTTTTTGCAACCCGACGATCCTTTTCCTGATTGAACGATTCTGAGCTAGTTCCAGGAAGCCCTTGAAGGACGGTTTTAATCGTGACGTTCGTTACGGTCTACGTGCGGCATCAAGGTGACGTCACAGCGTTGTCTCCAGCACGGCCGGGTAGACTAACACCATGGGTAGGGCCTATACCAGTGCCTGTATGGTGCAGTGAGCCATATCCGTCGCGTTGCTCCGATGTACAAATTAGATTGATTAAAACAGATTAACGTAGTATTCAATAATCCACAGAAGAGAACACTACACCCACCAACCATCGCTTACAACTATCCACAATTCGTCACCTCAAAGTAGCTGGATTACAGGACACGCCACGTTCTCAGTCTCGTAATATAAACTGAGTACCTGGACAAATGACTACTAATTTCTGTTATTTCACTAGTAATTAATACCAATCATTCCATTGTTACAATCGTTAACTGAGAAAATATATAATGATCTTATTAGATAAACTAATTAGATTATTATATAAAATCCAAGAACTGTTCAAACATGAAATTTTGTTAGACCTACTTATGAAATGTTGCCAATACCATAAGAGGAGACCTTTATACTTTGTTGGACCTAGATTACAATTCTTATTTCTCTCATCAAATTTTGTAATAGGTTTATTTTATTGAGAAAAGGTATTTTGAATACTTTCCCAATGGTATTGCTCAGTCGAATGTAGCCCGGGCGTCTGTCTTGGCCAGGTCGGTCATGCACTGGCGCGCTCGCCCCCAGGCACTCGCCGTTCTGCGGGGGTTTCGCCATCGCTTCTGCGGGAAGCGTTTCACAATGTCCGCCACAACCCAGGACTGCCAGGCCCGCGTTGGCCCTCCACCTCACCTACGGGTCACTCCGGAGCTGAATAATCCCCAGAATAAAAAAAGCGCCGTCCATACAGTGTAACAAAAACAAGAAAACCAACGCATCAGAACTGCATAAAAAGCGAATTTCCATGGGTTTAGGAACTGTGATGTTTAAAAACTAAGTTGTGTCATAGGTTAAATAAGAGAGTTATATCAATTTACTTACTATCCACAAAATTGACACAGGAAGAGTAAGTAGGTTTGTTGCCACAAGAAACAAAATAATTTAGATTTTTCAACATACAATTAGTATACCTTAACTAAATGAAGCTGTATATAAGTTTTACCACAGTAGTTTTACAAATAATTAGCAATGTATACAAATTTTTTCATCCTTGAATAACAAGTATGAGTATGAGTGAGTTTACTGTTATGAGGAATGAAATAATTACACTTTACCACAAGGATCTCTTAAATTTTTATTTTAAGGTACCCGCCCTAGGACAGAACATACCCCTCCTGCCCGGCAAACCCTAGGAACACGCTATGTAAGCATCCTTCCTACTCACCTACAATCGGACACCTTCTCAATGTGTCCAACTTATCTCTGAAATAGTAAAACCCAGCTAGGGAGCCTACTACGGTTAATTCCATAAAAATAGGATACACGAATTATTGAAGCGATAGTAATAATTGAAACTTGTGAGCGGTGAATGTAAATAAAATTCTTAATATATCAAAATGTAAATTTTATATTGTGGTAATAATAGCTATAAACGCATTCTTATATAGTGTAGGATTAGTTGTTATCAATAACAGCGAAGGGAGATAACGTCGAGAGGTCTCCACTCACACTTACACACCACTACAGCTGATTACACAACTGGAGAACACGAGCGAGTTGTGACGGATTTGAGCATCAAAATGGTGACAAAGTTGCCTTCAATCGACGGTGTCATTAAACAATACAAGTACGACCTAACTGTACAATATGACAAAGCACGGGAACACTGTACAATGAAGATCTTAACTACGGAATATGGAGATTTTATTTTATAATGTTTAGAATATTTTTAGACCTCACCAATCACGAATTATTCAATAGAAAGCTTTGCATATTTGCGAGTATTTTCTTCCGCTAACGTTGTGATACTGCCTTAACTGTAAAATCCGAACATATTATCACAAAAATTCCTTATATTGGCGGGTTCCAGCACATTTCGTCAACACGATCGTTAGATATTTAATATCTGTAACAATAACAAACTTCACTATCGATACAGCGATATCATTTAAACCGACATAAAGATATTGGCAATATTTTACAAATCTTAATAAACAATAACTTGTTCTAAACTAAAGACATCTGCGACAAAGTACCACTGAGTAAAATCCATCTAGTTTACATCATTTGGAGTAAAACCTGGATGAAATGAAAAAAACACAATTGTATAAATTACGACAACAATATCGTGTAAGTTAAAATACATTTTGGGTCAACTATCATGCTTATTTTACATAAATTAAAAATCAGAATATGATTCATAAGAGTTATTGTTTAGGTTGAACTTTGTCAAACGACTTTGGCAAGACATGTAGAGTACGAACATGACACGGTAACACAGTTGCTTATTTACTCTCACGTTTCACTATATCGTTAATTGCGATATCGTGTGATCACTAGTGATACTATCGTTATATGCGATATTAAATGCCGATATCCAATAATACCATGCACCACTACAGAACATTTTTACACAGAAATAACTATGAATGTTGAGCTACCTCAACATCTTTGAGGTACATCAACACAATGATGATGTCTTAATGTTGATTTTTGATGTAGTTGTGGTTGTAGTATTTTTGAATGTTGAGCAATTCAGAACAATGTCACGCGGGATACAAATATATGTTTTATACTTTTACTCAATATTTATATCCGTTTGGTTCAACCACAGAAATATACCGATCAATAAATTCTCTAGAGTAAAATGTTTCTTTGGTTTGTGTGTCGAGTGTTTGGTCTTGTATATCGATATTATTATCGATATTTATTTACTATTATTGGTTACATCCCCCATATAAGACCTCTGGTTATAAGACATGGTCAAGTAGTCTGCACCAGGTGCAGCCTCGTATAACATCGACGCGCCGCCACAGGGATAACGATAGCGTGGCATTGGAAGCGACCCAATTGTTATAGGAAGTACTAACCCGTTTATGCGCGTTATTAAGCTTTAAAATTGCAATCAAACTTATATGTTGCCCTTGACGTGATGCAGCCAACTCGTCGGCAATGACCCTCGGACACGGCCCGCGGCCCTGTGCGTGGGACTTCGCCCCACATTGAGGAGTGCGGTGGGTACACGAGGAGGGGTTGACTGTGCTGTAGTATGAAACTATGTGAGGTTTAGTGTATTTAACAATATTTTTTTCGTATAAATAGTATAAGTTTGGAGCTCAAAAATTGTAAAAGCTACCAACGCGATGTACCCAGGTGAAACACGATGGTCCAGTTAATTCAAAAGTAATGAGCGATGGTCGGTGGATGAGATATTCCATGGTGTGGATTTAAGTCCTTACTATTGAATAGTACGTTCATCCGCAAAGACCATCTTTACAGACTAGTTAGACCAGTACGTAATTCAGGGGCAAAATTGTTGTTCGGATTCTATGTTAGACTGTTCTTAGCAGTCGTGTAAATCCTGACGTAGTCCTTAACGGATGACGCGCGTTTCGACCCCTATGGTGTCATCATCAAACCTTTTTGACATGGTTATGTCTTAGCTCTGAAGGGGTGTATTGGCAATTTGCAAGAACATAATTTAAAACAGTAGTCATATAGATAGTGAAGTCATATAGTAATAAGTACAGCTTTTTAGGGAAATGAAAAATTCCCTTTAACATGTCCATATCCATGACCTAACCCATTTCCCACAGGAAAGTACATACAAGTTTTTCAACTTTAAACTTGATAGTAGGATTATGTCATTATCAAAACACTTATAAATTATTAGACACAATAATCAAATTTTGCTTCCCACATAGTCGATAACAATCACAGTTACATTAACACTGGATCTGTTATTATTCCATTGCACATCTGGTTTAAAGGAAGTCACTTTTGTATTTACTTCCCTGAGGGAAATAGGTTAGATCATGGATATGTCTAAAGGTAATGTTTAATGTTTTCAGTTCATCTAAACAGCTGTTCTTATTCGTATATATTCAAAATTCAGTACAATAGCTCTGGTAGTTTTTATGGAAACCTATTTGAAATGATCATCTAACAAATTGCCAACTTCCTCAAGAGCTAAGACAATAACACCCATGTGAAAATTACCATCCCGAACTCCTAGTGTTTCTGGAATTGTTAAATATTTTAACAGCCCAAATCATAAACCGCTAGCGACATACAAATCCCCGAGAGGTAATCTGACCCTGGAATGAAGTTGTACTGAGCCTTGCCAATTAGGGTAATCCTTCCTTGTAAACTCAAGCCGAGCCAGCTGACAATAAACAGCTGATTAGAGCCCCAACAAAGGTTTACGAGATCAGCTGATGAAGGATTTGACGTTTACGGGACAGTTTACACTCAAAGGTAATCATTTAAAGATTGAAGCTAATCTATCTTTAAACAGGGAATTTCCTTACTAGTCGCTGCTTCAAGAAAATGTTTAAATTTTGAGCATGTTGTAAATCGGTCGAGGTCTAAAGAAATCCTAAAAGCGGTGAACCGTTCTTAAAACAAATAGGTTCAGTCTTAGTTTTATAATAATGTCGGTTTAAAATCTTTACCCAAATCAATGACAGTCAGAATTCAGGGTTGGTAATTTTATGAATGAAAGAATAATATTAATAAGAAGATAAGAACATTAATAAAATTGGAGACTTGTCTGTACTTGGAAATACAATGCTTCTAGTTTTATAACCCAGAGACCCCGAAATGAATCTTATATCAATTTCTGTCTGTGGTTTGCATTTCTGAACTGATTCTGTGACGACGAAAACACTCGCTATGATGAAACTTATTTTCATTTCACCTTTTGGACAAGGTGTTTGTTTACTTTAAACTCAACCACACCATATTAAAATAAAGTAATGAGCTTTCCCCGGTTTTGAGCTATTTTAGAACGATATACTTGTGAACAAGAAAAAAATTAAAATCAATATATAAGTTGGTTCGAAATTAACACTGAAAACCAGTTTAAAAATTTCGCAGCACATTAAAATGTTATTCTAACTTATAACCAATTAATGTTTTACTTTAATTTTATATTAAATTTAATGCGAAATGATTGAGCTGAAAATTTATTTTTTATGATTTCTTTTTCATAATAATAAGTATCTTACTTCTGAACAGATTCATACAACCCACAAAGAACAGGCGTACTGCTGGTTTCAAATAAAGTTGGCCTAACAGTTTTTAAAACGTTTAACTAAAATACTTCAAAAGTAGTATTACTGACCAAAAAAGGGGTTTGAAATTGCAAAAGAACGATCTTCAATGCCAAGGCCAAGGTCGTAGGCCTGGGACATTACGGACGTGATGAGAGATGACACCAAGGGCAACATCACCATAGATAATGTGAGCGTGAGACGCGGTAGATGAGGTTGCAGATATCACCAACACATGCGTGGTTCTGGTTCTTTACATAGCAATACATTATAAAGTGGATAAATCTTATTTGATTTCGAAACAAACACGTTCATAAGACTAGATCTATGATAAGTTTAGCCATACGGAATAGGCTTATAAGCAAGGTCTGTTGTTAGAAAGCTAGTTGTATATGATGCCTACTGCTTAACCTCGCCGCATACCTTTCGATAGATCTGAAGGATTTATTAAAACATAAAATTAGGTTCCGCCCTTGCGTTGCGGCCGAATGCCTGACCGCGAGGAAGGTCGTCCAGCAGGAATCGTTCGACTGCTCTAAATTTACATACTGTTTTACGACTTGGTCGGATTATCATGTGTTTTTCGTTTTACGGTTGTGGATTGGCACACCTGCAGAAGTGCGATTTCACCGGCCAGCTGGCTGTTCGCAAAAGGCGACATGTTAAACAGCTGATTGCAGACAATGCTTGTCCATCAGCTGTTTGCTTATCGGAGACTCTTACCTTGAACTAACACCATGGGCATGTGGAAGGTTTCTCTGTGCCCTTTAAATGCTAAGAGGAGAAATACGAGAAGGTCCGTCATGAGGAGAATGCATTAAGCATAATGTTTAGTTTTGGTTATTTCAATCAATATTCTTGTTAAATTTGTAAAAAAATCCAAAATTTTACATAATTTTTCTTAATATTTTAACTAAGAAAGCCCAATTGTTAACTTATGTATCAGGCATACTTAAAATTACCTACATTAATAGATTAGAATTGTTCAACCAATGATAAAAATATTATTATGATTTAACGATAAAACATATATGATTTAGAATTCTTTCTACCAATAATATTTAATTTTCATTGGTTAATATTTAATATAGTATATGGACGTCTTTCCTCCTAGAATGTTAGGCAAGGTTAATCTCAAAGTTTTATAAAATAATCTGACAAACACACTATTAATAGTAGATAAACTTAAAAATAGGTCTATTTTAATACTTTAATATATTTTAATTAAGTTAAACAAAAACATGAGCTTATGGAGAATATTAGGGAAAATTTATCTTGAATTAATTAATTGTATATAGAGAAAATGTATATTGGTAAATTCCGTTTATTTTTCAGTGTATTGTAAAAATAGCTTTACTATAATACTTTTTTTACATTACATTTCTTTGAATACTTGAAAATATTTCATCAAATATGCATGTATTGATTTTTGTGGAAACGATCTTTTTGTGTAATTCGTGATGAATAAATACGAATAACGAGCCTAAGGAAAAGGAAACTTGACCCTAATTGACAGGATTAATTGACGTCGGTTATGGCAGGGATTTGCACGTTATAAATCCAACAATGATTACGACTATCAGCTGATAGATTAAGGTTGTCATGCTGCCGATCAGCTGGGAGAGCAACAGGTCGGTCAGCTGCTTGCGTGGCAGCGAGTTGGTCTGCTTCTCCATAATAAATACTTAATAAAAATTTTGTTTCAGATATACAAATTGATAATTATTGCTTTAAGTAAGACTTTTATAGGTTTAAATTCCATTTTAATGAATTCTCCTTCGTTATAAAGTCATGGTTAAACTTCAGCATGGTTAAAAGCAAACGAATAAAATATATAATTTTGGAATTTCTTCTACTTTGACAAAGGCAAAAGTTACATTTAAAATTAAATTAATACGGAAAACACTCTCTCTATAGGAGCTCCTCAATTTCTGGTAAATCTGTGGTTTATTTCAAAGTATATTGCTGGCAATTTTTATATTTCTTCATTTAACCGTCGACTTCTTTTGCGCATTCAGTACTACTGTATTTTATAAAATATAATAATTTCCACTATTATTATTAACTTTTTAAATGTAGTCCAATTAGTATGAATATCAGATATATTATTAAAACGTTAAACGTTCTTTGAAATGGATTGTTAACTTAGGTTATTAAAGGTGAGATAAGGGAAACTAAATGAGGCTTTACATGGCAACCAGAAGATAGACTTTCATGAATAATTGTTCAATGCAAAATGATAGCTTACACTGAAATATCGTCCTTGAAATATTTAAACTATATAAAGTTAGACATATATAACCTATTGTAAACGTTTTGCCGTCATAAGTAAGACAAGTAACGTAAAAACACTCGTAATAATTGGAAAATTCACAAAAATAATTAATACGAAAAAAGAAATAATGAAAAATAATAATAAAACTATTAACACTTAACAAGGTGTAGGAAATTAATTTTAAACGGATGAACAAAATTGAAAATGATACAAATTTAGAAATCATTTAATTACTATATTTGATAAAGTAGATAATCACTATAGAATGTTATATTAGTTATTATAGACTAAATGTACGTAAGTAAATATCTCGTATATTTTCAAGATTAAAAATTCAAGCACAAAAGGAACTCAACCTGCGTTTGATTGGTTATCAGTGGCTGTAACTCCAGTCGCTGTAAAACATTTTACTACCGTCCAATTAAGTGTATTATCACAAATATATGCTTGTCATAAACGTGAGTGAGTATATACTGAGAGGAAACATGAACGATGGGACATATGCAAAAATGCCATGAAAACGTGTCGGTGAGGAAATTACAGAAGTTTTTTTTTAATTTTTAAAGAAAAGCGACCTACCCAGGTAGGTAGGTATATTAAGTAAATTAAGAATGATGATTGAGTGTAAGATGATTGTGGCAGGATCTTGTAGTCATGTTACTGACTAAGGCTGACATGTTCCTTAGACAGAACAGTTAATAATTAATAACCCATCAACATTCGTCTGAGGGACCTACAGTTTAACGTGGGATCCGAACCAGAATTTTACCTCTAAATTACGAACTGATCTAATAATTATCAGGATGGCTTTGCACATGAACATATTATTCAACAGTGCGGACGTTGTATTGAACATTACTATTATTATTTCCTCAAGTTGGAGCAAATATCTCATTTCCGCTTTTTTCATAGCCTAAATTAGAAGAGCCAAAACATATATTTCAACTAACGTAATGTGTATGAGAGTAGAGAGATGTTGTAGACATTAAAATCCATCGTCATTGTTGTATTGACATCGTCCGGTCAACTCCAGCTGTGATAGCGTAAAACAAGGTTTCGAAAAATCCTGTTTTTGGACGCATGAACTGTATTAATAATGCGTTGTAAACATTATTTTATGGAGGATAGATAATTGTAGGCCTACTCATGCTGGTTCTGACATGATATACGAAACAGTTTTAAAATACCCTATTATACTTAACTAAAATGCACCTATTTATAACCATATACAAGTTAAGAATAGTGTCCAAACTCAAATGTTTCAGTAGGACGAGACACGCCACCATGAAAGAATTTGCTATCCTCAATCAAATATCAGTTGCTGCGTATTTATAAATTGATTAATGTGTTGAAAACATGAAAATAGGAATCTTCGAAACCTCTGCAACTCTCATTTCCCTTTATTAGTGCGTTATTTCGAAGCCCCGAGACTGGTTTTACCGTGCGACAGACCGCCGCTGAGTGAGTATACTGTTCCTAAGCATTTTAAACTCAACCATGTGAAACTTAAAACAATCGCTATAACACTGTTATGTACCAGAAAACCTTATTGTTCGTGTCATTTTTTAAAGGGGATTACATTGTTCAGCGATTTATCTGATTAGAATTTAATTTGACGCAAGGTATGTTTTCTAGATTTAAAATTTACTCGTACATTATTAAAAATCCAAGATGGCGTATTCACAGCTGACTCTTGGCTAAGCAAGTTCGGCCTCGAGACCGGCAATTGTTGTGGGTGTGATTGTTGCGGCCAAGGTCACACATGACAAGTCACGTGACGTCAACACGTGACCTGCGCCACTCCAGGATCCGGGACCAACCAATTTTCACAGCTGACCACATAAAGTATTTGTCATTTATCTTTCCTTTTGAGTGACGGACTTATTGGTACGTATATATATGTACCTAATACCTAAACCTAACTGAATGTATGTGGCATGTTACATGTATCAACAAGCTGTGAGCTACATTTTTATGCATTACCTCGAAAAAATTAAAGCCTTCATGATTGCCACAACATTTGCCAAAATTTCACTTTCCCTTCCATAGAAAAACGCTATAAAATAAACCATTTTCGTCCAGTCTAATAAAAGATTATCTTTGTCTATGGTACATTTATAACAACTATCAAAAGTTACAATTCGGTAAATTATAACTGGATCAAGGCTTTTACTGATCTAGTGTCAACAAGTTCATACCAGCATCTGAACGCAGTGAGTGCAGATGATGCCGACGATGATTGTGCCGATGACACCGAAGCCCAGGCCGCCGTTCTTGAAGGCGTTGGGCATCGCGAGGATGCCGGAGCCAAGACTGCTCTTGAGGAGGTGGAGCAAGGCACCGGTGTCGCTGCAATACGAACACAAATATCAGCTATTAAATAACAGTTATTATGTATTGGCTAACATTTGGGTGTTCAGTCATAGTCATGGATTAGTCAAGAGGATGAGTGTGATGACAATATTGCAGCTTTGTTACTAAAACGGCCAGCCAAGTGAAGAAATGTAGCTGGGTCAAGAATCGAACCATCACAACATTGTGATGGTTGTATGCTCTGGAGTACCACCATCCTTGAACCACCCAGCCAGGTGCACATAAACATATTACACCAAGTAACACACTGGTCAACACAAAAACTGGTTATTCCAATGATATTGGGTGCAGCTAATGAAGTCGTCACAAGTCTTGCTTGACTACTATAACAAACTTACTTTCGCAGCTTCATAACCGTTTTTATATGGAATATTTGTTACTCGTGACTTAACAGTCCTTAGTTAATGAAAATAAATGAGCAGCCTGTCAGTTTGCGCGTGAAATGGAAAGTGGTCTCGCCTTTTAGATCGCAAAAAAGCTTGTTACAGGGAGGGGGAGTTGATTTTCCGAAAGGTCAAACGACCGATCTATACTGTACCACCTTTCTTTACCTGTAATTTTTTATAAATTTCTACCAGTTATCAATCAAAGTATCAATCAGTTATATTATAGGTAGGAGCTGGATGTAGTGTAATAAATTGCTTTGAAAAACATTATATGAGTAGATTACTTTCTTAATCTCAGATCCTCTCAATGGTCTAATGATACCAGTCACGTCATTGACAATTTTACATATTCTTTCATGAAATTCAAACGCGTGGTTCCAATCATTCGACATGTATGAGGCACGCTTTGTTTATCAAAACGGTTGAAACGGCTTTGAGAACGGTTTCCCCGAAGTTGCAGAATTTATAACTTGTTATGAAGAAATTAATTTATTAGAAACACCGGTAGAACCGGACGTGCAAGAGTGGAAGTGAGTGGTGTCTTCAGGCGGAGTGGGTGACCTTGGGCCTGCGCAACTGACAACTGCAGGACTACGCCGCCGCACGACACAACGCATGCGCACGCCATATCAGCTAGCTATATACGATAACAGAGACTTTTCCACCTCTATGTAAGTGAATCAACATAAACAAACTATCAATTGAATTCAATTCAGGTTCAATTTCATGAATTCCAGTACTTTTCTTAAAATACCTTTCTTCATCACTTCAACATTAATTTGTTTACAGTGATCACAGATGTTACATGTTTCATATTTTATAAAGCTATAAAAATATGTATAAATAACGGAATTTACCAGTATCAGAAAAAACCTCAATTACCAAGAAATATTTGTGTTTAGGCTTACTGGATATGTATGAATGGAATGTTTTCAGTTCTTTTAACAGCTGTTGTTATAAACATATGACGTTACTTCAGTTATTTTTATTTGTGTCGCAAAGTTTGTCTATAAGCGTGTCTAACACCCCACCACATGTCACAAAATATTTTGAAGTTTAAAAATTATTATTAAATAATTTAGGAAAGATTTTCTTAAATTAAATACGTTAATATTGCTCCCTACGATAACAGTGCCCACTGCATAGCAATCGTTCGTTTTCATGGATTTGGACGTCTGTGGACTCTATTCTGTAAATATAGTTTTTGTCCTAGAGTGTCTACTATAATAGGATTGTGTGTGAGTCGCGTGACTTAGATAATCTGTGATTGGCCAAAAGAAACTGTATTCCGCACTCAACCATGTTCGTCCACAGAAATAATTTAATATGCTACTTTTATTCTTTTAACCTTTTAGTGTTAGTTTCCATTGGTATTTTCAACGATTCTAAAGTTAGTTGATTTATGTTTGCTGCAATTCCGCTTACGTGACACCTCTAAACAACGATAAAGTTGAAAGTGAAATTCGCGAATAATGCGCGAGGGTTAATGCTTCTTTCGGCAAATTGTGAGCCGGAACTGCTTCAGTGCGGTCGTGACACTCATTACATTCCCATCATGTCGGCGGAGAAAACATGACAATCAGAAACAGAATTAAACGATTATAAAACGACAAAGGCGCGACTTTCGCTCGGTGCGACGACGTTGCGATCGCGCAACTCAGCTTACTGCAGCAGGAGGTGCCTGCCTTACTGGCGAAGTAGATCCTTCTCGTGTGTCGTTAAAGCCACAATGTTATTTCCGTGAGATTATTAATGGTTACACGATAGTCGCAAAAGGATGAGGTGTTACAGTAAAAGTAAAGTGGTTATCTAGGAAAGATTGTAATTTATTTTATTTTATTTTCCTCGAAAAATATAAGTACCATGCAATCGTATCCAATGGTTAACAAGAAATAATTATCATTTCTATGATATGAAAAATATAATCCCCTATATATCAACTTTAATTTGATACCTCAACTATGTTGTACGACTTGCAAGTAATATTGTCACAAAATTCACACTATTCTTATGTTATTCATAAACTGTGTATTTTTCACTCACTTTGCAAAACAACAATAATAATCCAAACAGACGGCAGAAACATAAACGAACGTTCTCTGGCAGAACGTTGATTTGTTACATCAACGATTTGATTTGATTGATTATACACATAGGGGATATTTAATATTGTGGGCTAATTGATTAATTTTTTCAATTAACTCAGTGGATACATGATAAAGAAATTTTCAACTCCACAAAAAACCGTATTGACATATTTCAAAGGGGTTCAATTATTTTATTTACATAGATCGCTGTCAAATAAGCTTATGGTAAACACATTTTGATTCCAAACCAATCTTAGATGTCTTAATTTTATTATGCATGTGTCAGAATTTTTAGCAATTCCCTTGTGTAAGTGTAACTAAAAATTCAACTGGATGAGTGAGATTGTTGCAGAGCTTTCCAAAGATTCCGGAGAAACTTGTTTTTAAATGATTTGATTCTTTTAAATATACACGGTAAACTGATTTGATTTAGGTTGGAAATTATACTCATTCTGACAATGTTTTATGACAGTTTTACCCATCTTAGCTATGTTACAGATTGTGCCGCGGGGTACACTGGTGCGGCGCTTCCAATAGTTTAATTGAGTACCTAAATTACAGAATCACTCCAAACTTACTACCGCAAATCGTCTAAATAAACTAAATATAATAGATTAGATTAGATTATTGAAATGGCAACCTACCCAGGTAGGTATTTTAAGCCAAGTATAAATGAGAAATGAGTGTAGGATGATTGTGGCTCGATCTTGTAGTCTGACTAAGGCTGACATGTTCCATAGACAGGACTGTTAATTAATAGCCCAACAGCCGATGGCAACTACCTACAGTTACACCTACAGTTTAACGTGGAATCCGAACCACGGCCTCTGAATTACGAATTGGTCTAATTATGAGGATGGTCTTTGTTGATTAACGTAGTATTCAATAGTGCGGACGTTAATCCACCCAAGAGAACACTACACCCACCGACCATCGCTCACAACTATCCACAATTCGTGACCTCCAAGTAGCTGGATTACAGGACGTCGCCACCGTCCCAGTCATACTAGGTAAAGTGATTATCGTGAGCTTGTACGAATATATCCGAGTTATCTAAAAGTGAAATCTTCCTTAGATGGTAAAAATCATCTACATCGTGATGAAATTCTGCCCAAATAGCCTCAATTACACAATATCCAGTCTCCTCAACACACGCGTGTCGCAGCAAGTGACCACACATTTGTGATGGGTTGGGAAACATTCCACAGCTATATAATTATGGCTATAATGTGATTTGATCGAGAAGAATTATTTGCTAAATTCAACATTGAACTACCTGGATGGCTGGGTGGTTATAGAATCCGCTTCATAAAATGTTGCAGGTTCAATCCTGGTTATCAGTAAGATCACAAAAATCATCACACTCGCCCTTCATTTATAATCAGGCTAAACACGCTGAAATATTTGGTTCTTTTGTGTATCTAATTTAGATGTGATGATGAACAAAATACAGTATTGTAACGTCTCTAACACATATTTATTAAATTATGTGCTTTATATTGAGTTTGTTTCTGGTGTAAGTAACACTTACACCAAAAGCAACTTTTTACACAGAGAAAGCGTCAGGAGCAACAAGGCGTCCGACGTCTGCTAAGTGGAAGAGTTCACTTATGCAAATTTCAGCTCATGATTGACGAGCAGGCCTGGAGTTGACTGTGGATGGAAATTATCCTATCTGGCCAAATCCAGTTGTGTCCAGTTTCATACATTCTAGGCTACATTTCTTTATACCCAATAGTTAAATTTATTATAAATTATAGTTTTTCAATGTTAATCTATTAAGAAAATTTTATTTTCTACAAAGTGACATTAATTAAATTTGATGATTATGTTTAGTTAATTACATTCATCGATAAAACGAAGTAATATCAAATAAAAGAAGTTAACGTTTCCAGAGGGGTTGCTTCTATTGCAACTGTCCCGGACCTAGCAAGATGGTCGACTTCCCATACCCAATTTTCAATAAGCAAAGATGATTCAAGTTGAAAGACAGTAAGAATTTTCCTTTTTTGAAGGTAAATTATAAGATATTTAGGGCCTATTGATATGAGCTTGAGGAAGAAGGGGGAAAACACTGTGATCCTAGCGGAACAAAGGACATGTTTCTACGTAAGAGTATGACAACATAAATGGATTAAATGATTCATAAATAAACATAATACCATATAACTCAAGTTCATCATCATATCGAAATATAATTGTTTACCTTAGCAAGCCATTGTTCGTTTAGTATATTCTTGTGACTTTTATACTGGACTAGTAAATAAAAGATTCCATAATTTTAATTTTTCGCACTTTTTTAGTTTAAAATAATAATCAAATCTGTGAGCGTAACATAATGTAAATATCAGCTTACGGGGTGGCGTGAGTCATGTCTCTGTTGGAGAAGGGGTCGTACATGTCGGGGTCCAGTTTGGACGGTTTGAGAGTCTTGCCATTCTCATCGGTTAGTTTTAACCTGAAAAAAATAAAACAACAGCTATCATTTAAATGCCGATGGAAACTTAAAAAATAACTAAGTACCATTTCATTAATTTGTAATGTATTAACTATAATTTGTTTTGTAAAAATGTAAGATGGAACTTGATCTTTCGTATGAATTAAAACAATACAAAAGTGAACCAAAATTAAATTCTTTAGGGTCTTCACTGCTTGCTGGTTTTAAATAATTTCAATTCAATTTTAGCGAATTTCCCATAGGGAAGAAGCTATTACCGTAGGTCTCATGGCAAGAGTTAAGCCCGAGACCATGTTATTTTTTCTTCTTTAGGTGCCCAGAGACCAAAAACAATAGTCGTTAAAATTTATATATATATATATATATATATGTGTGTGTGTGTGTGTGAACACGATAACTCTCGTAAAAAAGGTCCGATCGAGACCAAATTTGGTAGAGACGTGTATTCCTACAAATGCTCGGACGAGTTAGTAAACCAGACATATCGGTCAATGGGAACAGGTAGTTTGGGGGGGTTTTGTACCCCAAAATGGGGTTTTTGCGTTTTTCACATGTAATTTCTAATTTTATATTTCACCATTGGAATCAGCTTAAAAAACTACACAATTAAGTTCCTTAAAGTTTTTCTCTATCTTCAACGGTTACCGAGATACAAAAAAATCTAAACACAGTACGTTGTATTTTTGAGGCTTCAATGTTAATCTTATGGAGGATTAAAAAAAATTAATTTTTTACTTATTATCTAATATTTTTGGATGAAAACTTGATATTTAGCTTCATGTGGTTGAATCCATACATTTGTGCTAAAAAATTATAGTTTATGTGTTTATCATGGCAGAAACCTGCAGGCTCTTTTCCCATGTTAATCATATGGAGAATAGGCAAACTCCTTTATTTATGGACATTTGATAAAGTTGGTATAAATGTTAAAATAAATTTTTGATTAAACTACTTTCAGTGTTCCTCAAGCAGCAAACCTCTCACTCTTTATTATATAATCTTATGGAGAATAGGCAAAAATTCTCATGTTTATCGACAGATGTTGACCAAACTTGTCATATATTATTATTATTATATTATTGATTTGGAAATTCGCTGAGTACGCAGGTCTGCTGCGACGGGGGTATTTTAGATTAATAAACGTATATGATTAGCCTACACATATTTAGATGTAACCTCTCATATAATAAACAAAAGGACGAACACATAAACTAAATCAGTCACATTTAAACGGTATCGAACCACGAAGCCGTCCCACGGTCTGCCGTAGGGTGGCCTAAATTAGGAAATCGCCTTTAAACGTCCTTCGTACAAACCGAATTACACAGCGGTTTTGGAATTGGAAAGGATTTTATTTTTGCATTTAGGCATTGGCAAATGTACACGCCTTACTCCCTGACCCAGATCCGGCGGGCTAATCACATGTGTAGGAACGCCACCGCGAACAGTGAGGGGCCCAAGGCGAAACCTTGTGGTACCCCGTCGGCTGTTTCATCGACTACCTTTCATTGTTCCGCTTTAAACATACCGCTGTCAATCACATGAATGAGTAGTTCCGTGCTGTCGTAGACGGACCAATAATAGACAAACTCTTTCCACTCACGACCATATATTGAGTCTCAGACATAATGTATGACTCCTTACAGCATTACTTCTTGTACGATAAATCATTTGCTAGGGTATTGCTACAAATCATTTTCCTGAGTTTTATACTTGTGAATAAGAATGAAGGGTTTAGGAGTGTAGTGGATTTGACGAGACGCATGTCTGTTACTGATAAAGACTAGTTGATTTATTTTCCAGGATTAATTGAAATAAAATCACTTTTTCCTCCATCTAATTAATTAAGTTTACAATTCATACATCTGTATAGGAATTATTTCTCCGAATTTACTATAAAACTGTGAGCGGGGAAAGAGTTCATTCATCAGCAGACCGAATACACACTAATTGATATTCCAGTGACCCAAGGTAGCTGGGTAACGAAGCATTGCTAAGTTTTGTTAGAATTTAGTCTATGATCGAACTGTGTGTTGCAAGTCTTGAAGACAAATAAAGCTGTATTTCAAGTTGTAGCTTGGGTGGACTGTCGAACAAACCTGTGTCCTACAGAAGTAAAGAATGAAACACATAATTACTTCTGTCCAAGACAATAGCGGGAATGTACGGAACGTTGCAAGACCTGGACCAGAATGTGTTCGCGGAACAGCTGAGATACAGCTGTCCAGGATGTGCGGGAGAGCTGAGAAACGACCGACGATTATATTGGTCAGGTCGGATGGATTCCATCTTGAGTAAAATCGACACCATGACATATGACTACTTGTATTGATTAACTGAATTGCATTCCTTGACTGTATCCAGCTGCCTTTTACCTATTGGAAAATAGGGTAGCAGCCTTTTAGCGAATTTCCCATAAGGAAGAAGCTATTATAAAATGGTCCGATCGGGACCAAATTTTGTAGAAACGTGTATTACTACAAGTGCTCGGACGAGGTCGTAATCCAGACATATAGGTCAATGGAAGGGGTAGTTTGGGGGTGGGATTTGTACCCCCAAAATATGTTTTTTCATTTTTCTCATAAATTTTAAAAAAATTTAAAATTTTTATCTTTCACCATTAGAATCAACTTAAAAAACTGCAGAATTAAGTTTCTTAAAGTTTTTCTCTATCTCCAACGGTTACCGAGATATTAAAAATCTAAACACAGTACGTTGTATTTTGGGGCTCCAATGTTAATCTTATGGAGGATAAGAAAAAATTAATATTTCCCATATTAATCAATATTTTTAGATTAAACTTGGTATTTACCTTCATGTTGTTGATACCCACCCGTTTATGCTTAAAAATCATATTTTATGTGTTTATCATGGCAGCAAACCTGCACACTCTTTCCCATGTTAATCTTATGGAGGATAGGCAAATAATTCTCATGTTTATGGACAGATTTTTATATAACTTGTCATATATTATTATTATATTATTGATTTGGAAATTCGCTGAGTACGCAGGTCTGCTGCGACGGAGGTATTTTTGGCTATCTACATAGACAAAAATTCTATGCTTGGAACGTATCAAGAATTACAGAGGATAGGTAGCGAGGATACATATAGAGAATAGGTATAGAGGATAGGTATTGAAGACTGGTATAGAGGATAAGTAAAGAGAATAGATAGGGTATAGAGGGTAGGTTAGAGTGCAGGTGTATAGATAAGTATAGAGGTAGGAGGTATAGGAGAAATAGAGGTAGGACGACACATTACTAGCAAACAATATATATACTTTGGTAATAGGTGGACAGTCGGCACACTGTAACTAGTTACTTGGAAACTCCAAGATCCGAACCAGGGACATCGTTTGCGACGCCACTGATTTACCAAATTCTGAAAATCATGGGGTATTCAACTATTAAATAAGTAGTCCTAATCACTTGCCGCTATTACTCACTCACTACACGAGGAAATAAATCCAAGATATGGACAGGTCGGAGGAGGTTTTTTATTAACTAACGCTAGATTTAATTAATTGTCTTTGTCTCATTTGTCAAAATGTCGCTGTAAGTTGAAACAATTAAAAAAGGATTTGATCGTTTTTCATGAAAACTCATCAGTATTGATTTAATTTATATTCTATACACACATACAAATTACCAATGCGTGCTTTGATTACTTCTCTGTAGCAGTTTAATTCCTTACATGGAGGTTTCCTCAATCAGCAGTGATTATTACCTAACATACCTTCATACCCTCGTGTTGGCGTATTTCAGAGTCTGTGCCTTTAAAAATACCTGCTATTTAAGCAAACCTTCGTATTTTGTGACTATACATGACCCATGTCATCGTTGTAAAAAACCCTTTATTTGTCTCCTAAAGAAAATTACCATTCATTCAGCTATAATGCAGGGTAAATATAAAAGCTTTTAAGCAGCCTATTGTTTTCAGTACTCCAATAAATTGTATGAAGACTGCTACGCTTCTACGTGTAATAAATTGCAAGTACTTTGTATTAGAGTTATATTACTTGTATTAAATACACACATTACTTTTAAATCTTTGTAGAAACAAATTTAACCGAACTAAAAAGATAATAGATATAGTTCCGACTAAAGGTATCCTTGTAGTTACATATTTTAGCTCACACCATTCTCCAGCAACTCCAAACAGAAACATCCGCTGGCGTAGCTTCGTAGTAAATAAAAATCACAAATCTACGATACTTACTGATGAATTTAAATCAGTTTGATTATAATTTCGTTTAAGGTGATTTAATGATCGTTCCCAGAATAAAGTTTCAGCTGACTTATTAAATATTTCACAATATTTACGTTAACAGATTTGCATTGGTAAAAGTAATGGCTTATTTTTATTGTGTATTTTTCCGTAAGTGTTGTAATGAGGGTTTTACCGCTCCATAATATAAAATAAGGGAATTCCAGGGTCAAAAGCCATCAACTCCACTTAACAGCTAAATAGTTTTATCCGTGGTGCCAGAACGTTTTATAGCTTTCTGTTCGTTTTATAGAGATCTGTGAGAGAGTTGTTGGAGAGGTCGCGTCGAGACCAGCTGGAGGGATTTAGCTAGGTCGTGTCGAGACCAGCTGGAGGAGATTTGGCTAGGTCGTGTCGAGACCAGCTGGAGGAGATTTGGCTAGGTCGTGTCGAGACCAGCTGGAGGAGATTGGACTAGGTCGTGTCGAGACCAGCTGGAGGAGATTTGGCTAGGTCGTGTCGAGACCAGCTGGAGGAGATTTGGCTAGGTCGTGTCGAGACCAGCTGGAGGAGATTTGGCTAGGTCGTGTCGAGACCAGCTGGAGGAGATTTGGCTAGGTCGTGTCGAGACC
Organism: Nephotettix cincticeps; assembly: GCA_023375725.1. Lineage (NCBI taxonomy): Eukaryota > Metazoa > Arthropoda > Insecta > Hemiptera > Cicadellidae > Nephotettix > Nephotettix cincticeps. The sequence goes on from CM041790.1 coordinate 54,870,372, forward strand.
AGCTGGAGGAGATTTGGCTAGGTCGTGTCGTGTCGTGTGGAGACCAGCTGGAGGAGATTTGGCTAGGTCGTGTCGAGACCAGCTGGAGGAGATTTGGCTAGGTCGTGTCGAGACCAGCTGGAGGAGATTTGGCTAGGTCGTGTCGAGACCAGCTGGAGGAGATTTGGCTAGGTCGAGGAGCCAGACTCACTAGTTACGATGACGTTTCGGAACACAGACAGAAGCACCGATGATTCTTCATTCTCACTCATTAGAGACTAAATAATGACATTGCAATGACTTTAAGCTGTAATTAGAGAAAGGAACACTTTAACCACATTGAATTAGCAACTTTACATCTTGAGTTGTCAATTCTCTCTACACTCTACATCTATATTCTACTCACGTGGATGAAGTATTGAACGGTTCATGATTCAGGCTCAGAACAGACTGGTTCTTCTTGTCAATCACCAGCCCTGGGTTGTCCATTGCGAGTATCTAGAACAAAAACAACAGTTTTTAATTGTTTTTGCTAATACGAGTACTAATTGGTGGATTTTAACTAACGGGTGAGTGTATTTGATGACCTGTAGCTCTGCTGCTGACAGAGACCTGCTGATTCATTCTCCAGGACCATTAATAGATAGCCCATACAACGAACAAAGGCAACTGCACCAGTACACTAGTTGATACGAACACTGTTGATTCATTGCAAAATACATATAATGTGCGTTTTCACACCCAAAGACAGGACGCCGCCGTGCCGGCCGACACCGACCTGTTGTCAGCTTCGCTTCAGCCGATGTCGACGAGTTGCAGGTAGAAGAGTGTTCGAGTTTTTCTCTTATTAAAGCCGTTAATAATAAGTATGATGTCATCACTTTGGTGGAATTGATCGAGTCAAATCCCTGTTTAATTGATAAAATTAAAAACTTCTTTGGATTTTTCATTTTAACTTATGAAATAATGTATAATACTAGTCCGATCGTTGCAGATGTAATAAATATAATAAATACACCCTCTTGTTGTCATTTACATCTTATCACTTTAACCTTGAGGTGAGTTCTCTAACGTATAAAGAAAGCATTAAAGACCTTAACGATTTTGTCGTTAAGTGTGAAACCGCTCAATAAAATGGGAATAAAGCATCTGAAACAGTTTAGGAAAAACTCCTTGTCATATCCGAAATCAATAATCGTGTTGTAGTTGGTTTAACGCCGCCACGCGTTGCCTTTTTACCATTTTAAAGCAGCAAATCGCTAATCGTAAAATGAAACATCAAAACAAGCTCATAAAAGTGTAATTCACATTCACTTGAGGTGGTAACTAGCAGCAACTCCCTCTAGCGGCCACGTCGTTGATTTATGTGGTGCTGATAGTGAGTAATTATTAGTTACGACTACAATTCACAGGGAGCGCTCCTGCGCACCACATAAATCAACGTAAACAATAATACATCAGTTTACTACAGGGTTGGGTAAACAATGACCAGCGCAATCCTAGCCCTATAAAGATTACAATAGCTACTTTGTAATTATGAGGGAATTTCATAATATTCGATGGGTATATAATTATCTGTATTAGATGTTCAGCTTTTAAATTTGTTCAATTAACTAAACTAATTTACTTTAACTTTCTAAAAAACATATAGATAATTGTTTTATAACTTTAAATAATATATTCTCTCCATTAACCCTTTATTTGTTTTCTTTAATTGTCAATAATTTGGGTTTTGCATGGTTTTACTTTTGATATGTTATTCTTTATTTATTTATGTTTTTTTTTTTTTATTTTATGTAATTTTTTTTTTTTTTTTATTTTTTTTTTATTTATTTTTTTATTTTTTTTATTTTTTTTATTTTTTTTTTTTCACTCCCATTTATTTTTTTTTTTTTTTTTTGAAAATTTTTTTTTTTTTTTTTTTTCTTTTTTTTTTTTAAATTTTTTTTTTTTTTTTTTTTTATTTTTATTTTTTTTTTAGTTTGTTTTTTTGTTTTTTTTATTTTTTTTGTTTTTTATTTTTTTTTTTTTTTTTTTTTTTTTTTTTTTATTTTTTTTTTTTTTGTTATTTTTATTTTGTTTTTTTTTTTTTTTTTATTTGGCGAATAAATTGATGTTGTGTTTAAGGTTTTTTTATTTTTTTTTTTTTTTTTTTTTTTCTTTTTTTTTTTTTTTTTTTACGTGTGTTGGTGTGTTTTTTTTTTAGTTTTTTCCGGGACTTAAAACATCCCCAAATCTTTCTCTATAGAAGTCAAATGTAATTTTGTAAACTGTACATGTATTAACGCTTTCCCAATGATATACAAGTATTTTATCCGTTATTAAGGAATCATAAATTATTCAAGTATTTTCACAGTTTTTAAGTAAGCAAATACGAATTTGAAAAATTCCATAAGTAATTCTTCCCGTAGACGAGTTTCAAAATTGATATCACTCCCATTTATTTAGGTTTAAAAACTTTGACGAAAACAGTAGTTTTTGGGGGGGGCGCGCTGGTCTAGGGGTAAAGCGCGAGGCTTCGGTGATAATGGCTTCACCAATGGCTTTTCGCTATATGATGATGCCGCAACCCACACAGGGACCGCACACAGGGGGTTGGGCAAAAAGCCGCTACGACTGAAGTGCCTTGGGAGTAATCCGCCCCTTCCAATAAGAAAATAACAGTAGTTTTTATGCGTAAAATAGTAACAAATTTATGTTAACATTATAAAATACTCCTGCGTTATATTTTAGCTAAGTGGGACGAAATAAATAGAAAGGACAAATATCAGTAAGAATTGTGTTGACGGCTGTGCAAATGTTTTAAAAGCCAATCACACAATAATAAAAACAGATCACTTTCACTTGTAGGATTCGTTGACTTTAAAATGAATAAAGCAAAAAAATATTTAAGTCACAATTGATTTTCATACTAGCTTTAAGATTAATGACTGTCCATAGACAAGGTAAAATTCCGATTAGTATCTAAAAGCAATTACAGTAATTAATTGACAGACAACGCGGCAGCAGGCGAAGCTAACGCATAACCTTGACGAGATGGTGTGTAGCGACAGGTATTGTTATCAATGTGCTGATAACGAAACAATAAGTTTTTCTGCTTTACCTACACCGAACATTAATGGTTTCTTTCTTGGCCAAGTCATTATTGCGAAGAGACGTCACCGTTGATCAGCTGATGTTAGGAGCAGGTAACGCCAGGACAATTTTGACGCATGGTAACATTTAAGATGTCATATATGCACTCCTAACTAGAGCATTTTTTCACGAACTATATACATAACAATGTAATTATAACTGTTCTACAAACAAGTACTGTTACGAAAAACTTACCCTAAATAGCTTTATGGCTGTTTTACTGCACTTCAGAGGCCATAATTGGGTGCAATAAACTGAAGTTGTCATATTGTTGGTAAGTCAAAGTGAACAGCTTTCCCTCGTATTTTTAATTCCTCCTTGTCTCTTTGGGGCACGCCACCCTTATACCTGGGATCCCCAGTCTGCATCCAGGTATTCGTTAGTTCACTGTTGATGCATTGCTGTCTGCTTCATCTTGTTCGGGCACGCCACCCTTATACCTGGGATCCAGGTATTCGTTAGTTCACTGTTGATGCATTGCTGTCTGCTTCATCTTGTTCGGGCACGCCACCCTTATACCTGGGATCCAGGTATTCGTTAGTTCACTGTTGATGCATTGCTGTCTGCTTCATCTTGTTCGGGCACGCCACCCTTATACCTGGGATCCAGGTATTCGTTAGTTCACTGTTGATGCATTGCTGTCTGCTTCATCTTGTTCGGGCACGCCACCCAAATACCTGGGATCTCCCCATCTGCCAGTGTATTCGTTAGTTTTCACTGTTTCACTGTTGATGCATTGCTGTCTGCTTCATCTTGTTCGGGCACGCCACCCTTATACCTGGGATCCAGGTATTCGTTAGTTCACTGTTGATGCATTGCTGTCTGCTTCATCTTGTTCGGGCACGCCACCCTTATACCTGGGATCCAGGTATTCGTTAGTTCACTATTGATGCATTGCTGTCTGCTTCATCTCGCTCGGGCATGACACCGGGTACTGAAATCTGAACGGGCTAGGGTTTGTTTCATTTTCTTTCCCAGCTGATGAAAGTTATCTCCTGCCTTTTCGATCCTCAACCATAGTCGCAGTGCCTAAACAGCTCCGTTGGAGCCTCGTACAGATTCCAATTATAACAATGACATCACGACAAACATTAATCCTTTTCTTCACTTTAATGTCTTCAATTTACGAGGATAAATAATTGTTTATTTGAGTTGTCCATTAAATATAGGGGTTTTTTAATTCAAACATCTTTGAGTCTAGGACTCAAAGATGTTTGAGTCCTAAGCAATCAAAATATCCTGAATCCTCATCTTCGTCTGCATCCTTGCCGCCTCTATTCCATTCCACTTTAAAAAAATCATTCATCCTTATTTTTTTATGAATTTCCCCTTTCCAGATTTGTTACATTTTCAATATAGTTTTCACGTAGGTCAACTTTAATTTAATATTACAGAGATGGTTGCGTTTAAATGTTCCATGGATGTTTTAGTATTCTTGTGTTTCTTCTCGTCTTACGTCGAGTCTTTAGCGGACGTAGATGTAATATTATTTTTTCTTTTTCTCAAACTGTAAATCTCTTCTACTTTTTTCCTGTAATTCTGTTACCAATTTCACACGCTCGGCTTCAGTCAATACTGCCACTACCCACTATCGGCGACCCGCACATTCCCAGGTGGACACAATAATAATTACTGTGCCAGTAACTCATTCGAACCGAACAGAACCAGTTTGACGTTTCTCTGACATTTTCCATTATTCGCTACGCCACTGCCGCATTCTCCGTGTAAGGTCGTGATCACCCCCCCCCTTCCACCACCAGTGACTGTAGTGACGTCACGGGACAGGACCGGTCACTGGGAGCGGAGCTCCCCCACAAGGAAAACCACTGGGATTTGCCCAATTGCTTTTTGTAACGACGGGTTGGTGGGAATATATCTTCAGTCTGACTGGTTTGCAAAACCTCATCTTTGTTTATTTATTCCATTGGCGAATGTTTTATTACAACAGCTGTCATTCCTAAAATGAACATATGTTTATGTTTCTCTTACATATCACTTTGAGTTGTCCATTAAATATAGGTTTTTAAAAAAAAAATTCAAACATCTTTGAGTCTAGGACTCAAAGATGTTTGAGTCCTAAGCAATCAAAATATCCTGAATCCTCATCTTCGTCTGCATCCTTGCCGCCTCTATTCCATTCCACTTTAAAAAAATCATTCATCCTTATTTTTTTATGAATTTCCCCTTTCCAGATTTGTTACATTTTCAATATAGTTTTCACGTAGGTCAACTTTAATTTAATATTACAGAGATGTTTGCGTTTAAATATTCCCACACGGATATTTTAGTATTCTTGTGTTACTTCTCGTCTTACGTCGAGTCTTTAGCGGACGAAGATGTAATATTATTATTTTCTTGTTCACAAACTATAAATTTCTTGTACTTTTTTCCTGCAATTTTGTTTCAAATTTCACACGCTCGGCTCAGTCAATACTTCCACTATCCACTATCGGCGACCCGCACATTCCCAGGTGGACACAATAATAATTACTGTGCCAGTAACTCATTCGAACCGAACAGAACCAGTTTGACGTTTCTCTGACATTTTCCATTATTCGCTACGCCACTGCCGCATTCTCCGTGTAAGGTCGTGATCACCCCCCCCTTCCTCCACCAGTGACTGTAGTGACGTCACGGGACAGGACCGGTCACTGGGAGCGGAGCTCCCCCACAAGGAAAACCACTGGGATTTGCCCAATTGCTTTTTGTAACGACGGGTTGGTGGGAAAATACCTTCAGTCTGACTGGTTTGCAAAACCTCATCTTTGTTTATTCCTATTTCCATTGGCGAATGTTTTATTACAACAGCTGTCATTCCTAAAATGAACATATGTTTATGTTTCTCTTACATATAGCCTAATATTGGACGCATATAGGATAAAATAAAACCTTTCAGGCGTTTTGATATGGATATGTCTTAGTTCTGAAGTGAGGGGTGTTAGTAATTTGTAAGATAAAAATTTGAAACATAAGAACAGCTAATTAGATGGACTGAAAACATTCTTTTTAGACATATCCATGATCTAACCTATTTCCCACAGGGAAGTAAATACAAAACTTTTTATGAAACGGAGTGGCATGCCCGGAGGTGGATTTTAGGATATATACTAATTTATGTAAAAATATAGATTCATATCTACACAAAATATTTAGTTAAAAATTAATAAAGGGGAAATATACTGGTATGTTAACAGCCAGTTTCGGTAAAACACTTTGATGTTGCTAAAAAAATTGTAGGAGTTACTATATACATCAAAGAAATACTTTGAAAGGTAATAAAGAAAAACCTTTACACGTACTTTACGGTAGGGGCATTTCCCATGTATTGCTAAAGGTTGGAGTTTATAAAAATTGTTTCCTAGGTACAAATATAGGGTCCTAGGTATAAATATACTTTATATATGTCAGAAACTAAAATAAAATGGATTATCCTAAAACAATACTTTATTATGTTAATTTGTACCTATAACGGAACTTATAAACATATTTAAATAAAAATATTGGTAAGATTTATATCATCAACCACTATAAAACTTGAATCACATTTGCAGAACGTGTACGAAGTGTAGCAGTGGACTGACTTGAATCGCGTAATTAGCAATAGTTACGTGGTAATTACGTAATAGGAGGTAATTAGCGTATTTAAACTGCAAGCAGTGTACATGACATACCTCGCTCTCATATTCCCCGAAATATTCTAAGTGCAACACTACTTTAACATAACAATATGTTGATTGTTTTGTGTAAACAGCTGTCTGTCTTTCCGTCGGATTACAAACCATTACGTAGAGCTTCGTAATATAGAATTGAATTTAGCAAAACATATTTATTGCAGTCGTTACAGAAAATAGTTTTATTCCTCGTTGCACATTTTAACATTCGAATTACTTTTTACAGATTACCAGTCACAAGCCTCAGTTACACGATTTGGTTTTGATAGTCAATTTAATTTTAGATAATATTATTCCACAAATATCCTCGTTCAATTGTTTATCTTAATCTTACAGTCCTCGAACGGGTACTTGTAAATAATTCACAGTTTGACAGATTTGAGCTAATTTTCACGTCTGACTCTTTATCTTATACTGTCGAGTAGTGTTTCATTTATCAATTTCTCACTGACGGAGCGCGAGGCTACTCGAGTGTTTCCGGGGCACTAGCCTCTCAACAGGTTCACTGGAATTTACCATGTTGTTAGATAATGCCGTAGTTAGTCTATATCGTAATATAAATATTCTATAATTTCTTTTGATGTGGTTGAATACATTATTTTCTGTTTTCCAACCAATTGGAAACACGCATACAAATCTGCTGCATCTTGTCTCAAGTCCGCGAGAGTGGACTGTGGCCGTGACGACGTGTCGAGTTCAAGAGACGGGATACAACCACCATACTAGTCTGCTGTGTGGACTAAGGATTTCTGTTTGTTATAAATATCGAAGGTATAATTAATTTATATCATTAGGCACAAAAAAGATTGAAGTTATTTCTGTGACCTTACGTTTTTTCGTTCAGATCCTCACTCAGTTGTTGCATAAGCCAGCTGGCGGACCCCGACATTGGGCGCTGATCGGAAGCAGACGACGGCCCGACGCTCTGACCCTCGTCCGTTGTCTGTATCGGGGTTACCGATCGTATCTCTCCTGAGCCCTGATCTGGCAATTACACCGTCTGCTAACTCGCCTTCGATCGCTGCAATTTACTTTAATTTGTCTAGTTAGGTTTGAATATTTTATTCAAAGTGCGCAGTTTATTAGGAATTCTAATTTGTCATCTGGTCACTAAATACAGTGTTTTAGTGCACTTTTACCTTATATGAAGGATTTATAATTTAAAACAAGGCTTTTCTTAAAATCAGAAGGCTGATTTGTTTAGAATGAGTTTTTGTTCAATTATTTCCAATGTTGAACAATTAAAGAGACACACTAGTTGGAAAATTTGGAAGTAATTTCATAAAGGCCTTACAATGTGGAATAAACTGCGCATCCCGTAAGTTGAAGTTTCATCCGTTTCTTCATGTTCCGTTTCTTCTTCATTTCCGTTTCTTTCTTGTTCGTGATCCATTATAATGAGTTAACGATGTGTCTTTATATTAATTACCCTTCACAATGGTTAGCACAGTCAACAATCTACACAAAGCTGGTTAGTGAATGCACGAATAAAACTATATCATAGAATGCATTACCACGTATTAAGATACATTGAAAGCTACTTGGAGGTCACGAATTGAATGTGGATAGTTGTGGGTTTGTTCTTGTGTGGATTAACTACGTTGAATACTGCGTTAATTAATCCCAAAGCCATAATTAGACCAATTCGTAATTCCGAACCACTTCTTCGATTGCTAATTAGTAGGCCGCATTAGTTAACATTGGCATATAATTAACAGTCCTCACGGAACATCCAGCCTCTCAGTTCAAAGACAAGTATGATCATACCATCCTACATTCATCATATATAGGTTAAATGCATACTATATCATAAAATATAATTAGTATAATATTGAAATATTCACAAATTGTAATATGAGATACATTTTGTGTTCTCTTTGATGGAAATTATAATTTAGTACACTAAAACAATTTCTATCTAAAATGTTGTTCAACTGTAGTTTTATATTGTTTTTTATTTGCGTCTAGACTTCAGCCTAGTGAACAAGACTACAAGATCGCGCCACAGTATCCTACATTCATTTCTTTATACTTCTTAAACTATCAATGATTTCTTTAAAATATAAAAATGATTTACAATTGTAACAGTGTAGCGACAGTGGAAATTATAATTTAGTCCTGACATTTTTTAAGCGCAGCTGTAGTATATTGTTTTTGTACTATAATCAATAACGTAGACTTTATTTAAGTATTAAAGTTCTTCAATATTCTTTAATAGATAAAAAATTTATTAGGAACGTCCGATAACAATCCTGACGTTTAAAGCGGCACATAGTAATATTATTATTGATAATAAAATTTTAACTGTTGATATAAATAATTTATACTTAGTCTGTATACGCCTTGATCAAAATCAATTTCACATATTATGATTACCCTTCGAGTCATTTCATAAAATGCATTACGTTATCAAAATCACGTCCATCATGAAATGCCCTTCGGAGTGTATCAGTGGCTCTGAATATGAAGACTAACCCGTCTCTATTGTGTACGTTTTAAACTGAATAACCGGTTGTGAGACATGAAGTAGCTCAGGAGGACTTGAGGTCTTCAGTTGAGCACGTAGCAACAATTTATGATTCCCAGCGCCAATTTGGTTCAGGGAACGTCCTCCACGTTGCGGTCGCGGGTGGCGTAGGTCGTCCACTCGGACACTCGGACACTACGGCAGTTGCCTCAACGAGTCAACAGTTTCGTGGTCCTTCCACACTAGACTCCACGGTCACATGACCCTGGGCGGTAAATCAACTTAGCTTTATGTCAATATCATGTCATCTACATTCATGGCTAAAAGAGTTGGATGTTAGTTAGAAAATACTAGATCAGGGTTCTTAAACATCATCTTAAACATCCTCAAGGACCCCGTAATTGTGTATACAGGGTGTTCATTAAAGTCGGGGACAAACTTCTAGGGGTGGTAGTACTCATCAAAATAAACAAAATGGCGGTGGTTAAAATCATTTAATCGAAGTAACAATGAATCCGATAACTATGTAAAAATTTTACAAGATATAAAAAGATTGGAATTTTAATTTCTCGCTTATCCGAGAACGGATTTCGTTCACTAAAAAATCGTTCGATTTGAAATTAAAATTCCAATCTTTTTTATATTTGTAAGAATATTATAAAGTTAATGGGTTTTGTTATTTTAGTTAAAATATTTTTAACCGCCGCCATTTTGAAAATGTAACAGCAAACTAAATATATACTTTGAGAATATTTTTATCTTTGCTTAATAAATATGTATACAAAGTTTGGTTTCTGTATCTTAAATAGTTCCTGATATATAACGTTTTTGGTATAAAATACAAAATGGCGACTAGCGGCTAAACAAAGGATTTTTCTACATATATTTATAGGAAATGTTTTGTTTATTTTGATGGGTACTATCAACCCTTTAAGTTTGTCCCCGACTATAATGAACACCCTGTATAAAGGAGACCCCCTATAACTATCCCTTACTCCCTATTTACCCTTCGATATCCTCTTAAAACAAGAGGAAATCCATATTTCCCTGCCCAAAAGTACGTGTTGAGTTTTCTGCACAAAAGTAACGTAAACTGTTATTTTCAGAGGTAAGAGCAATTGATGTGAGTGATTATTTGCTAGATGATTAGAATTTGTCCTCAACAAAGTTGACTAATCCGTGGAAAGGACAGCCATCGAAACAAGGAACTCAAAGGATACGAAAGATAGAATATGGACAGTCTTTTTAATTCCCAGAGACCTAAAAACATTCAAAACCAATCAGATCCGCAGCACTCGGTCACAGAATACTCAAACTTAACAAGACCCCTTGTTAAAGCATTCATAACAAAAAGAACAAATTTCAAGACTGGTTTATCAGAAAGAAAGGCAACAAGTGGATGAACGAAAAGAGAAACTATATGGGACAACTCAGCATCACAGAATAAATAGCATAAAATAGAACACTCCTCAGGAACTTTATCAAGAAGAAAAGCTACAGTTGTTGCCACAAAATGAATCAAACAAAGAAGACAAGAAGGTAAGTAAAAACCCAAAATGGACCGAATAACAAATACATGAACACCCATGAGAGAAGTTTGGCCTGCAGGTAAGGTGAAAACAAAAGAAAATTTGACATAAAGCTTAGTCTAAATGCGGTCTTCTAGGGCATAACATGAAAAATGATAACAATAATGGTAGTAGACAAACAGCTGTTTGAACAAGTGACCAGCTGATTTTACGATCGACAAAGACGACTAAATTTAAAATCAGGATTTAATTTTATGAATTTTTGAGACACACTGTATATTAACATACCTAATATCTTTGTGTTTATCTAATTGAACTTGAACAACAAGGTAATGTACGATGTAAATACTGTATATTAAATCTATTTTATTCTCTTACAACACGTAATTATATAAGAATGTAAATTGGTTCTAATTAATTTACTACAATATAGTTTGCTGCGACATTAACCATGTTAGAGAGAAAGCGAAGCGACACACGCCAGTAGGCCTGTAATTACGACACCAGCGCGTATCATCACGCTAACTTTACAATATTCAACGCCATTTATATGCAAAATCCATACCGAACTACTCCTAAATATGGTTGGTAATTATTATTACATGACGGCAAATGAGATGACGCGTGCACATAATTGGAAAACCACCATGTACACCTTTCGCCTAAAAAACTATTGTTTAGCTCCGTATACGTTTTCTATTAGTTCTACTTTATTCCCAACTAGCCAAAGTACCCGTTCTTCGCACGGGTTAAAAAGGCTGAAAGGTGTAGGCTCTACTGATACATTTAAGTTATTGTTAATTAATTCTTCATTGTTTACAAAATGACAAAACACGAGTGTCTACAACATTTCAAAGTAACATCTGTCAAATATTGGGAGAGGATAAGGATTAATGTAATAGAGACAGTCGTCGGAAAAAACTTAAAATCTACCATTCCACTATTTCAAATAATTCACTAATTTCGATCCAGCAGTTTATCTGAAAAATCAACTTTATTTCTTCTTCTTCCCGAACTGTCAAATGCAGTGCAAACGGATGTTGTCATTAGAAAATGTAAACATTGAAACCTAGGACGGTCACGGCAGCTCTTTCTTCTTCTTCTTTCCGAACTGTCAAATTTTAGTGTTCACAGCTGTTGACATTCAAGTAATTTTGTTTTCATTCGTTGAAAATGTAAACATTGAAATTTAGGACGTTCATGGGGCGTAGCCCGAGGGGATTTTAAGGGAACTAATATGCCTATGTGTTGCATGAGTTTAAGATCTACCTTTCTGTAAAATTTCAAACCGGTCGGTTCAGTATTTTTCGCATTTACTTGCCACAACAAACCCACAAACAAACCCACAAACAAACATACAGAAACCACCTCTTCTCTATAATATTATAGATTACAGATCTATTAAATATTCTCTAGACATCATTGTTTATTTCATTTAAATTAATTCTCTTCCATTCTTAAATCGTATAAACACTAGTACACTGATTTTAATACTCATCGTATATTGATACTGTAGTAAAGGGTATAGGGTAACACTATTTAATTTAATCTATCGAATAAGGAGTAAAATTAAAAAAATAGGAGTCACCAGCAATGAACTTTTATATCGTAGGAGTTTTCCTTTTTCTTTATGGAACAATTTTAAGTACTGTAGCTCATTTATTAGTAATAAGAGTTATGGAAAAATACGCAATCATTTGTCTCAGTTACTTAAACTTTTCGATTTATTTTTTCCAGATCAGAATGAAACGACTTCCCACATAAATTAATATCTATTCAAATTACTTGATTAGTTGACTATCTGCACAAAGGAATAATATTTTGAAACTGATAAAATGTCGTAACATTTTTCTTTTTTTGAGCTTATGAGGGTAAAATAGGAAAATTAACTTAAATTCTCTCTCGGCACAGATTTTTAATTTTTTTTAAATATTATACTAAGTTTTTGAATTTAATGCCAATAATTCGGAAGAGAAGTTATAGAAAATGTTTACCTAGTAATTTGACCCTGAAACTTCACGATGTTTTGACACTAATTACACTTGGTATTAAATTTGACATCATACGTATCTAGTTTTACAACATTCGTGCAGCTATACTAACGTTAAGTGAAGTAATCGTGTGAACAAAGTTTACTTCATTGCATTGTGCATATTTTAATGATGATGAATTTAATGATAGTTTACTATTGTTGTTTAACGTATAGCGTCTTAGAGTCCGTTATAAGGGCCCTCGGGTATTATATTTTCCCACAAACATATTTTTGTTTATCTATTCTAAGATATTAAATGACGCGGGTAAAGTTATATTATATAACTCAACTATGAAATTCCTGCAGGATTTGGTGGGCTTGCCCTGCTGGTGGACCAGACCTTATACAGTCTGCTACAACCAAGAGGAAGACATGCAGTTTATTCAGGTCCTGCGTCCGTTTCCGTTGTCCGTTGACAGTCACATTTGTGAAATGCGACGGATTAGGAACGTGTGAAACGACAGAGAATGCAATCATATAATAGGCCTCGGGTGACAGCAGACAACGGGTCACGTGGTCCGTTACATCAGCTGCTAACACCTGTCATAGTCATCAGCTGATTGTTGTGTTGAACAGCTGATTGGTCTCTTCTGATCTATGTGATTAATGATTTCGACCACCTGTTGCGATTCTAACTGCTAATTTATGCATTAACTTCAAAGCTTATAAATTGTATAACCATCCTAATACACCTTGAATAATTTAAATTTATAATATGAATATGAAGATGATAAACGAATAAAAATAATAATTAATTACTAACTATGAAAAACAAATTTGCAACAATAGTATCGTGGTTATGATTTTATAATAATTATTTTTAAAGTAATTAAAATTTCGTATATTAAAATTCAATCTATTTGTGGTAAAACAAACATATTGCCAATGCAAATTTAGGCCATGCAAGAACAATTAATTATAAATAGTAATTATTGTCGATGAGTTCATTGTGAGACAAAGGCGGCTTTCCCTTTACCATGTGACCTTGAGCAAATTTTTCTTAAACGTTCCTCGAATAGGAAGTTGTCACTGTGCAAGAAACTTGCAGTCAATACTACCTTCTAAGGTTACAGAGGTATTTTAACTATTAACAAATTTGGATTGTAACCGCAATGTAGATCAATCAAGGAGTTATTCCACTAATTATTGTACTTCGTAATTACTTTATGATGGTTATATCTGGTTTAACCAGTATAAGATATATTATTTCTTTTATATGTTTTCTACACATGTTCCTTAGTACATATTAACTGTAGGAAAACCCCTCTTATGGTAGTCAATTAGATATGAAATAATTTTTTGGAGTATATTTATTAAGACATATTGTATTTTGGTCAAGTCACTGTGAGATAGCGTCCGTTATGCAAAACATTCCAAATAAATGAGAGAAAAGTTAAACTAGCATTTTGTGATATGAACAATCCTTTCTTTCCTTCAGTATTATAAATTGGGGGGCATAATATCCCTCAAACATCGAGCCAATGACACCAAAGGGACAGAACGTGGGATTCTACCCTTAAAATATTCTCCAAGGTGGATCGGTATGTTATATATATAAACATGAATATGTCTGAAATTGAACAACTGATTACGAGGTTCTCGTGAATTGAAACTTCATTAGGAAAAAGCACGATTCCTAATTAAAAGACAAACATTTGAACAACAACATCAGTAAACATATAGACTGTGGAAAACCAGAGAGACCACCCACTCACTCGACCAAGACTTATACAGTCTTGGTCGAGTAAGTAAATACTCTCTCACCATGAGGGGTGACAGGATGTCCTTGACCTTCCCTCCTGGAGCTCAACAGCTCAACATAGAGTTTCCCTCATAGGATGTGCAAATGGGCCAAGAGGCGAATTGCCTCTGCTTCATGGGCTAGTTATTATTGATTCTGGCAATTAATCAGATTGTCTTTGTTATAAAAATAGCTACGGATGTCATCTATAACTCATAACACTCATCCTTCACTTATACTCACCTTAAAATAGCACCAGAATGGGACGGTGTCTCATGTATGAATATGAATGTTACAACTGTAATGTTAAATATCATATGGAAAAGAACGAAAATTTGAACTACAACTATTCTAGTTTGGAACTCAGAACAAAAATGTGGTGCCGCACTATAGTGCAACTTCCTACCACGGCTGCTGATAAATATTTGGATTGACATTTTGAAAGTCGTCTTCATTTAGTTTGTACTCTATAGTAAGGATATACAAGTATAAGACACCGACACAATACCCACACTCTGGTGGGTAACAAGTGTTGGTGAGTGTGGTCAGTGTAAATAATTTGATGACATACGTATCACTGAAACTGAGAAAAACAGCTGATTCTTTTTCCAGGATTGTTAACTAGAAACTGAATGAATAAAGGCTTGAGTCAGTATTTAATCGTAACAAATTTTGACAGGGATATGTCTTAGCTCTGGGGGGTATTGGTGATTTTTAAGATGGAAAACATGTAACAGGTTTCCATAGAAACTACCAGAACTATTGTATTGAATTTTTAATATAAAATAATATAAACGGCAGTTTAGATGAACCTAGAACATTAACTTTAGACATATCCATGATCTAACCTATTTCCCACAGGGAAGTAAATACAAACATTTTTGTTGGGATTTTGCCCTGGATCCGAATCCGCAACCTCAGATTTCTCAGCGGGTGCTTTAGCCACTGACCAACCCAGAAAGTATACTTAAGAACATTTTGAGTAATATTGAATACTCTTTAATACTAACACACTAGTAGTATTGTAGTAGAGTAGTACACTAACATTCAATTAACCACACAACCCTTTCACTCAAATACTTTACACGTTTCATCAATATATTTTCATAAATGTGTGAAGTATATTTTAATATAGTCAAATCAAAAATTGCGTTAATAATTTTGTTAGATAATGCTATAACAACTTGATATTGTGTTGTTTGATGTGAGATACTTTGACGTAATAGTTTTGACGTAGCAAGGTAGAGCTGGTAGCACAAACGGGATTTAGAGATTTTGTCGTTTTAGAAATCCTGGAGACGTAAATATTGCATTTGACCGACATATGACCGTAACCATAGCAACAGAAGCGGCCAAGGCCATTGTTTACGGTGGCAACAGGTTCTGTGTTGTGAAGTTGACACACTTTCGTACAGGCTCTAAAGCTTCTGTGATGAAATTAGGGCAACCCTAGAAGTCCTCTACTTCTGTGATGTCTGTCATCTTATATCATGTCCTCATATGTTTATTGCCTCCTTTTTTGACGTCTTCTATCAGAGAAGTAAAAAAATTATAACCGAGATCGTATTTCATTGAATCATTACTTTATGAAAGCTAAATGTTGGACCCTCGTGAATAATAAACAGGTCTGATGGAAATGTACTGAACCAGTATTTAAAAATATTCCATAGAAACTTCATCTCAGAAACTTTCGATTCTGATTCTGTTTTAGATCCTTAGTACTTAACTTCTGATATTTTCCAACATCAAGGAGTTGAGAATGCCACGAACATGTTTTATTTCCATTAGTTAGTATAAAAAAACGTAAATGGAGATGCAACATTCTGCAGTACTGTAAGCCTACTGACTAATTAAAAACTTTTGCAATATCATAACACCAGCTGTTGTATACAACGAATACAAATGTTAAGTGGGACACAAATAAATAGTGAGTTAGCGAATCTGATAATTAGGAATTATATAGGTTAGATTAGATTATTGAAATGGCGACCATACTACAATGTAGGTATTTTAAGCCAAGTATGAATGAGGATTGCGGCGCAGTTTTGTAGTCTTGTTACTGACTAAGGTTGACATGTTCCTTAGACATGACTGTTAATTAATAGCCCAACAGCTGATGGCATCAACTAAGGGACCTACAGCAGTTTAACGTGGAATCCGAACCACGGCCTCTGAGTTACGAATTGGTCTAATTATGAGGATGGTCTTTGCGGATTAACGTAGGATTCATTAGTGCGGACGTTAATCCACACAAGAGAACACTAAATCCACCGACCATCACTCACAACTATCCACAATTCGTGACCTCCAAGTAGCTGGATTACAGGATGACGCCACCATCCCAGTCAATATAGTTTAATGATGAACATAAAACTTATATTCTACCATTTTTAACTGTATATCACGATACATTCATTACAATGTAGATTAGTTGTAACTCAAACTAATCCGACAGATGCGATATATCGACTACTGATTACCCAGGTAACACCCTGATAAACGATACCCCGATGCGATATATCGACTACGGTTGTATCGCAACCGAGCGGGTGAGCGGGTGGGTCATCCACGTCTCGTGCACCGTGTGTGTTCTGTACTTAGCTTGTTCACAAGTCATTGTGTGAGTACGGGGTGTTCCCTGACCTTGGCCTCCACCGTACCTTGTGCCAGATGCTAGCAGAAATACAATCTCAGCGTGAACCCTGCATACCAGCTGCTAGCAGAGACATACTCTAATACTGAAACTGTGCAGTAGCTGCTAGCAGAACCACATCCTCAGTCTTTAACTTCTACCAACTGTTAGCAGAAACACACTCTACATCTGCACCCTGTATCAATCAGTTATTTGTAGAATGTATACATCAATCTGTATTATAATGACCATATGTTAGAAGAAACACCATCTCACCACATGTTCAGCGATAGTAGACATATCCATCCGTGCATTACTTTACACTTTAAGTTGAATTGGCGACCTACCTAGGTAGGTATTTTAAGCCAATCATGAATAAGAAATAAATGTAAGGTCCTCAGAGAGCATTGTTAATTAACAGTTCAAATGTCAATGGCATTTAGGGGACCTACAGTTTAACGTGAGGCACGAATAACAAGTTTGCCTCTGAATTATGAATTAGTCTAATTATGTGGATGATCTTTGCGCATGAACGTAGTCTTCAATCGAGGTGAGTTAATTCACGCCAGGGAATATTGCATTTCCAACGTTGCCGATATAATATTGGTATGAATTAAAAGTTCAGCTTAAAATAAGAGTTACAGCACAGAAAATAAATAACCACGAGAGACACGTGACGCACTTATATAATTACACGGGGCGTGCGGTCATGATGTGCAACAATGGACCAGGTGAAAGTGTCGCTCCGGTAAACAGCTGATCCCGCACTCCGCACTCCGTAGTGGCTCAGGTCCAGGTAAACAATACAGCGGTATGCGATACTCGTGAAGGGATCGCTTTGGGCGGAGGAATTTAAAACATTCAGTAGAAAACATTGGAATTAATCTGTGTCGTTAATTGATATGCCACAACATGTAACTTTAGACGTAAGTTTCATTTTGGGGTTGGGGTTTACTCTGAACAAATGACTATAACTTTGTTGCTTGGGTCAAGTTGTCACCGTATCCTAAAACATATACAGAGTGTCTTCTAAAACAGCAAACCTAAGAAAATTGATTACATATAAATTTGTATAGAAATTTAGGTTACAAGTGTGACGTCAACAAATTGAAATATTTGCAAATTGTATTGTTCCTTTTTTGTGTTTTAAAAGCTAGATATTTTTTTATTTTGTCATAATTAGGCGAAACGTAAAATATTTTCTCATAAGGAATCACTATCCAGATGTAATGTGGTTTTGGGACTTGTTCATTTTTTTTATTTATTTGATACGTTTAATCCGGTTAGGATATTAAAGAGCAGAATTATTTGCAAAAATATCTACGTATATAGCCTAAATATGGTTTGGACAAAGATTCTATTTTTAAATGGTGATGTGAGAAGAATGGAAAATTTTAAGAGGGGAAAACGTGAGTTTAACATAAACCGTGGAGCATACTTGGCCAACATTACCTCTGTCAATTAACTGACATACCTTCGTGTTACTGATAGTTTAAAGCGCTCAGCCACCGACTGTTCACTGTTTAGCTTCTCAATGCAGTACCTCAATGCAAACACATATTGTCTCTG
This sequence comes from Nephotettix cincticeps, assembly GCA_023375725.1. Taxonomy (NCBI): domain Eukaryota; kingdom Metazoa; phylum Arthropoda; class Insecta; order Hemiptera; family Cicadellidae; genus Nephotettix; species Nephotettix cincticeps. The sequence goes on from CM041790.1 coordinate 54,889,127, forward strand.
GGAACGTATATCAAGATTTAATTTTATACAATTTTTAAAGCTTGTATTGCTTTAAAAAATTTTAAAAATGACAACTTTATATTTAAATATAATGTAATATTTATATTAGATCTATTTCAAAAATTCTTGCACATTATGATTCTTAGATCATATTTTTAAATCTATATTAATTCGCCTTTCAAAAATTCTTGCACATTATGATTCTTAGATCATATTTTTAAATCTATATTAATTTTTTTTTAATTTTTACGATTTCGTTTTAATTTCTGTATGTTAGTAGATTTTTTAAAAATGTATCTTTAGTGTAGTGACTGTTTATTTTGATTCGTTTAGTGACAAATAATTTTTAAACTTAAATGGTGTCGTAAAATTCCCTATTTTTTTTAATTCATGCATTTAATTTTGGTTATGTTTTAGGAAATAAAATAGCATCAGTGATGTAAATACTTGGAAATACTAAAGCTAAAATATTGTACAATTTTGTATGAACGTTTGTTTTGCAAAAAGTATTTTGAGACATCTATTTGATTAAAATTAGTCGCAATATTATGAACGATTGGAAAATGTAACAAACAATACTGTAACAATACATAAAATGTGACAACATTATCGTAGCATTATGGCAAATATTTTGAAAAATACCATAGCAATATGGAACATGTAACAAATGTATAAAGGTTCGTTTAAACTGCCGTTGAAAAGTCCAACTGTTTATTGCTGTATCACATGCGTATTAAAAACCTCAAAAATTAAAGTGCAGACAAAAAACTGAGATTATTCCCTTATTTTTATAAATTTGACCGAGATTATCGTTAAATATCCATTTTTTTAAACCATCAGTACAAAATAGAAAGTAGTAATATTTCAGTTTCTTTTTATTATATATAACCATGTAGAATTATGACTAGACAATATTAAGATAACCGATGTTACGATCTTAGGATGTTAATTACATGGATGGAACTACATGTAATTAATTACGACTTATAAAAATGTAATGTGTATATGACAAATATGTAGTACATATATAAAAATTAAGTGTTTTTCATATATCTAAACGATATTTCGAGAAATTTGGGTAATTATCCTTAAAAATCTTATCATAATCGTGTGTAGGCCTCTACTAAAATTAGTATAACTTCATAGTATCAATAGCTTTTTTCAGTACTAGTAAAATATATTTTTCAGGAATGAAAAATTTCAGGAACAGGCTTGTCACAGGGTATCTAAATTGTGACACGTCTAGTGACTCCGTTCAAAGGAAGCTAAACGTAACCATTATATTCTTCTTTGTTTAATGCGTATAGACTTTAAACAATTGATTTTCATTTTAATATCATACCGTAATGAACTAACTCTTTTGATTATCATTTTAACTTAAAAAAATGAAAGTATTCGTATCGGGGGTCCAACTCGAAATCAGAAAGTTTATTGTCCAAAAATATTTTACAGAATTGAGTCCCAACAAATCTTTCGAGATTTGTCGTTGGGTTCTCATACATACATTATTAAATTACATTATATAAATGGTTACATCAAGCTATAACTAGCGCTAAAAGGTGAAAGGTGCAGTAACTCCAAAACATATTTGCAAGAACTCCACACCCAAAACTAATTTCAAAAAAATGTTTGTATTTACTTCCCAGTGGGAAATAGGTTAGATCATGGATATGTCTAAAGGTAATGTTTTCGATTAATCTAAACAGCTGTTCTTATTCATTTATATTAAAAATTCAATACATTAACTCTGGTAGTTTCTATGGAAAACCTGTCATATGTTTTCCGTCTTAAAAATCGCCAACATCCCCCCTCAGAGCTAAGACATATCCATGTCAAAAATTGTAATACTGTAGGCTTGTTAGTGTCAGCGACTTACCGTCGAAGCGCTAGTGAGGTATTGTAGTCGTGGAACAGCGTGAATGTAACCGCGCGGTCCGCACTCGCTCGGCAGACTGGTGGCGGCGGTGATAGCGTATCTACGTCTACGTCCCCACCTGACCCGCGGTCGCCGAATCGCTCGCGATCGAGTTTTTTACCGAGTCGAACTTGAATCGCAACTCGCCGGCGGGCGATGACGTCATGCTAATTTCTCGGGGAAGGATGAACGTGGTTTCGATTTGAAAGGACGATGCGTTTTTTCCTCCCTCGAGGACTTCTGGATTCACTCGTTCGGTTTGTTGGTCTTCAACTTTTTTGAACTGATTCGGGCACTGTGCTACCGTTATATTGGTACCGACCGTGTGAATGTCGGGTCGACACTAGATTTATATGGAGTTTATGACACTTGAACACATAGCAAAAGTGACCTTCGGCAATAATATGTTCAAAAATAATAAAATAAAAATGACAACCGTCAAATAGTTTGAGGAATGGACATACAGCAAAAAATCTCTAATAAGCTGTTAGTCTTCGAAAACAAAATTCTTAGATACATTTTTGGTCCAACTCAACTTGTGATCGAGAAATATGGAGGATAAGGACCAACCTAGAACTCAGGAATCTATATCAAGATCCTGACATAAAGCTTTAATCGAGATTTGCCGGCAATGTAAACAGAAAGTAGCTGGTTTCCACACTAAAAATGGCAGCAGAAAATCTTCCACAAGGCATGCGACCGCTGAAGAACCCAAGTCTACGAGGAAAAGGTGCAGAAGGACGTGCGGAGAATCATCTTTACTCCAGACTTTATGCAAGACAGAGAAAGAAGGCGTGCAGTTGTTGGCGAGAGCAAAAACCTTTTAGGATTTGTGTGGCCATGTAGGTAAGGTAAGGTCCAAGAGCAGATTAGGAAAGAGCCAGTTATAAAATATTTTTTTGTAGACTAGGATTCATGAACCCACTGTCTACCCCTTTACAGCAGAAAGTCCCGAGGAAACTACACATATTCGTTACGACTCATCTTTTTCATTTAGTACTACAAGAAAAAATATCCCCTTATCAGCAGACCTCGTACTCTATGAATTTCCATTTATTTAGGAATTATTTAAGATTATAGAAACTGTATAAGTTGGATTATAAATTATTTCACATATCAATACGTTATTTTTTTAATACTGTAATAATATTTTTTCAGTACCTGTTACCTAACTAATGTAGTTTAGTTTATATTTCATTTCATCCATTAGTTCATTTATTTTCTCAATTCGTTTATCTCACTTCGTTAGGTTAACACAAGGAAAGACAACAAGGGGTTGTTGTCTTAGGGGTTATTGTTAGAGATCTTAATGTCACCCCAAATATTTTCCTAAGTATCATCCATTCTGTCTTTACTATCTGTTTTAATGACAACCGCAGTAATAGCTCTATTTGCGGCAGGAAATTTACCAAAAAAATTTTTCAGGGACTTTGCATTTTGGTTGTGTGATAAGAGGCCAATAGTTGAATATTATTTAAGTTTATAGTATATTATTGTTTTATTATTAACAATTTTACAGTGCCGATGGTAATTCAGGTGGTTTTTAGGAACTGGTACACAGAGAGTGTGACGAGGTGATGCGGTCGGGAGACACGGGCCGAGGGTCTAAGTGACCCTCATGTAACCTCTGCATCTATCTCAAAGTAGGTAGCAAAGTCTCAGGTCAGTTTCCATCGCAGCATCCATAAATCTAGGCCCATCCTCTGACGTCACCACCTCAAACGGGTAACAGTTCTTTAAAACCAATTGAATCTTATTACTACTGTATTAGAAATATTGTATTTATTCAGACTGCTCCCTTACATAGTTTTGTGTACTCCGATATACCACACTTAGCAGAGTTAGGTTGGTTATTAAAAATTAAAATGTTACTACAGTTATAAAATAATAAAATTAATATAAAAGATTTAGGCTGTATAGGGGTGTACCCCGATGTATAGGGGTGGGAGGAGGATGCAAGCACTAGTGATGTACCCTTAGTCTGCCCCAACCAAAAGTTTTATGACTGATCCTTTCCTTATTCACCTTCGCATTGTTTGTCCTGCAGGCTATTTAGCCTGGGTTTAAGTGTCACTGCAAAGGCCATATGAATAGCTCACTTCTTCATAGATCCTGCTAACTAGGGCCCAACATATTTACCACTGTGGGTGATACATACATAAATTTTAACTGTAATAAGCTTTGGCAAAAAACTTAGATCATGGATATGTCTAAAGGGAGTGATTTTGTTTCCTCTAACAGCTGTCCTTATAATTATATGACATCAATTCCATTAAAATTTTCTCATTGGCAGAAATCACTATCACATTCACCAGAGCTTTGATGTAACCATGTCAAAAAGCTACATTCATTCTTATCTTCTTTAAAGCTTTTTCAGGTGTTTGTTCAATATGGTAAATCTTTGCGTTTATGACGGTATGAGTTTATAAAAGTGGCCACTTTATGAACAGATAAATAGATCTAAGTCTAATCTAATGGGAAATAAAATGTGTGGTAAATAAAACAAAGATTGGATTTGGTCAGTTGTATTAAGCACCTCACAGACAAACATCGAGAGCGACATTATATACAGAGCAGACTAAGGACACTTCAGTTGACACTACAACTCCACTGCGCCGCACACCAACTTCCCACCTCTGTCACGTGAGTTCAATTGGTTTAAAGCTTCGGAAACCCACCACCAGGAGGGAAGTTGGCAGGGCAGAGAAAAAAGCAGGAATGTTTTGACAGTAACAATTTGAATTGTAAAAATTAGTGCCGATCTATGTTAATTGTGGAGAGTGGCTTGTTTTAGAACTTCTAATAATTTTTACATACCATCTCTCTATTATATTAATTAAAACACATTATAAAGATAACAGACCATTATTAAGTGTACATAAAGAAATAAGTATTACTGGCAAATAATAAAATACACAACTTAACAACAAAATGCTCATAGGTAAATTATAAATATAATCTAAGGAAATATAAATTTAACAAATAGAAAATAAAACCTACATTATTTTATTAACAATAAAATGCTTTGATTTTCACCATAATATAAAATGCAGAGTGCTTAAAAGCGACGTGACGAGTATTCTTTATTCAGTAACATTATATAATCTTGAAAATTGTGTATATCGTAAATTGTTTTTCAGAAAGACTAGAATATTTTTGTTATAAAATTAAGAACTTAGTTAAAAGTAAAAATAAAATAATCACATAATTTACTCAAACAGTTGTAAAAACTGCATAACCCGTTCTTTTCTCATAGTAAACAAAAAATGTAAATAGAACTATAGAACATCTATTACATAAAAAATTAAAGCAAGTCAGGTTTATTCTAAAACATTCATCAATAACTATATATGATGAAATCCTGTGCCCAAAAAGAAATGCTGAAATAATGATAAATAAAATTTAAAACAATATAAAGATTACATTTAAATTGATGAGAAATGAATAATTAGTATAAATAAAGATGGACACAGTTTAAAGCTATAAGTGACAATTTGTTAGGCTACCTATCTAGACGGCTAAACTATAAGCTAAGACGTAAGCTAAACTACGTTTATGTAGACGTAGACAGTGGAGCCATGGAGGCTTGCGATAACCTCTACAATCACTAATAAATTGCTTCAAATATTTTATAATACAGTCTGTCAACATTAGCCTTCAACGCTAATATAAAACATATTTTTATATTTCGCCAAAAATTAAAAACAATCTAAAGCAGAAAAGAAAAAGTAAAATATGTTCCTAAAGTCCATATTAGAGATTGGTAATACAACATACTCTTTCTTGATAAAACTATTAACTTTCTAAAAAATGTCATTTTCAAGGATAATTTTATAGAGTAAATCATTTCAGTATAAAAATAAACTGACACTTACATTATTAAAATATTCATATAAGATAAATTTAAAAATAAAAACAAATTTTCTCAAATATTCCTTTCCTGAGATATATCAGATATATAACTAAGAAAAGACAAATATATGATAAGGTAACTTGTTCGTTAGAAATGATTTTTAGGAAAGGTTGGTAACTCTCGAATTATGTGCAACAAAACAACTTTAATAAAATATAGATCTTCAAAACTAACAGATAACTTGAAATATAAAAATATATGCTGTACATAAGTAACACATTGTGCCCCAATACATGGTCTTACAACTATTCAGATAATATCCAGATGTAAGATTAAGTTTATTTTATCTCAAACTTAATTTTACAGATGATATACAGACTTACTATAAACTTATAACATATAACTTACTACATAATTAACATGTTAACAATTTAAAATCTAACATAAAATGGCATATTACAAAAATAAGTGGATTACTAGGACAAAAATAAAAATTAAAACATAAATAAAAAAATTATTAGTAATGAACAGAGATAATTAAGAAATAATATCAGGTTGAAATGAGAGAAAGATTAAATTAAACAGAAAACTGCTCTTAGTTAATGATTTTTTGAGGTCAGTACTTCATTTCATATCATATTAAACAGATACGAGGGATATTTTCTACTAAGAGGTATAGATTGTAAGACGTTATTTTTCAGTTTAATTACTACCATTTGTGTTAGTTTCAATTGACTCAGATAATCTCGGATGGTATCAGCACTGGAAGAAATAGTTTATACTTCACAATAGTTTGTTTTCAACGACATATTCAGTTTTGCTAGACGCTACAGTTTGGGTTAAATACAACATCAAATGTTTACAAGAACCAATAAACATTACAGTTTTTTAAGTAGTTCATTTCTTTTCTAAATCTTGACCATATAAGAGGAAAAGTATGAAAATGGCTAAAAAATATCCAACAAATTAAATTTAGTTTATATACTAGGTACAAAAAATTCCAGAATATAGGCCGAGATTTTATTCAAATTGAAGGTAGTTTGACTGTGTTTATATGCCTCGTGCCAGTAGACAACACTAACAACCTATTGTGAAAAATCTTCTATCTTTGGTAATAAAAGAAAACACAGATGTTATATCTTAATATAAAAAACTAAATGCTAAAAATAATAATTTTAAGTAAAGTATAAAATAACTCTCTGAATTCATACAACAGAAATTATAACTTATCCACTGAAATCTATATCTTGCACGTTATTTTTGACCTTGAAACTTATAATAAATCAAATGTAACATTTTGCACTTAAAGTGAACTATTTAATTCATTATTCTGAAATGTTTTATACCTAGAACATTAGCTGTTCCTTGAAATTTACAATAACTGTGATGGTACATAATTTCAACACAAATACTATAAAAAATAAAAACGAACGTACACTAAGCTAAGCTAAGCTACGATAAACTAAAAATTCTACTCTACCCCCTCCCCAATTAGGGGCTGAATTCGCTCCTTCAGAGATTCTTTCAACAATCGTACAGACAGAATACAGCTAGCCATGGGACCAAACTAACTACCAGCCCAGCCCTGCTGAAATGTGCATTTTAAATAATTTGGGAACAGATTAATAAGCTGAGTGTTGATTAATTAATAACTAATGAAAATCCCATATATCCAGACGCAATTGGTCAAAAGTGACTTTTAAGGCCAACGCGCACTGCAACAGACACACGTATGCAGACTGTCGGAGGAAGAATCGCTCCCCTTGTTATTAGATGTTGCAACACACACAGACGTCCGTATGTCTGCCGATGTCTGCATGCAGATGTTTACATTTAATCACATAGTGAGCGATTTTTTCTCCATCCGACTGCATACGTGTGTCTGTTGCTGTGTGTGTTGGCCTTTACTCCTATGTTGACACTTGACTGACAATTACTGACCTGAATATAAAAAAATAGTTTAAATCAATCTGAGAATGATTCTGATACACAAGCTTCCCATAAAGTTTGAGAAAAAGTCTTTAAAATTAATATTGACTTTAATAACATTTACTACAACAGCAGAAGCAATTATCAAGTTGAAAAATATGATCAAGTATTTTTTTACATCAGCTTCATAATAAACTGTCTGTATATTAAAAAATATGGGTAAACAAGTGGTAAGGTAAATGGTGACAGTTTGACAGCATTCATCTAATGCTGGAAAGGTTTAAATCGTTGGGTGCTACATCCAGGTATTCTGCACATTTGCAATGTATGCCAACCCTTATTAGACACATGTGTCTATTTTGGTATTACAATCACAGAAAGCTTTCTGAAGCTACACATTTGTTAAAGCTGCTACCTATTAGAGCCATAAATTGTGTAGTCATTCCCAAAACCATAAAGTTGTTATCACAGCATCGTCCCTCATTACTGCTGAAATTCCATAATGGAAGATTTAACAGTTTTAAAACATGTTATAAAGAGCTATCCTACAGACAAGTTTTATGTACTTTCTGTACTCATGTGAGTACAGAAGAAGCAACTAATCATTGACAGTAGATTTATGCCAGAAATAAAATTATATTTAGTCAAAACATAACTCAAAAAGACCGGAAGAAGTTTTAAGGTGTTCATAATGTTTCTGGAAGAATTTTTTTAGGAATTCGTCGAAAAAATTATACAATGGAAGACTAATTTGAGTAAAGATTTTAAAATACAGTTAATTGGAAATAGTTTTATATTAGAATTTAACTACACTCATATAAAAAAAAATACTCGCCATAGTGATTTTAATAGAAAGATGACTAGAAGTTAATGGGTAAAACTTCACACAAGAATTAAGACTACAAAACTCCAAATGCACAATTCAGTAAGGCCCACCAGGTAAAGCACGCCTCAAGAAAAAGTAACAAAGCTTCAAGACACTACAATAGAAATAGTAATTAGAACATTGTACGTTTATAACAAAGCTATGAGTATAATATTACAGTAGAAATAAATACTGCTACATGTATAGAGTCCTGCTAATACTGTGTTAGTGGTAGTATCTTATTATTAGTAAATAATAAATAAATATTTATAAATGGAGAGAATCAGAATTATTTATAAGAATAAAATTGATAATTGCAAACATACCATTCCATGCTATAAATAATTACTACATCAAACAGTAACTCAATTAATAACTCAATCTAGGAATTATAGTTGAAAAAATAATGATTTGCTGTACATAAATCATATCAAATCAATGCTGGGCTTAAAAATTAACCTTCTTTCAAGAAGATTATAAAAATTTATTTACATATATATTTTAATTTTATTTTAAATTTCCAGCACTGCACCTAGAAAATATTTTTGTATTAAGTATTTATTTCTTTGGTGTGTGAATTTGAGACTTACTTTAGGATGTAAACACAAACAATATTTTATGAAATTTGTACAATTTGATTTTAACTAATATATATTCCTACTGTAATATCCTTAAGAAACAAGGTGTCACATATCGAATCAAAATTTTAAATAAATTATTTTCTTTAAACATTACAATATCTAAAAAAGTAAATCACTACACAAAGAAAGCCATTTATAAAGCATAAAGCAAAGGCACAGCATAAAATTAAAGCCAACGATTCTTGTGATAAAGGCTTACACTTTTGCAGCATTATAAGCAAAATACAACAAAAATATAAAATTAGACAATATAAAGAATGAAACAATTGAAAAATTTTGTTCCGCTTTAATTAAAAAATAAACAATGTTTATTTAAGTTTTGTTCTGATATCGTTTGTATAGTATTATTCCAAGAGAAAAAAATTACTCAAGTGTCTGTAATGAAATATTTTTAAAATTGTTATAATGTTTTCTAAAATTCAACTGATAATAATAAAAAGTGAATATTTATCACTTACCTAAATCTCGGAAGTAAAACAATAAATTTACAGGAAAATTATTTTAAATTGTCATGGTATATATTTATTCAGAAAATAAAAAAATATTTCTTTAATTAAGATTTAAGAAAATAAGTTTGACATTGAAGAATAACAGTTTCTTCAGCAGACACGTCCTTCCATTTTTAAAACCACTTTGTACTCTAAATACAAAAATATACATTAAAATTGTGAAATTATATTATTGAAAGACTTGTAGCGTGTGTTAAAATATACTAGAAAGTTGTTACTTTAAGTTGTTAATAGTTGGTATACATGTCTACATCATCGCCCATCTCAGAATCTGGATAAGAATACTTAAACTATGAAAATCAGTCTAAGTTATTTTTAAAATTGTTAAAATTATTACAAAAATAGAATTTTTTTAACAATGACCATGATTGTCATACATGGTTTTAACGTAAACTCTAAACAAAAAAATATAACAACAAAATTGATCATCGATGGCTTTTGTTTAATGCTTCAAGATTTATTCCAATACTTTAAGCTACAAGATTTATAACACTCTCATGAAAGTAGTATATTGACTGGATCTTTGACTATGGCTAGATTAAGATCCAGATTCTGAATGAGTTCTGAAATGTGGAGAGATGTGGTGAGGTTAGGATAGGATTAGAGTGGTGAAGGTTAGGTTAGGTTAGGTTTGGAGAGGTGAAGACACAGTATGAATCTCTGGGAGGAATTCAGCCCCTTAAGACTAGACGTTGA